>JAJKFI010010977.1:0-55968 GCA_029204185.1 Lerista edwardsae
CCGTTTCGCCGTCTTCCCTGCCCCCGCGGGGGCGGGGAAGACAGTGAAACGGACCGGAACGCAACGGGCGGGCTGCCGCTCACCCACTCCTCCCGCCCAGCGTTCCGGCTGCATGACAACGCTGCCGAGGGGGTGTGTGTCAGTCAGACCGTTCCCTTTGGCCGATGTTGGCATTAAAACCTCTGCCTCGATAAAGCAGGTTTTCATAAGAAAAGGAAGAATCGTGATTTGGGCCCTTGAAAAAACCGAGAGAAGGAGGACTCAAGCTGCCAGTTCCTCTTTGGCTCCAATCCCACACAGGGCTGGCAAAGTGGCGAGTTCCAAAGGCCTTTGTTGCCATGACAGACCAAGTCTAAGAAGTCTTAGAAGTGGTGCAGGAAATGGACGTGACTCTTGGTATGAGGCGAGTATAAAACTGATCTCGACTCCTGGTTCTACTTCTACTGAAACGTAAAACCTTCCACAAGACTCACCACACTAGAACACCGTCATGTTAAGAACATAAGAACATAAGAAGAGCCCTGCTGGATCAGGCCAAGGCCCATCTAGTCCAGTTTCCTGTATCTCACAGCGGCCCACCAGGTGCCCCAGGGAGGCAGGAGCCAACGAGATGCTTGCATCCTGTTGCCACTCCCTGGCACCCGGTACCACTAGCCCACCACCTTTGTAAGGAGGTCGCACAATCCATCATTGCCTGTAGCCCACGATGGACCTTTCCTCCAGAAATCTGTCCAATCCCCTCTTAAAGGCATCCAGACCAGATGCCATCACCACCTCCTGTGGCAGAGAGTTCCACAGATTAACTAAAGGTAAAGGTTTCCCCACGACCGAATGGTCTAGTCGTGACCGACTGTAGGGGGCAGTGCTCATCTCCGTTTCAAAGCCTGTAGAGCCAGCGTTTTGTCCGAGGACCAGCTTCCGTGGTCATGTGGCCGGCATGACTCTACGCCGTAGCGCACGGAACACCGTTCCCTTCCCACCGAAGTGGTCCCTATTTATCTCCTTGCATTTTTAGGTGCTTTCGAACTGCTAGGTTGGCAGGAGCTGGGACAAGCAACGGGAGCTCATTCCGTCGCGCAGTCTTGAACTCCCAACCTTCTGGTTAGAAAGCCCAGCAGCAGAGGTGAAAAGCGAAGTGCCCCAGGGATCTGTCTTGGGGCTGGTTCTTTTCAACTTGTTCATAAATGACCTGGAGACAGGGATAAGCAGCGAGGTGGCCAAGTTTGCAGATGACACAAAACTTTTCCGGGTGGTGAAAACCAGAAGGGATTGTGAAGAGCTCCAGAAGGATCTCTCCAAGTTGGGGGAATGGGCAGCCAAATGGCAGATGCGCTTCAACGTAGACAAGTGTAAAGTGGGGCAAGAAATCCCCACCTATTGGAGCAAAAAATCAACATCTATAGGCTAATAGGTTCTGAGCTATCTGTGACAGCTCAGGAGAGAGATCTTGGGGTGCTGGTGGACAACTCAATGAAGGTGTTGACCCAGTGTGCGGCAGCAATTAAGAAGGCCAATTCAATGCTTGGGGTAATTAAAAAGGGGGTTGGGAATAAAACAGCCAAAATTATTATACCATTGTACAAATCAACGGTAAGGCCACATCTAGAGTATTGCGTACAGTTCTGGTCACCACATCTCAAAAAGGACATTGTGGAGCTGGAAAAGGTGCAGAAGAGAGCGACAAAAATGATTACGGGGCTGGGGCACCTCCCTTATGAAGAAAGACTACAGTGTTTGGGGCTCTTCAGTCTGAAAAAAAGGCGCTTGAGGGGGGACATGATTGAGACATACAAAATAATGCACAGAAGGGATAGAGTCAATAGAAGGATGTTCTTTTCCTCCTCTTACAATATCTGAACCAGGGGCCATCCACTGAAATTGAGTGTTGGGAGAGTTAAAACAGATAAAAGGAAATACTTTTTTACCCAGCACGTAATTAAGCTGTGGAGCTCCTTGCCACAGGAAGTGGTGATGGCATCTGGCCTAGATGCCTTTAAAAGGGGACTGGATGGATTTCTGGAGGAAAAATCCATCATGGGCTATAGGCCATGATGGGTGGTGCAAACTCCTTACATTAATAGTAGGCTACTTCAAATTGCCAGGTGCAAGGGAGTGGCAACAGGATGCAAGCATCTTGTTGTCTCCTGGGCTCCCTGAGGCACTTGGTGGGCCACTGTGAGATACAGGAAGCTGGAGTAGATGGGCCTTTGGCCTGATCCAGTGGGGCTCTTCTTATGTTCTTATGTTCATATGAATTCCTTCATCTAGATCAGTGTTTTCCAAACTGTATGTTGGGACCCACCAGTGGTCTACGAGCCAAGTTCTGGTGGGTTGCAAAATGTTTTTGAAATATTAAAACAACAACTTTGCAACCACCCTTGCCCAATTTGCCAGGGAACACTGCTTGCTGGAATGCCAACATGTGGTAATTCTTATATCTCCAATGTCTCATTTTCCAATTTTCTCTAGCAATTGACATGCTGTAGATCACATGTGAGCCTTTTGTCTGGTCTGGAAGTCCCTATCAGTGATGGCGAACCTTTTGGGTTGGCCGTGTCAAAAAAATGCTTAACTTGACTCGGTTGGTGTGTCACTCCCCAACTCCAACAAAAGAGAAACTATTATTTACATATTCGTTTATGTAAAAAAATACAGTCCAATCATGTGTGGGGCTATATTCATTATATTAAAAAAAAATCAAATCATTTAAAAATCATTATAAAGAAATCCTCAGTTGTTGTTGAGTGTTGGTCAATGCTGGTATGTCACCCAAAATGTTGTGGCGTGTCACCTTGGACATGAATGTCACAGGTTCGCCATCACTGCACCTAGCTGCACATCTTGCTCTCCAGGTCAGACTTCTGGGTACCCTGCAGACATGTCATGTAGCGGGTATGCGGGGGTACGCGAGTACCTGTTCCTAGGATTAGGGCTGGCCCTGCCCATTTGCCCGCCCACTTGTCAACTCCGTCAGAGCTCCACTCCGCCCCCTGCAACGTTTGAATTGCCTGCATGTTTGAGTTGCCTGCATGTTCTCATAGCCAGGCAGGCAGCGGAGCGAGGGAGACCGACGGCGGCAGCAGTGTGAGCAGGTAGGCTGCCTGGGGCTCCCTCCCAAGGAGGCACAGCAGTTCCTGGGGGGGGAATCGGTAGCCCACGCGGCGGCCCCGGGGAAGGCCTGGGACTCCCGGGCCTTCTCCCGGGCTGCTGCGTGGCCTACCGAGGAGGCGTGGCGGTTCTTGGGGGCGGTTCCTGGGTTCCGGCTATGACTTCACTTCCGGTGGGCGGGTCCCGACACAAGTGCCAATCAAAAGTGAGTACCTGTTGCTAAATCATTTAGATGCCATTACTGGTACCCTGTAATGGCTATACAGGCATGCCCCAATATCCGCAGGGGGGAGATTCTCCCCTGTCCCCAGTCCCGAGCAAGAAGGCTTTTTAGCAACCCAAAATAAGAATAAAGGAAGATAAGGGGACCCCCCCCCAGATCGGTGGATAATTGAAACCATGGATATGGAATCCGTGGATACAACCATGGGGCCTCCTTGTAAGGGTTTGGGGGCAACAGTCATAAGAACATAACAACATAAGAAGAGCCCCGCTGGATCAGGCCAAAGGCCCATCTAGTCCAGCTTCCTGTATCTCACAGTGGCCCACCAGGTGCCCCAGGGAGGCACGAGACAACAAGATGCTTGCATCCTGTTGCCACTCCCTTGCACCCGGTACTCTGAAGTAGCCTGCTACTAATGTAAGGAGTTTGCACAATCCATAGCACAGTCTATAGCCCACGATGGACTTTTCTTCCAGAAATCCATCCAATCCCCTCTTAAGGGCATCTAGACAAGATCTCATCACCACCTCCTGTGGCAAAGAGTTCCACAGATTAACTACCCGCTGGGAGTCCTTGAACTCCATTTCTAGGAAGAGTCTAGCAAATGTCTACAGGCACATACTAAGATGTAATGTCTCTAGCAGTCTCAGGAGCACAGGAGGACGGTCATTATTCATTAATGCTGTAATTTATTATATTATTCACATATAAAATAGTACTTCTTTTTAGTTTTTTTCCTCTAGTGAATTGCAATAGATAGGTTGTTGTTTTAAAAATTGGGTCCCGCTGCTAAAAAGTTTGGGAAGTGCTAGACATTTCTATCCTGCCAATTATATTTATTTCATCCCCAAGGAGTATGTCAGGCCAAGCTCAGTCCCGCAACAGTGAGACACAGCAGGCATGTCCAGTGCGCAAGTTCCAGCCCGCCATATCCCACTTCTATGGTGCAATCCTGATCCTGAGAGACAAGTGCTCATGCCTTTGGCAGCTGCTCACCCACGGAGAAAAGGCATCTTTACCTTTCAGAGAGGTCACAGTCCCGTAATTCTCCAGCATGACTTCCCTGTGCAGAGCCGTCTGGCCCGGATCCAGCAGAGTTCCCTCCTCCTCTGTAAAGCACACAGCCACCTCCTCAAAAGACACCAGACCCTGGATGGAGAAAACAGTCTCTGCTCACAAATAACATCCAACCCTTTTGACATAACATCTCCCTGCTATTTTGCCCAGTCTGAAAAAAGATATGGTTAAGATGGCAGCAACTGAGTATTTTCTGCAGTATATTTTGCAAATCCAACCAGTTGGTAATCTGGAAGGGATTCTCAGACTTTTTTTAGACTGGGGCAAATTTTTTAGAATAGCACTCTTATTGGGACCCACCGGAAGTGATATCATTTACCTAGAAATGATGCCATGGCAGGAAGTGACATCATCAGGCAGGAAGAGCTGTCACTGCAACATAATAAAATGATACTCTTGAAATGCAAATTGGCATTATTGGATTGTAGCAACTGTACAACCATGAAACTTCCCTGACAGAAAGCAAGATAAAGATAATAAGATAAGGGTAGTTAATCTGTGGAACTTTTTGCCACAGGAGGTGGTGATGGCATCTGATCTTGATGCCTTTAAGAGGGGATTGGACGGATTTCTGGAGGAAAGGTCCATCGTGGGCTATAGGCAATGATGGATTGTGCAACCTCCTTACATTAGTAGTGGGCTACTTCAGAGTACCGGGTACAAGGGAGTGGCAACAGGGTGCAAGCATCTTGTTGTCTCGTGCCTCCCTGGGGCACCTGGTGGGCCGCTGTGAGATACAGGAAGCTGGACCAGATGGGCCTTTGGCCTGATCCAGCAGGGCTCTTCTTATGTTCTTAAGAAACATCCCCAAGGAAGCTGCTTCACACGGCTACAAGTGGCACCCGCCTCCTCCAATTGTTGGAGGAGGCAGATGCTGTTTCTAGCGGCGAGAAGCAGCTCCATTGGGGCTGCTTCTTGCCAGTTGTGGCTGTGCCCCCCTTATCTGAGTATTGGAGGAGGTGGGCACCAACAATGTCCAGATTTTAGAGCTGTCTGGATTTTGGATGTCTGGATAAGGGATAATCTACCTTTACGGTAATTATACAAGAGTGTACAAATTTCTTCCTCTGAAAAAGGTTAAAAAGACAAATATGTCAATATACATGAAATATGTACTTTTAGAATTTGAAAAAACTTTGCGGCTGCCAAAAATGTTTCCATTTGGGCCCTGAAGCTCCTAAGATCAGCCCTGGTCACTTATACAACATGGGATAAAGAATGTAATTTACTAATACTAATACTAATACTAATACTAATACTAATACTAATACTAATACTTGTATTTATATACCGCCTTTCTTAAGATCACTAGATTTCTCTAATGACTGTAACTCAAGGCGGTTTACATAGGCAGACTTTTATTCACAAACCCAAAGGTTTTTACAATTTACAGAAACGTTCTATCTTTCAAGAACAACACTCATACAGATGGATCTTTCTGGATTTAGCCTTCTTAGCCGCCGTCTGTCTTCTGCTTCTATTTAGTATTTATATACTACTTAGTATTTATATAAATACTTCTACTTAGTATTTATATACCGCCTTTCTAGGTCATTAGATTGCTCTTTTGACTTTATTCAAGGCAGTTTACATAGGCAGGCATTTTCTAAACCGCAAGGATTTTTAAAAATCACAAACAAGGTTCTAATTTTACAAGAACAACTACATGCAGATGACACTTTCAAGTCCAGCCTTCTTTCTTAGCAGCACGATTGCCTTCCTGCCAGCTGATAAATGACTTTCTTGCTCTTACCAAGACAGGCAGCCCCTCCCTCACAGGCAGCCGGATACAGCTCAGATCTTATTAGCCGCATTCTTTCAAGGTCTGCCGCTCACGGAAACTTCCAGTGTTCTCGAACTGGCGACCTTCGGATCTTATCTTCAGGCATGACTGCGGCTTTTACCCTTTCGGCTAGGCGTCCTGCCCCATTTAATTTAATTTAACCCTCTTTAATTTAATTTAACCCTCTTTTCATTATATTTAATAATCTTATAGATACATTTTTACACACTTCCTAGAATTGCTGAATTGTATTTCTGCAGGAGGAAGTGGAGCAGAGCTTTGCAACCAGATTCCCAGCTAGTGGGGGTGGTGGCGGTGGCGGCAACCCCACCGTCATAGAAATCCCTTGGCCCAAGAGGAGGCCAGACAGGGAGGCTCAGACTGGGGCCAACTTGGACCTTGCAAGGAAGCTTCATTGGCTGTCACAGAAAGCATAGAATTCATTACTGTACAGCACTTTCCTTGATTAGTCCCTATTCACACACACTCCTGCAAGTGGACTGGCCAGCTTCAAGAGTCCCGGTCTTTGAGGCCAGGGGTTTGGCATGCCCACGGGGTCCCTTTTTGACCCTCCTTCCCTGTCCCTTTGCCTCTCCAGGATCTCGTCCCCTCAGTTGCTCCAGACTCGGTTCTGTTCTGCTTTCATAAGAACATAAGAAGAGCCCTGCTGGATCAGGCCAAAGGCCCATCTAGTCCAGCTTCCTGTATCTCACAGCGGCCCACCAGGTGCCCCAGGGAGGCAAGAGACAACAAGATGCTTGGATCCTGTTGCCACTCCCTTGCACCCGGTACTCTGAAGTAGCCTATAGCCCACGATGGACTTTTCTTCCAGAAATCCGTCCAAACCCCTCTTAAAGGCATCCAGACCAGATGCTATCACCACCTCCTGTGGCAAAGAGTTCCACAGATTAACTACCCGCTGGGTAAAAATGTACTTCCTTTTATCTGTTTGAACTCTCCCAACCCTCAGTTTTAGCCATAGAGTAAAGATAACAAGAGGCGGCATGTTGTCCTTTTCTTGAAGCCGTGGGTATACAAATATGGCTGACTCATATCTTTCCCGCCAAGGAGGTCGATTGCTGCGAATTCACGAATAAAAATCTCCCTGCACGTTTGTAAAAGTAAATTTCAACCTCTTTAAGCATGCCTGCGTGTTCTGCATACGGGTGTGCAAATCGCTGAACGAAAAATGGGATTTAATTTCCACGGAAAGATTCATGTATTCTCATTACATCGGCTCAATAATTTTTGCCCACCCTCCCCTTTTTTTCTTTCCTTCCCGTTCACACTTTATTTTTGCTTGTGTAGATTTAAACAGTCTGTCAAAATAGTGCACTCTGAGTTAAAATAGACAGCATTTCGTCCGGTGTGTTCAGTAATATAATTACGCGGAATTAAACCTTGGAATTGCATATTGAATCATAATAAGGTTACCAATGATGTTTCTACACGATCACACGTTGTTATTTTCGTAAGTTTTTATTTCAGGAGTAAACTATTCATGCCTAAACAGTACGTGAAAACCAATCTGAAATGCTTGGAATCAGCATTGTTTTGAGTAAACGAACATGGCTGCTAAGCCCGCCCCCTGGCCTCATTTGGTTCCCTATCGATTCTTAAAGCATGCCGCCTCTTGTTATCTATACTCTCTGGTTTTAGCAGATTTTTCCGCTAAAGAAAGAGTGAAGGAGTTTTCACTCTACCCTGGTTCACACACACACACACACACACACACTCTCTCTCTCTCTCTCTCTCTCTCTCTCTCTTCTGAGTGCAGAAATATGATATTTTACAGCACCAGACAGAAAAGCTTCCTTCAAGGCCTGTAAGAGAGAAAGAGGCAACCAAGCTGTTTCCTGCGCGTTGCTATGGTGATTGGGCCCTTCCTTACCTGAGCAGGCTGCAGAGTTGCCGATTCTGCTCCACTCCGAAGAGGAGACAGTGTGGAACATGGGTCTGACGCCATCCCATAGCCTGTGTGGGAGAAAAACATGATGAGAAGACTCTCACCCATTGTACCTTTTTCAAGAGACCGGGGTGTTCCTGAAAGATGTGCTGCCAGGGGAGGCACATTCAGGTGGCTGTGGGGCCCCCCATCCAAAAGTAATTGCCCCCATCATAAGAACATAAGAAGAGCCCTGCTGGATCAGGCCAAAGGCCCATCTAGTCCAGCTTCCTGTATCTCACAGCAGCCCACCAGATGCCCCAGGGAGGCACGAGACAACCAGATGCCACATCCTGGTGCCACTCCCTTGCACCCAGTACTCTGATGTAGCCCACCACCACTGTAAGGAGGTTGCACAACCCATCACAGCAGGCTTTTAGTTGCTGACAGGCTGGCTGGTCTTTGTATTCTTTTTAGATTTCTATACTTTTTATGTCCATGGGATGATTATTGTACTTTTATATTGTATTTTTATATTGTTTTTAATTACTGTTTTTAATTCTGTTGTATTTTATTTTATTTGTTTTAACTTGTTTTTTGTAATGCCGCCTTGCGTGCCTTCGGGCGGAAAGGCGGGGTAAAAATTCAATAAATAATAATAATAATAATCATTGCCTATAGCCCACGATGGACTTTTCTTCCAGAAATCCATCCAATCCCCTCTTAAAGGCATCCAGACCAGATGCCATCACCACCTCCTGTGGCAAAGAGTTCCACAGATTAACTACCCACTGGGTTAAAAAGTACATCCTTTTTTCTGTTTTAACTCTCCCAACCCTCTCTCTGGTGTTTTGAGAGAGGGAAAAGAACATCCCTCTATCGACTCTATCCCTTCCGTGCAGAATTTTGTATGTCTCCATCACGTCCCCCCTCAGGCGCCTTTTTTCTAGGCTGAAGAGCCCCAAACGCTGCAGTCGTTCTTCATAAGGGAGGTGCCCCAGCCCTGTAATCATTTTAAAGACGCTTAACTGCAGTTTGAACAATAAGCAATACCAAAGACATAGCACGTATCAAAGACAACACGCTTCAAAAGGACCCGTCCTCTCGGTTTCAGGCAGTGGCGTTTCTACAGGGATGGCAAAGCTCTAGGTTTTGCAAGAAGCCTTCCCTTGCAGTGGAAATCACTCCTCTCCTGCACCGTTTTGGCCAATCTTGCCGTTGCTTACTGGCTACAGCAGCAACGGAGAGGCGGGATTTACATGACAGGGTAAGGTTTCTTGCAAAACTTAGAGCTTTGCCATCCCTGTAGAAACGCCTCTGGTTTCAGGGACAGCCCCAGGCCTCATATATTGTCCTCCAGTGTCCCTTCTACCTCCTTCTGGTTTTGGCATCGGTTTCAGTGATGTCCGGCCCCTCCTGTTGTGGCTCTTACACTGTCCCTGTCAAACCCTGCAGCACGGAAATCAAAGCATTTCAGAGCGGACCCAAATGTTAGCATGCAACTGCAGGGTGTGCGGTGGGGGGGGGAGAGAGGATTGTCGCAGTCCCTCTTCTCAGACCCCTCCCTGCTGCCCTTCACCAGCTGCCCTTTGAGGCTGGACAGCTCCCCACCCCCACCTGAGGGATTCTTCCCCTCTCTGCTCCTTTCCACCCACTGCAAACCTGCCCCCCTCCCCCCCTCACCAAAGGTGGCTGCTGACCTCAAACCTTGGAAGAATACACTTGAGTGGAGGAGACCTCCATGCAGGAGACAAAGGAAAGGGGCGGAGCAGGAAGTGCCTGTCTAGGTCATCTTCCTCCCCCCCCCATCTCTAGGAATCACTTCTTTTAACTCTTACAGAGCCGGGAGGAAAGACTGCAGAGGAGCAAAGTCTCGACCCTCCAACTCCTTAAAGGGACAGTCAAGAAAAATGTTGGACGTTACAAAATAAAAGCTAAAAAACTCATACATGTGGATTTGGGGGTGTCTTGTCCTCTTTTAATACAACCCAATTAACGAAGGATGATGAATGAATTTTACTTACTAAAAAGCCGAGACATCACCCTGCCAGCAAAGGTTTGCCTAGGCAAAGCTATGGGTTTCCCAGTAGCAATGTATGGCTGTGAGAGCTGGACCATAAGAAAGGCAGAGCGCTGAAGAATAGATGCTTTCGAATTATGGTGCTGGAGAAGACTCTTGAGAGTCCCCTCGACTGCAAGGAGATCCAATCCGTCCATCCTCCAGGAAGTCAAGCCTGATTGCTCCCTGGAAGGACAAATCCTGAAGCTGAAGCTCAAGTACTTTGGCCACCTCATGAGAAGAGAGGACTCTTTAGAGAAGACCCTCATGCTGGGAAAGATGTAAGGCAAAAGGAGAAGGGGGCGGCAGAGGATGGGATGGTTCGACAGTGTCACTGAAGTGATGAACATGAAATTGGGTGAACTCCGGAAGCTAGTGGAGGACAGGGAGGCCTGGCGTCAGATACGACTTAGCGACTGAACAACAATGAACGAAGGATGACAGGACAAACATACAAGCCAGTGAGGCAGGCAGCTCTTCTGGATGCTGGCACCCCCTGTCTCTCTCAAAATGTAGGACATTTTCAAATTTACCCAGAAGGCTGGAATGTAGGACGTGTCCTGGAAGAAGAGGACATCCAGTCACCCTAGACTGGAGTCTATATCCATAAAGCACCTACGTGCAGGGGTGGCGTAGCATCCAGCAGTCATTCATTTGACATGGAATATGTTATATTCCAGGGCAAGGCATCAGGAAAAGATAATTTCAGAGATCAATTTTGGAAGGATACAGAACGATTTATTGAAGAGGCAAATGGTACTCTTGTTCTAACCAGCCCCATCATATTACCTAGGCCTAGCTATCACTGAGGCAAGGGCTTCAGTGTCAGCTGACTCTCTCAGAGCACAATCCTAAGCTGGAGTTAGGCCAGCAAAGTTTGGCCTGCACAAGGGACACTGTAAAGTATGTTTGGACCAGTTTTGGAGTCAAAGAGTCCAGTGCACAGACATGCGCCATTCTCCCTGATTCCGAAAGTGGTCCAAACGTGCTTGGCGGTGGCCCTTTTTTCAGCCAAACTTTGCTGGCCTAACTGGGCCGGCCTAACTCCAGGCTAGGATTGTGCCCTCAGACTCTCCCTGATGAAAGCTCTCCCTCCCTGAGGCTTTCTGTCAGCTTCAGCTTTCATAAGAACATAAGAAAAGCCCCACTGCATCAGGCTAAGGCCCATCTAGTCAAGCTTCCTGTATCTCCGTGCCCACCAAATACCCCAGGGAGCACACAAGACAACAAGGTGCCTGCATCCTGTTATGACTCCCTTGTATCTGGCATACTGAGGTAAATTTCTGAGGTAAATAAAATTTGCTTTCCTATCTGTGGGAAGGGAACTATAATAACTTGCAACCCAATCTGGACCTTAAGGAGCCCACTGGATCAGGCCAAGACCCATTTAGTCCCGCTTCCTGTATCTCACAGTGGCCCACCAGATACCTCAGGGAGCACACAAGACAACAAGATGCCTGCATCCTGTTGCCACACCTGCCCTTGTATCTGGCACTCTTGTATCTGGCATTCTGAGGTAGATTTCTGAGGTAAATAATAACTTGCAACCCAACCTGCCAAAGGCCCATCTAGTCCAGCTCTCCTGTATCTCACAGTGGCCCACCAGATGCCTCAGGGAGTACACAAGACAACAAGATGCCTGTATCCCATTGCCACTCCCCTGCACCTGGCACTCTGATGTAGCCTATTATGTCAGGACTTTCAGTCAGGACTCTCTGGTGGTGTATTCACTCTCGATCTCTCTTCCCTTCAGAAGTCCCTGGTGGTCTCCCCTCAGAGACTGAGGCAATCTCCTTTTATAGCCACGTACTTCCCTATCCCCCCTCCACAGCCAGCCACACCATACCCCTTTCTACACCCTGCCCTTCCAGATATCAGACTCCTCTCAGGTCTTGCTCCTTCTCCCTCATCCTTTCAGGAAATGTTTCAGACCTGCGGTTACACAAAGTTCATCGGGGTAGAGAGCAGTGAGCGAAGCTCAGCCAGTCACCTCGCACATCTACAATGCATAGAGAAGGGCTGCAGCTCAGGGGATTTAGCTGAGCCTCAGCAGTCCTAGATATGATGGGACCCAGACAGGTCAGTATAAATGCTCAACACCATGAGGCGCAAACTATACTTTAACTGTCTAAACAGGTTATGCATGAAGTCACCTCTAACAGAATACTTCAACTTTCAACAAGCTTTTAATGAAACCTCTGCGGCAATAATTAGGTTGAGCCTAATTCCCCCCCCGACCCGTGTTGAACCACAATAGGCTCAGCCTGAAGCCTTTGAAAGCAACTGAGGAAATAAAGGAGGGGGGAGGAGGCTGCAAAAATAGGGGATAGGATCTGGTGGGTGCCATAGGGGATCCACCTCCCGTAGCTGTTGCCGAAAATAGGCAAAGTATGGTTTCTGTGGTGGGGATTGCATTTTAATAAGGCAAACAACCAAATGAGAGAGTGTTAGGTTCATGTTTATTTACACCTGCGCAGGCGGACCAATCTCAGAGAGAAAGGCAAAAATATATACATTACAAGCACTTTTATACTCCCCCCTCCTATTCCTTCCCCCAAGTTCCTGCTTGGTTAGAAATTACATCATAGGGGCTGGAGCATGAGATGCTCTAAGCTAACTGGGCCATGAGAATGCCGTGACAATTTCGATAAGGGAGGAGGTTCTGCTAGCCGGAACCAGCACCTTATCTATTGTACAGGGCCAACAGCCCTGAATTGTGAATGTTAGCAACATTGAATTGAGAACATTACCCGTGAGGCCTATGTGAGAACAATGAGAGCAAAGATGGAAAACAGTTACATACTTCCGCAGCCATAGACAAGTTACTATGCAAAATGGCTGTGCTTTGGAAAGCTGGGAACCTGGTAAGTTGGCAACAGCTGCCCCCCCCGGTGCGGCCGCTCCCCACCTGGTTTCACCCCCCCTACCCACTCCAGAACTTTGCCTACTCTAGCGGCCATGGACAGGTCCAGCAATGGGCAGGGAGCGCCTCAGCCTCACGTGGCAGCACACTCAAAATGGCTGCCTGCAGAGCTCTCTGTGGGCAGCCATTTTGCTATTATATAGCAGAAGTTTCTTCTGCTCTTGCATAACCCTCCATACTACAACCCAATCCTGCAGAGATTGGGCTGTCAGGTTTATAAAATTATGTACAGTTGGAGAGAGAGAGAGAATTTTTTCTCCCCCTCTCACAATGCTAGAATCAGGGTCAACCAATGATACTGACTGGCAGATTGAGAAAACAAGGGACTGCTTCACATTGTGCACTATTAATCAGTGGAATTCATTACCACAGGGTATGGGGACGGCCACTAGCTTGGAAACAGTGGCGGCCCTGGGGGTTTCCCCACCCAGGAGCAAACCCCCAATTGGTTGTCCCCGCCCTGGAAGTAATTGTGGTGACATCATCACCTCACCGCAATTAGTTCCTAAAAGTGGCACCTGGTCCCTCCAAGCCATGGGGGAGACCAGCACAGCTTGGAATGGCAGATTAGCTACCCAGAGCTGCTTTGCATTGCTCAGAGCAGCGCTCACCCCCTCTGTGACTCTGCATTAAAGTGGGCTTGGATAAATTGGTGGAGGATAGGTCTATCGCCAGCTTCTAGTCTGGATGTCTATGTGCTACTGCCGAATTCAGCATCAGTATGTCTCTGAATATAGGGGACGTGGTGGCGCAGCGGGTTAAACCGCTGCTGCAGGGCTTTCCGACCGGAAGGTTGGGAGTTCAAGACTGCGCGACGGAGTGAGCTCCCGTTGCTTGTCCCAGCTCCTGCTAACCTAGCAGTTCGAAAGCACCTAAATGCAAGGAGATAAATAGGGACCACTTCGGTGGGAAGGGAATGGCATTCTGTGCGCTACGGGCGGCGTAGAGTCACACCGGCCACATGACCACAGAAGCTTGTCCTCGGACAAAACGCCGGCTCTACAGGCTTTGAAACGGAGATGAGCACCGCCCCCTACAGTCGCTCACGACTAGATCATTCAGTCGTGGGGAAACCTTTACCTTTATGCCTCTGAATCCTTACCTTGCTATTGGCAGCTGGTGGGCCACTGTGGGAAATGGGATATGGACCTTTGGCCTGATCCAGCAAAGCTTTTCTTGTGCGTTTGTGTCAGCAGGTATGTTTCAGCATGACTCTAAATTGTGATCTAGCATTATCAATGTACAAAAGCTCAACTTCCGTGAGGTCCCTGTTCCTCAAGGAGATTACAATCCCAATTTCTTTATAAAAAATTTTATTGTTACATAATCATTAAAAACCAGCACTATAAACCATCATTCCTTTTCACAACTAGAAACGGCAAAAAAGGTAGAGACATCATTTTACAATACACACACTCCAAAACATTTTACACACTTTAGTCGAGATTGTATTTACGGTACGTTTCCTCCATTCAATAAACACTTGCCAACCGTTTGCAAAGGTCCCTATTTTCAATTCCCCGTTTGAGCCTTACCATTTCGATATGTTGGGCCATTTCTGATACATGCCGGCTTTTGCTCAGTCATTTTTCTATTAAGTTTTTGTTTTCTTTATCTTGACAATGGAGAGAAAGAAGCTGGAAAGTGGAGGATTGAGAACGGCAAAGATTACGTCACAAGTGCTTAGCATTCATTTTGGTTGCAAAGGACATCCAAAGACTTATAGGCCAATTTTAACTAATCCCCATCCCGCCAATGCAGCTATGGCACCGGAGCACAGGGGTGGCGATGGTGGAGTCCCAGAAGTCTTGCATCTCGTAACCCCACCATAGCATACAGCGCTGCCTGTCCAGTAGGTTGCGATGTGCTGCAGGGCCTTCTTGAGAGGCTCAGAGGCCTCTCCCAGGTTGCACCAGGCCAGAGGCCACCCGAAGCGGCGGGAGGGTGTAGCCCGGGGTGGCGTGAGCCATGGGTGCTGGCAGCGGCGAGGCGGCATTACGCGGACTAACCCACACTGTTTGGCTCACCCTCCCTGGTGTCTGTTTCGCTCCAAAATGGAGCTATTCCAGGTGCAGGGAGGCGTGGCTGGGCGATGCATGGGGGCGGGGCGATGTGCTGGGGGCACAGTTCCGTCGCCCTGTCATGGACGCACTCGGGGCCCCGTTCGTCCCTGGCGGCCACCCACTCTGTTGGCCTCCAAATGCCCCTCAGAAGCATCCGGAAGCATGGAAAGGTAGAAGTTGCGTCTGAAAACCGAAAGCCGTTTCTGTGGGCCTTTTGGGGGCCCACAGAGGACTGATAGTGACTCACCGGCTTGGCATGACCTGGGTGAGCCCTCCCAATCCTTCAGGAATAGCTCCAATTTGGGGCCGACGGAAAGCAAGAGGGGCAGGAGTGCTGAACGTGGCACCCACCGTGACCCACCAGTGGGTCGTGACCCACACTTTGAGAAACCCTGATTTAGGCTACAAGACCCACAGCATAGGAGGGAAGAGATTTGGTATCATCGCAGGGAATCGGGAGTTGCAGAGCAACGTCCGTGATTATCGACAATGACGCCGGTTCTCTTCCTTCCTTCAGCTGTGTGGGTGTTCACCTCTGCTGCGGTTATTGTGGCCTAGATCCATTAACAGTGCAACTATGGAGAGTTCACACCTGTTACTGTTCCCTGTTTGGGGAAGGAGGAGAGGAACTACCAGCTTCTTCTTTGTGAATTGTTTTTTTCCTGTCTTTCATAGTGAGCCAGTTGCATTTTGCTATCAGACAGGGACAAAAGTATGCAGGGAAACTGGTAATTAAATCCCCTCCTCTTTAAGAAAAGAAACTGACAGCGAGTTAATCCGCTGTCGCTGGGCTTTCGACCGCAAGGTTGGGAGTTCGAGACTGCGTGACGGAGTGAGCTCCCATTGCTTGTCCCAGCTCCTGCCAACCTAGCAGTTCGAAAGCACCTAAAATGCAAGTAGATAAATAGGAACCACTTTGGTGGGAAGAGTCATGCTGGCCACATGACCATGGAAGTTGGTCCTCGGACAAAACGCTGGCTCTATAGGCTTAGAAACAGAGATGTGCACCGTCCCTTACAGTCAGTCATGACTAGAAAATTCAGTTGGGAGAAAACCTTTACCTTAGCTGGTCCTTGCTGGGGAAATGATGGCGACAGAGCCAATGGCATAGAACTATCCTCTTTTACACTAGAGTTTCTACCCTCATCTTGTGTAAGATACTTGCACCCAGAACTTGGACTAATTAGTTGAAATTAAAACTGTAATAAGTTCAGCTCCCACCTATCACTGCCACATTGGCTCTTTGGCCCACACTGGTTTTTCCCTCCCTCCCCTTACACAAGTTCCCTTGTCTGGGCACACGGTCCTGTGTGTTTCCCCCTATACCAGTGGTATTCAAACTTTTCAGACCAGGACCCATTTTTCAGAATGGCACTCCTGTCAGAATCCGCTGGAAGTGATGCCATCAACCTGGAAGAGATGTTGTGGCAGGAAGTGACATCATCATGCAGGAAGCGCTGTCACTGTATCTTAATAAAACGACATGGAATGCAAATTGGCATTCTGGGACTGCAGCAATTGTACAGCCATGAAACATCCCTGACAGAAAGCAAGATGAGGACAAAATATTGTGTAAAAATGGTGAACTAAAAACAATTTAAGAAAACAAAAAACCCTCACTTGAAAATTCAAACTGTTAACACACACAAAAGGAATATAACAAGAGTAAGGTATGCAGTTTCCAAGATGGCTGCTTCCAGATTTCTGTGACCACCCAAGTGGGTCCCGACCCACAGTTTGAATAACACTACCCTATACCATACCGGTCAATTTCTTCCCTTAACAAATTTGTACAGTGGGCCCTTGGTATTGGGCAGGGAATCTGTGTCAGGACCCCTGTGGATACTGAAGTCCGCTGATAATGAAATCCGCAGGAGGTGGGCTAGCTGGCAAACCAGAAGTGCCTCTAGAAGTGCCTCCCCATGTCCCAGAAGGCCTCTTGGACATGATTGGAGGGCACTTCCGGTCATGTCTGGAGGTCCTCCGGGCTCTCCTTTGAGGCCCTCCACCAATAGGCTCAGCTCCCACCGATATGCAAATCTGTGAATGCTGAACCTGCGGATAAGAATAAGATAACCTGCGGATGCTGAACCTGCGGATAAGAATGCTGAACCTGCGGATAAGAACCTACTGCATGCCTATTACTGTTCTCTCACTTTGATCAGTTAGAACTTTTGATCAGTTAGAATCACGTGTTCTATGACATCACATGAATTCAGGCCAATGGTAGAGTGGGATGAGCTCTTATGACAGCTAATCACAGTGTAGAGCAATTGTTTATCGCCAATGATAGGTATAAGAGAAGCATACACAGGGGCTTTCCCCAGAGTCCGTGCGTACTACGGGTTCTCCCTCATGTGGATTTTTTTGTGTTTAGTAAGCGCTGGTCTCTCTCTGAAGCTCCTCTCACAGACCAAGCACTTGTAGGGTTTTTCCCCTGTGTGGATCCTCAGGTGGGCCATGAGCAGTGCTGTGCGGGTGAAGCTCTTCCCGCAGACGGAGCAGGTGTACGGCTTCTCGCCCGTGTGGACCCTCCGGTGCACAATGAGGTTGGAGTGCTGGCTGAACCCTTTCCCGCAATCGGAGCAGGTGTACGGTTTCTCCCCGGTGTGGGACCGCACGTGGTCGGTGAGTGCCGAGCTGCGATGGAAGCTTTTCCCACACTCCAGGCACTTGTACGGTTTCTCTCCCAAGTGGATCTTCTCGTGCTGGTGCAGGCCGGAGCTCCAGATGAAGCTCTTGTCGCAGTAGGAGCACGAGTACGCTTTCTCGCCCGTGTGGATTCTCTGGTGACCCAACAGACAGGACCCCTGAGTGAAGCTTTTCCCGCAGTCCAAACACTTGTAGGGCTTCTCTCCTGTGTGGATCCTCAGGTGCCGATTGAGGTGGGAAATCTGATGGAACCGTTTCCCGCACTCGGAACATTTGTGAGGTTTCAGGCCGGGAGGAGCTTTTTCGCACGGAGCGGCGGCTGAACCAGCTCCAACGTCTCCCCCACAATCTCCTGGTGGTTCTTCTTTCTTGGAGTTTTCCGGATGAGAAATGGCTGCGCTTTGCCCCTTATCTGTTGGAATAAAGAGAGAATCTGCATTTTCAGTGGACTGGCCTTTCAATTCTATCCAATTCTATTCTGTTTTTGAGCCTGGATGCAGAAAACGTCTGGAGGGTCTGGCCTGGCTGCCTTTAAAAAGGGATTGGACAGATTTCTAGAAGAAAAGTTCATCACAGGGTACAAGATATGGTGGGTATGTGCAACGTGCTGACAACTGCTCCTCTGCAGGATGTGGCATATACCTCATTAGCACAGCTGTGTTCATGCTGGAAGGTTGGTTAGGATTGCACCCTTGGAAAAGGGCAATTATAAGAACATAAGAAGAGCCCTGCTGGATCAGGCCAAAGGCCCATCTAGTCCAGCTTCCTGTATCTCACAGCGGCCCACCAGGTGCCCCAGGGAGGCACGAGACAACAAGATGCTTGCATCCTGTTGCCACTCCCTTGCACCCAGTACTCTGAAGTAGCCCACCACCAATGTAAGGAGGTTGCACAATCCATCATGGCCTATAGCCCACAATGGACCTTTCCTCCAGAAATCCGTCCAATCCCCTCCTAAAGGCATCTAGGCCAGATGCCATCACCACCTCCTGTGGCAGAGAGTTCCACAGATTAACTACCCGGTGGGTAAAAAAGTACTTCTTTTTATCTGTTTTAACGCTCCCAACGCTCAGTTTTAGCGGATGCCCCCTGGTTCTGGTGTTTTGAGAGAGGGAAAAGAACATCCCTCTATCGGCTCTATACCTTCCGTGCATAATTTTGTATGTCTCAATCATGTCCCCGCTCAGGTGACTTTTTTTCTAGGCCGCCTCCAACCCCCCGTACCTGGCCTGCGTGGTCCTGATTTGGGCCACTGTGAGAGGCTTGGACTTGCGTCTATTGCGCTGCCTGTGGCTTGCCGTGGGGCAAAGGGATGTTTGTCCCCTTGACCCTCGCTAAGTTACTGCTGCCTCCTAACAAAGATAGGATGCAGTGCAGGCCAGCCAGCCTGCCTGCTCCTGCCCAAGTTAGGATGGCTCTCTCAGAGACTTAAAACACTGGCACATCCGAAGTCTTACCCAATGAAGGAGCATCTTTGGTGCCTTCCTGTTGGTCCTGTTTGCAGACACCCTCCACAGCTCCCTTTGCTTTGGAGGAAAAGAGGCCGACCTCTGCCAACAGTCCAGAGACCTGAAACACAATGCAGAGCTGAATCAGGGCAGAAAGAGCATTTGAGGGAGGGCATGCTGGAGGTACTGGGCTCGATCCCCAGAATGCCTCTGTACTCAGAGGTTGCAGATCCCAATCACATAACATCGGGCTAAATGGACCAGAGGTCTGATTCTATTGTGAGGTTGCTTCATCGCATGTAAAAACTGGGCTCTGCCCCCTCTTCACCCGTGGCATTTTCTGTCCTTGCCAGAAAAACTGCTGCATTCTTCGGGGTCCTGAGGGCCGAGTGGCTTACACTTCCCAACCCATGAATGAGAACATTCTGTTAAACTCCAGAAGGCTTCTCAAAAAGGGGCAGTGAAGAAACAGGGGCACGGGGTTTCAGCCAGTAGCATAGCTGGGGTTGGGAGAGTGGCAGCATTTCAGGTGCCTCCCCCTCGCCACTGGAGCCGTTCCGGGAGGCTCTTGCGCCAGTGCAATAACACAGAGGCAGTGCTGCTAGCCACAGTCTGTGGCCACCAACCACAAATTTGGCTAATCCCCTTTTACAGCCATCTAACGCCGCAGCCATCACCACATCTCGTGGCAGGAAATTCTATAAGCTAACTACGTACTGGGTGAAGTAGTACTTTGTGTGTGTGTGTGTGATAAAATGGCCAAACAGGAAATACCAGCTGACTGAATTAAGAGGGGGGGGCAGAGGGGGGCCTTACCACTTTCTCCATGTGCTGCAGGGGTAACAGTGATCCGAAGCTGCCGTCTCCTCCCTCGAGAGGCTCAGGGAGCTCACAGTCCATTCTCAGCGGCTCTTCCTGCCTCTGCAGGAACTCCTCTGCCAGGGCCACCGCCTGGGCACAGGTCTCCGGGCCGCGCCCCTTCACCCAGCTCTGGATTTCCGCTGGCAGGAGGGTCAAGAACTGTTCCAGGATCAGCAGCTCCAGGATCTCCTCCTTGGTGCGCCTCTCGGGCTTCAGCCACTGGTAGCAAAGGAACCAGAGGCGGCCGCAGGCCTCGCGAGGACCCTCCGCGTCCAGGTAGCGGAACTGCCGGAAGCGCTGGCGCCGCATTTCCGTGCTGACCGCCTCCTCGTCCAGAGGCTTCTCCTCAACCTTCTCACCGCTGTCCTCAGCCTTGGCAAAGAGTCTGCCCTCGGTCCCGTGGGTGTCTCGGCCGAGGCTGGGCAGGAGCTGGGCCGCCTGCTCTTCTCTGGAGTTAGCGGGTCCCACACAGGAGGCTGGGAAATGATCAGGCTCGTCCCACGGCGTGGGTTCTCCGATTTGGGGGTTCTCCCAGCCCACGTGAAAGGACGGCAGTTCCTTGGGGAAATCCTGCCAGCGGGGTTCCCACTGGGGTGTCACCCCATCGTCTGCCTCCTGTTTTATCTGTGGGGAAGCCACCCTTTTCGGAAAATCCCCAGTGCTCCCAGCCTGGATGCTAGCAGGAGGTTCCCTCACGTCTACAGATTCTTCCTCCGCTTTGGGGCCTACAAGGCCCTGCCCTTCCTTTGACCCTCCTGGGTGCAGTCCGGCTGGGAATAGGGGAACTGGACCTCCCACAATCCCTTGCTCGGCAGCCATTTTCTCCAAGAACGGTCTTCTCCTAGCTGAGGTCTCCACTCTGACTCTTCCCCCTCACGGCTCTCTGACCTTCCCCACAGGAAGTGTTTGGGTGCAATTTCTTTCTGCTTGACAAAGGCTGGGCTCACCCACAGAATTCATGAGACTGTCCTCGGACCACTCCACAGAAGAAGTGAGGGACTTGGCGAAGAAGGCGGTTCTGGTAGGAGGCTGGCGGGAAGAATGGCTCCCTGAAGGCGGGGGAATAGACAAATAGAAATGACAAACAAACCTTTGGAAAATCTGTGCTAAAAATTATCATCAAAGAGAAACGGAAGACAGAGGGCAAAACGAATGCAGCACCTAGCAGCTGGTACTCACCCCTCACCCCGTACCCCTTCACACTTTCAACTGGATAAACTGGGAATGAATGGAAGCTGCAATCTATGACCAGCATATAAGAGCATAAGAAGAGCCCTGCTGGGTCAGGCCCAAGGCCCATCTAGTCCAGCTTCCTGTATCTCACAGCGGCCCACCAGGTGCCTCAGGGAGGCATGAGACAACAAGATGCTTGTATCCTGTTGCCACTCCCTTGCACCCGGTACTCTGAAGTAGCCTACTACTGACGTAAGGAGGTTGCACAATCCATCATTGCCTATAGCCCACGATGGACTTTTCTTCAGGAAATCCGTCCAATCCCCTCTTAAAGGGGAAGGGATCCAGACCAGATCCCATCACCAGCTCCAGTGGGGATTTTCTTATGTCCTTAAGGCTGAGATTGGGTTGCAAGTTATTATAGCTCCCTTCCCTCAGACAGGGGTTTATTTATAACTTATTTATAACTAGCAAATTCTGGTTTATTTACCTCATATTTACCTCAGAGGTTTACCTCAGAAATGTACCGCAGAGTGCCAGATACAAGGGAGTGGCAACTGGATACAGGTATCTAGTTCTCTCGTGTGCTCCCTGAGAGGCCTTTGGCCTGATCCAGCGGGGCACCTTATGTTCTTATCTGCTTGTGCGGAATACACCCAGCTCCTATTTCAAAACAAAAAGAAATGTCTTTTCCCCCCGCTTATAGGATTTCCAAATACTTTACATTTCCAAAATGGCTGATCAGTCCCTTCTCAAACAAAGCCACAGGCATTATAATGCTCTTATATTGCTCTTACAATGCTACAGCTCAGCCAAGGTTCTATCCCTCTGGGCGCAATCCTAACCTGTGTTAGGTCAGCACAGTTAGGCCAGCAAAATTTGGCTGGGACAAGGGACACTGTAAAGTGCGTTTGGCCCACTCTTGGAGTCAGAGAAGCCAGCACACAGACATGAGCCATCCTCCCTGACTCCAAGAGTGGTCCAAATGCGCCTCATGGTTTCCCTGATGCCAACCAAAATTTGCTGGCCTAACTGTGCCGGCCTAAATCCAGGTTAGGATTGTGGCCTCAAACTGGTGACCCTACTTCAGAATGATGGGGCAAAGCAGCTAGAGTAGCAGACGGCAAGGGTCCCCAGGGGCTCGGCCTTGAGGGTTGCTAGGCATAGCATGAGCTCTTGCAACAGCCCCAGGCATGCACCCCTCCTGGCATAGTACGTACTGCAAGTTCCGTGACACACCGTGTAAATGGCCCCTTCCACTTGCTGTCAGAGCCATTCTGGGCTGCCCAGAATGGCTCCAGCGGCAAACGAGAGGGGCTGCTTACACGGCATATTGTAGTGCCTGTTATATTTACCATTTTGCCCCTTCTCTAGCTATGCCACTGCCATCTGTGGCGCTCCCCCTGGCTCCTTTCACCTCCATGGCTCTGCCCTGTTGTGACTCTTTTGTCAGCCACTTAAGAACATTTGGCCCTGCTGGATCAGGCCAAAGGCCCATCTAGTCCAGCTTCCTGTATCTCACAGCGGCCCACCAGGTGCCTCAAGGAGCACACGAGATAACAAGATGCCTGCATCCTATTGCCACTCCCCTGCATCTGGCATTCTGAGGTAAATTTCTGTGGGAAATATCCTAACCTGTCTGTGGGGAAGGAGCTATACTAACTTGCAACCCAATCTGGGCCTTAAGAACATAAGAAGAGCCCCACTGGATCAGGCCAAAGCCTTATCTAGTCCAGTTTCCTGTATCTCACAGCGGCCCACCAGGTGCCCCAGGGAGGCACGAGACAACAAGACGCTTGCATCCTGTTGCCACTCCCTTGCACCCGGTACTCTGAAGTAGCCTACTACTAATGTAAGGAGTTTGCACAATCCATCATTGCCTATAGCCCACGATGGACTTTTCTTCCAGAAATCCGTCCAATCCTCTCTTAAAGGCATCTAGGCCAGATATGTCCATCTCTGTCTCTTTTCTTCTGCTCCCCAGATGTGCCAAGAACAGCCTCTGTCTCACCTCTGCAAGCCTCAAATTGCTGGAAATGAGAGTCAGTCAGCCTGCCTGCCTGCCTGCCTGCACAAGACACGCATGTGCCTTCAACAGGCTGAAAACAAACAAAAGGACGCAACGTTTTTTTTAAAAAATGAGACTAAATATCATGGTCACACTGTGGTTGCAACAAGACCTTTGATATCGTCTCTTCTGATTCGGTAAGTGGCTGGATTTAGAACTGGCAAAAGCTGCGACCTCCTAAATGCAAATACTACAAGGGGGAACCCTATCCTGGATATGATCTGATATTGCAATGACATCAGATCAATGTTTGCAATGATCTGATTTCCCCTCCCCATCCGCCTCTCCTGCTCTTGTCCCCGGAGAAAGGCAAACATCCTCCTTATGAACCCTTCAAACCCGCTTTAAACTCACCCCAACCGGCAGCAAGGCTGACATCGGGCTGCAACAATAGCAGCAGGGCACAAGCTTCTGTGGGAACCGAAGCAGGAAGGGACTTTGCAGTATTTACAGTCCCCCTTTTGAAAATGCGGGGTCTGTCTAAGAATCAGTGCTCTCTATGGCTTTAACTCTTGCAAGTCAGCTTTTCCCACAATCAACAATGGAATCTTGTGGCATCTGCCTGCAATTTTGTGCATACTTAGCCGGGAGCAAGTATCTTATGTCTGTGTAGACCACTGTAGGTGGGAACTGTAGCAGGTCTAGACTATTGTGGCAGGCTAGCACCTACGAGAGTGATGGTGAACTATGACATACGTACACCACAAAGTTTTGGGGTGACAGGCAGAGTTCAACAATACCCAACAACAACTGTGTTTGTTTTACTATTATTTCATTTTTGTAATGATCTGGGTTGTGTTTTTTTTATAATGCATAACCCCATATGTGATTAGGCTGTATTTTTGTAAATAAATGAATATGTAAATTTTATTTATTTGTTTGTTTGTTTAATTTTTATCCCGCCTTTCTGCCTCATGGGCACCCAAGGCGGCTTACAACATTAAAACCATCACTTTAAAAACCACAGCGATTAAAACAATGTTACATACAATATTTAAACCGTTAAAAATTTAAAACAAGCAAGCACCGTGGATCCTTTAAAATATAAGATGAAAAATATAAAATGCCAGCCAACCTGTCAACAATTGAAGGCTTGTTTAAATAAAAAAAAAGTCTTCAACCCCTGCCAGAATATTGCCAAAGAGGGAGCAGTTCTTAATTCCAAGGGGAGGGTGTTCCAAAGTCGTGGGGCCACCACCGAGAAGGCCGTTCCTGGCCGCCGTCCCCCTCACCTCTCCTGGTGGCGGTACAGTCAGAAGCCCCCCCCCCCCGATGACCAGAGTACAGGTAGGATTATATGGAAGGATTATATGGAAGGAGGCGGTCCCTCAAATACCCTGGACCTGAGCCGTAAAGGGCTTTAAAAGTCAAAACTAGCACTTTTCTCTTTCGTTTTCTCTTTCGTTTGGGAAGGGGAAGTGATGCCCGCAGTTAGGCATTTTTGACACAGTGATCATTGACCTATATGATTTCGCTATCATTGACTTATATGATTTCGCTATCATTGACCTATATGACATCAGTCCCATGAAGAGGTAGCTTGAGTCGACACATGATGTGACAGATCATGTCTCTTGCGTTTCATGGCCTCTTGGCGCCACTGCCATTTTTTCCCCTTGCTAACGTGTGCGTGAACACTTCATACGTGTGGCAAAGTGGGCTCTGACCTCTGGTGTCTTATGCCGCCCGAAATCAGACCCATCGCTTCTGCATTTCAACTGATTGATGGCCTCTCGCTCTGATTATTCGAGGGGCTATAAATTCCTCCAATGAACAAACACATTTTGCTTTGTTTCCAGAAGCGAAGAAAAGCCCTGCTGGACTAGGCCACAGGCCCATGTAGTTCAGCACCCTGTTTCCCACATGGCCCACAAGGAAACCTCTGGGAAGCCCACAAGCAGGCCTCTCTTGCTTATTCCCCAGCCACTGGTGTCCACAGGTATACTGCCTCTGAACCTGGAAGCTCTTTTTGCTATCACAGCTAGATGGATCTGCCATGTATTTATCTAATTTGATTTTAAAGCCAGGTCAGACTGGTTATGTGTGTCTCACTATTTTTAGGGATGGGCGCAGGCAGCTCAGAGGTAAGATGCATACCGTGTAAGCAGAAAACAATGGGTTCAATCTCCAGCATTTCCAGGGTGCAAAAGGCCAGGAAAACCTACTGGGTGATCTTGGCTTATTCTTTCTTTGCCTTACCACATAGAGCTTTTGCATAGAGCTTGTGTGTGTGTGTGTGGGTGGGAGAAAGACCATGTATGCAGCTCTGAGATCCTTGCAGGGAAGATGGACTACAAATGTCCTTCATAAATATGCGGAAAGTAATGCACACCTAGCAAAGTGTGGGAAGGGTTAAAGAAACAGAGAGCTGGTTACCAGAGAGGCCATGTGCCATGTGGGGGATGTAATCTTTGCTGGCCCTTCCTGCTCCTCCCCCTGGCGAAGGAGCATCTACCTTTTCAATTTCTCGGGTGTGCATGAGAGTTCTTTGATGCAGCCTTACAGGAGCCTTTGCTGCAGCTCTCCAGTGGAGGTCAGTTTCAAGGGCCTTTTGGGGGGTAATAAGGAGATAAAGTGTTGGGAACGGAGGAGAGGCTGGCTGATCCCAGCAGAACCGCATCCTGCAGGATCCTTGGATGTGGCTACAGATCTGCTTTCTTGAGTTCAACCCCTGCCACCTCCACACAGGGCAGGGAAACAGACCCCTGTCTGAAACCCAGCTAAACTGCTGCCAGCTGGTGTAGACAAGGGGAGCTAGATGGACTAGCTGGGAGTTCCACAGATTGCCGAGGGGAGGTGGTGGATTCTCCCACACTGGAGACCTTCAAGCAGAGGCTTGACAGGCACCTGCTGGAGATGCTCTAGGAGGATTTCCTGCTACAGGCAGGGGGTTGGACTAGATGAGGGTCAATGTCCCTTCCAACTCTACGATTCTATGACTCTATCCATCCTATGCATAATTTTGTACGTCTCCATTTGTGATGTTTTCTGAATTAGCCCCTCTTCACAGTTACGTGTCTCACAGCGGCCCACCAGATGCCTCAGGGAGCACACAAAACAACTAGATACATGCATCTCGTTGCCACTCCCCTGCACCTGGCATTCTGAGGTAGCCTACTTCTACAATAAGGAGGTTGCACAATCCATCATGGCCTGTAGCCCACGATGGACGTTTCCTCCAGAAATCTGTCCAGTCCTCTTTTAAAGGCATCTAGGCTAGATGCCATCATCACCTCCTGTGGCAAGGAGTTCCACAGATTAACTACCCACTGGGTAAAAAAGTATTTCCTTTTTTCTGTTCTAACTCTCTCAACACTCAGTTTTAGTGGATGTTCCCCCATGATCCTGGTATTGTGAGAGAGGGAAAAGAACATCCCTCTGTCAACTACAGCTGGATATTCCAGCTAGACATCAGGAAGAATTTCTTGATAATATTTCTGTGACTCTGGCTGGGTGGCTGGTAGCTTCATGCAGCCACCAATGTTGTAGAATAAGAGTGGAAGAACAGCAGCAGAGAGGGAAATGTGGAAGACGGATCTTTTTCCCCTAAGCCCCTGAGAAGAGGATATTGGCAGAATGGAAACTGGGCCTTCACACAAGTTCTCGGCCAACGTGAAAGGCCCACAGCTCAGTGGGGATGCTGATGCTTTATAGAGCTTCATCACTATTGTGAGGGTTTATAGGCAGGGGGTTTACCAGAGGCGGAGGAAGGGTGTAGCCTGGGGTGGCATGAGCCATGGCGCCGGCAGTGGCAGGGCGGCGGGGCGCCATTGCGTGGAGTCCGTGGACGAACCCGCGCGCCGTCTGGCCCACCCACCCACCCTGGCGGGCATTCTGCTCCAAAATGGAGCTATTCCGGGCACAGGAAGGCGTGGCTGGGCGACGCACGGGGGCAGGGCGACGTGCTGGGGGCGCGGTTTCATCGCCCTGCCATGGACGCACTTGGGGCTCCATTCGTCCCTGGGGTTTACAGACAAAGTCCTACCCCAGGGATATGGAAAGAAGGGAGACTAAGGGAAGGGGGCTGGAGGCAGGGGGAAATTGTCAGCTTCATGGACTTGCAGTAGAATCCTATGCTTTTCTACTCAGAGGTAAGTCTCGTTAAGCTCAGCAGAGGTGAGAGAAGCCCTGCTGGATCAGGCCCAAGGCCCAGTTTCCCACAGTGACCCACAGCCAGTGATGGAATCTGTTAAGCAGGAGCCGGAACGCTGGGCGGGACTTACGTGTGATTGGCAGCCCGCCCGTTCCGTTCTGCCACCTGCCCGCTTGCTGCGCGGGCTGCCCTGGCCTCGGAGTGGGTGCCTGCTCGCCGGGGGGATGGGTGGGGGGCGCACCGGGTGCCTGGGCAAGCAGCGGTGGGGCACGCCAACCGGAGGCAGCCCGTGCGGTGGGTAGGCAGGTGGCGGAATGGAACGGGCGGGCTGCCAATCACACGTAAGTCCCGCCCAGCATTCCGGCTCCTGCTTAACAGATTCCATCGCTGCCCACAGCTGCCTCTGGGCAGCTCATCAGCAGGATTTAGCAGGGGGAGAGCAATTGTCCCTCTTTACCCCAGCACAGTGTCTTTCTCGTGGCTGTTGCTGGTGGTGTTCTCCATTCTTTTAGATTGTGAGCCCTTTTGGGACAGGGAGCCATTTAACTTCAATGTTATTATTTGCCTGTAAACCACTTTGTGAACTTCATGTTGAAAAGCGGTATATAAGTACTAGTGATGGATGGATGGATGGATGGATGTGCTCTCCACAGCAAGTGGCACGCAGCCTCTAAGCAGGGGGAAACCATTTCAATGCTTCATCATCTTCAATGCTACTATTATTGTTCGGTGTCGCAGCCCACCAGATGTTTCGACTGGGATTTTTGGGTGCTCAGTCGTTCAAACCCTACCTAAGAGTTTAAGAACCGCGGAGATAACTGACATTTAATGTTTGATGTTCCTAGTAGTAATGTTTGATGCTCATGGCAGTTCTTCAGCTGTTACCTTGCCAATGCTTATATTGGCCAGATGGTTCTTAGAGCGCAACCCTTGCCTGGAGTTAGGCTGGCACAGTTAGGCCAGCAAAGTTTGACCAGCACAAGGGACACCGTAAAGTATGTTTGGACCACTCTCAGAGTCAGAGAGGCCAGCACACAAACGGGCGCCATCCTCCCTGACTCCGAGAGTGGTCCAAACGCACTTTACGGTGTCCCTTGTGCCAATCAAACTTTGCTGACCTGACTGTGCCGGCCTAACTTCAGGTAAGGATCGCACCCAGAATTTATTAAAGAACAAGTGAAAGGCAAGTTTATTTTCAGATACCTTGTTCACAGAACTTTAACTGGTAGAAGAGATATTAGTGCATTGATGGCAAACCTATGACAGGCGTGTCAAAGGTGACACACCGCAACGTTTGGGGTGATACACCAGCAATCACCAATACCTGGCAAAAACAGAGTTTGTTTTGCTCATTTTTCATTTTTGTAAGTATTCTATGTTTCTTTATATAATATATGACACTACACATGATTGGACTGTATGTTTTGTTCAAATAAACGAACATAAAGGATTGTTTCTCTTTTGTTTGGAAGGAGGGCTTGACACACCAGCAGTGTCAAGTTAAGCACTTCCCTAAGTTTTGACACACTGAGCCTAAAAGGTTCGCCATCACTGTACTAGTGAATGGCTGCATTTTAGTAGGAAGGCCTGTCTGAGAGCGGCGCAATTCTAAACTGGAGTTAGGCTGGCATAAGCTAAATCCGCAAAGTTTGGCCAGCACAAGGACCTACATAAAGCGTGTTTGGACTACTCTCGGGACGCAGTCCTAACCAACTAAGCATTCCTGCTCTGACATAAGGGAACAAATATTCCCTTCTCTTGAGGAAACATCTGTGACTACTACTCCATTGCAGAATACGGAACATGCCCCATTGGCATAGTTATGTCAGTGCTGGAAAGTTGGCTCGACTCCCCTCAGAGTCAGGGGGGATGGCGCATGTCTGTGTGCTGTTCTCTCTGACTCTGAGAGTGGTCCAAACCAGTGGTGGTATCTAAAGCGGGAGGAACCGGTACGCTGGGCGGGACTTACGTGTGATTGGCTGCCCATCCGTTCGGTTCCGCCGCCTGCCCGCCCGCCGTGTGGGCTGCCCTGGCCTCGGAGGGGGTGCCTGCTCGCCGGGGGGGACGGGTGGGGGGCGCGCCGGGTGCCTGGGCGAGCAGCTGTGGGGTGCGCCAGGCGGGGGCAGCCCGCGCGGCGGGTGGGCAGGCGGCGGAATGGAATGGACGGGCTGCCAATCAACCGTACGTCCCGCCCAACGTTCCGGTTCCTCCCGCTTTAGATACCACCACTGGTCCAAACATACTTTACAGTGTCCCTTGTGCTGGCCAAACTTTGCTGGCTTAACTTATGCCGGCCTAACTCAGTGGGGAGAGAGAGTGGGGAGAGAGCGTGAGCTGGCCCTCCTCTAAAAGGAGAGACAACGTAAAAGACAACTTGCTGGGATGGCCTAACTCCAGGTTAGGACTGCACCCATAAGGCTTTGTGGATTGTGCCTAGTGCACCAATGACAAGAGGGGTGATGGTTGTTTTCTTCTTGTTCTTCTTCTCCTTATTGCGAGAAGATTGATGTACTGCTTTTCAAAAAATGTTCAAAGTGGTTTTCAATGTGGTAATCGATTCCTGTCCAGGGAATCAATCAATCAATCAATCAATCAATCAATCAATCACTAGTATTTATATACCACTTTTCAACACAAAGTTCACAAAGCGGTTTGCAGGCAAATAATAACATTAAAGTTATTCTATGTTATTAATGTAATAATAACATTAAAGTTGTTCTATCTGCCTATGCACATTCTCCCCATGTCCGTGAGAGTTTTCTCCGGCCTGGGAAGCTGATTTCAGCGTTTAATATTAGAAGCGTTTTGGATGGTGTTAAGAGTTGGCTGACTTTTTGTGACCATAAATGTGTCGAGGTTTGTGCCCTCAAACCAGGTAAATTGAGTTGCTGGAGGATGCCCACAGCCAGGCCACAAGCTAGGCCTGATTAAAAGGTTGGCCTCAGCTAGACATCGCTAGGCCTGTCGATTCCAAGTGCTGAATCCCTCAGCAGGTGCAAGCTAATTACCTGCTCAGTGACTCTAGAGCCGAGTGCAAAAGGGTGTAGCTGATTGGCTCAAAGCTCGCCCAGCAACAGGCACTGATTGGCCAAGTCTTGTATATATGTAGAGCATGTGCTCCCAGACCATTTCGTGTGATAATTGGAGTGCTGCGGAGCACTCTGTCCGTCTGGAGAATTAACCGGTGCAATGAAGTTGTCTGTTGGTTCCCCTGCGTGGGACCTATGCCAGTGGTGTTATTCTGCCGGAACGCTGGGCGGGACATCCGGGTGATTGACAGCCCGCCCGTCGCGTTCTGCACGGCGGAACGCTGCGTAACGCGACGGGCGGGCTGTCGATCACCCGGCTGTCCCGCCCAGTGTTCCGGCAGAATAACACCACTGACCTATGCTGTTTGCTGCTGTATCATCGCGTCACCGTCTTGGAAATACACTGGGTTGAGAAACTCTGCTGATCTGTGTCCTTGAGTCTCCGCAGCTCCATGTCTCCTGGGAACCTTGCCAGCACCTTGGAAGCTTTGCCAGGGCTGACCGAAGTAGAACGGCTGCCATTTGTTCCCTTTGCTGCCTGCCGTCTGCTGCCGGCTACCCCCTAGGCTAAAGGGGGACCCCACATTACTCATTCCCACAAAACGTGCCATAGGCACTTAGTTTTGCTTGCATGTTATCGGTCAACAGTAAAATGGGTTCCATTATGTTCCTGTGCTTAATGTTTCAGCTTCCAAGAACCTGTCGGCAACTTGAAGGGAGGACTTGCTGTTTTCTTCGTTTGTCAGCCAGCTGATCCTCTTTCTGGGTGAAGCCTTCCTGGCAAAGGAGCGTGACTGGCTGAAGCCTCGCTATGGGGTGCTGCTGTGTCCAGGGGGGCCATTCTGCGGGGTGGTGCCAACTGCAGCCTGCCAGCCATATGCAGTAAGACGGAGGGGGAGGCGGCAGACCTGAGCAGATCCTGTCCCAGTATGATGGCTGCAGAGTCGCAGGTCACACCTGAACCAGGAATACCCCCCAGGGTCAAACTAGAGGAGCAGGATCCAGCCATCCCTGAAGCTGTGGGAGGGTCAGGGTTGGGCAGAAAATCCCCCCTGGTTGTCCAGACCGGAAGCTTCCGGGGATTTCCTCCACGGGCGACACCCCCCCAGGTGAAACAGGAGCCGGAGGAGACTCTTCCGCAGCGCTGGGAAGCCCAGTGGCGGGACTTCCTAAAGGGCGTGGAGTGTCCTCGCTTGGAATGGGGCAACCAGCAGCTGCAGGACCCCACACTGTGGGGGGATGCAAAGGAGTACCTGGCCCCTCTTCAAGGAGAAGAGGATGCGAAACCCCTGGACGGCCTTCGTGGAGCCGTTGAGGACGAGGTTGGTGACCGGAAAGTGAAGGAAGAAATCCCGGCAAGGGATCCCACCTGTTCGGAGCGGCAGCGCTTCAGGCAGTTCCGCTACCAAGAGGCCGAGGGGCCCCGGGGGACTTGTCACCGGCTGTGGGACCTGGGCCGCCAGTGGCTGAAGCCCGAGAGACACACCAAGGAGCAGATCCTGGAGCTGGTGATCCTGGAGCAGTTTTTGGCGATCCTGCCCCGGGACGTCCGGAGCTGGGTCGAGAAAGGGGGACCGGAGACCTGCGTCCAGGCGGTGGCCCTGGCTGAGGATTTCCTGCAGAGGCAGCCAGGGAGTCCAGAAGGGCAGGTGAGAGCCCGAGAGAACTCCCGGAGCCCAGGGGCAGTGGGGCAGTGGAGGTGTTGTTCACAGAACTAAGGGCGCAGTCCTCACCTGGAGTTAGGCCAGCAAAGCTTGGCTGGCGCAAGGGCCACCGTAAAGCGTGTTTGGACCACTCTTGGACCACTCTTTGCCATAGGAGGTGGTGATGGCATCTGGTCTAGATGCCTTTAAGAGGGGATTGGACGGATTTCTGGAAGAAAAGTCCATCGTGGGCTATAGGCCATGATGGGTTGTGCAACCTCCTTACATTAGTGGTAGGCTACTTCAGAGTACCGGGTGCAAGGGAGTGGCAACAGGATCCAAGCATCTTGTGGTCTCGTGCCTGCCTGGGGCACCTGGTGGGCCACTGTGAGATACAGGAAGCTGGACTAGGTGGGCCTTTGGCCTGATCCAGCAGGGCTCTTCTTATGTTATTATGTTGGAGTCAGGGAGGATGGCGCACATCTGTACTGACCTCTCTGACTCCAAGAGTGGTCCAAACATACTTTACTGTGTGTCCCTTGTGCTGGCCAAACTTTGCTGGCCTAACTGTGCCGGCCTAGCTCCAGGTGAGGATTGCGCCCCAAGTGTTGTTAGGTGCTTTTGTAAGGGCAGTTCAGTGTCCTATTGACACACACACCACTTAACTGGCTGCTGCTAGTCAGATAGAAACTTTGTGCAAGGGGTCTCCACACTATGGCCCGGGGGCCAAATCTGGCCCAGCACAAGATTTTATCCAGCCCACAGCAACTTGAAATATTTGACATGTTGACTCATTCTATATTGTTTCTTTGAAAATGTCACTTTTCACTTTTGTTCTGGTTCATATCATGCTGATTACAAAAAAGATCCAAGTAAAACTTATTCATTCATTTAAATTTCATTCATTCATTATAAAACTGATTTTTTTTTTTTGGCCTATGAAAATCTGTAAAATATACAATGTGGCCCTCGTACGGAAAAGTCTGGAGACCCCTGTGCAAGACTATGGCAGCAATCCTACCCACACTTTCCTGAGAGTAAGCCCCATTTACTGCAATGGTACTTACTTCTGAGTAGACATGCATAGGGTTGGGCTCTATGATGTCCCATCCTTGTTGGATTTAGGCTACAATTCTATGCACACTTACCTGGGAGTAAGTCTCACTGGACTCAGTGTAATTTACTTCTGAGTAGACACGTGTAAAGGGACGTGATGGCGCAGCGGGTTAAACCGCTGCTTCTGGGCTTTCCGACTGGAAGGTTCGGAGTTCGAGACTGCGCGACGGAGTGAGCTCCCGTTGCTTGTCCCAGCTCCTGCCAACCTAGCAGTTCGAAAGCACCTAAAAATGCAAGGAGATAAATAGGGACCACTTCGGTGGGAAGGGAACGGCGTTCCGTGCACTACAGCGTAGAGTCATGCTGGCCACATGACCACGGAAGCTTGTCCTCGGACAAAACGCCGGCTCTACAGGCTTTGAAACGGAGATGAGCACCGCTCCCTACAGTCGGTCACGACAAGACCATTTGGTCGTGGGGAAACCTTTACCTTTTAGACACACGTAAGATTGTGCTGTTAGTGCTCCCTATGTACTTTACAAAGAACGATCCAAGAGTTGAGGCATGGTTAAGCAGGGGAAGACTATGTAATGTGCTTGGTTGTACATATTTCAGCTTAGTTACTGTGTGGTATGGAGAGTAAGGAGACAGGGGCAGAGCCGTCACTGGAAGCATTGGCACCCAGGGCAATGATGTCACAGCGTCATGACATCACTTCTGGGTTCCTTTTCCTAGGAGGAGGTGCTGGTGGCAGAAGCAGTCCCACAGCCAGGCTGGCCCCCTCTAGTCTTTAGCCTTGGGAAGCTCAATAATCAATCAATCAATCAATCAATCAATCAATCAATCAAAGAGTATTTATATACCGCTTTTCAACACAAGTTCACAAACGGTTTACAGGCAATAATAAAGTTTAATGGCTCCCTGTCCCCAAAAGGCTCACAATCTTAAAAAAAATAATGCAAGAATAACACCAGCAACAGCCACTAGAAAAGACACTGCACGGGGGTGAAGAGGGACAGTTACTCTCCCCCTGCTAAATATAAGAGGGACACCACTAGGAAAAGTGCCTCTTGCCCGGAGTAGCAGGGGTCTGATAAGAAGGGAAACAGGCAGCGGCCAGACTACGGTGCCACCAACACAGGAGGAAGAGGTGCTGATAATGGTGGCAGCCCCACATTGCAGCTCCCTTGGCGTAGTGCCAGGGGCTGGTGCCCATCAGGCTCGGCCCATGTTATGCTTCTGAACAGGAGAAATGTCACACTAGACCAGCAATTTTCCATCGTTTTCCTGACAAGGTGCTAAAATTGTCAAGGCACATCATACTTGACAAGGCACACCGCACAGCTGGGGGTGGGGTGGGGGCTCACATCCCCCAATGGTCCTACTAACAAATGACCCTCCTCCAAACTCCCATGGCACACCTGTGGAACATTCGCGGCACACCAGTGGGCCGTGGCGCACTGGTTGAAAATCACTGCACCTGATAACCCTGGCATCACCCAATGAAATTAATTGACAATAGGCTTAGGACAAGTTCAGGAAAGTACTTCATGATCCCGTGCATAATTAGCTTGTGGAACTCACTGCTACAAAGTGGTGAGGGTCACTAGCCTGGATGACTGAAGCAATACAGAGGAATTCGGGACTGATCCCTGCAGGAGGATGGGTCTGTCAATGGCACTGAGGTACAACAGCTGTGAACGGAGCTTCCGGGTACCCAGGTAAAGCTGATCTCTGGCATCCTGCCCAGCTTAGTTCTCCGAATGGCAGCTCTCATTCAGTGTTGTTTCCTGCCACACCCAAATACGTCAATACAACCCCTCTGGAAGTCTTTGCCTTGAGCAGTCTGTCAGGACTGGTCAAGGTCTGAGCCAGGCCTGGAATCTCTGTTCCCTCGTGGATAGCTGATGGCAACAGGCCAGCAAGCAAATGCGCCTGCGTTGCCAACAGTAAGTGGTAATACAAGACACCTGTGTTAAGGTGAGACGTGCCGTCTGCTATGGAGCTGCTAGCAGACTCCTGATAGGGCAGCATGACCAAGGCCAGATAAGTATTTAAGGAAGGACTGCGTCCCAGGTCTTGTGTGGGTCACATCGTAGGAGGGGAAATGCTGTCCGTTTGAATACCTGGTTGTACTGCTGTGTACCAACTGCTGAATCCTGTTGTGCTGTCTTGAGATGGACAATCTCTGATTTATTTTGCTTGGAACCTGACTGTAAGCTGATTACACAATACAAGTCTTTATCTTCAGTACGCAATGTGTGTTGTGTCTTCTTCGCCTCCACAAGCAGAGCCGCCGTCCCTACTGGGAGCTGCCTACGCTGCGATTGTTTGCTGCGTCCAGACCCGGGCCTCTTTCGTTTCCAGGCAGAGCCCGGTGGTCTGGGGGCGCTACACTTACCAACTCTCAACACAGTCAACTTCCCTGTATCTTTTTCCTGAGATGAATGGGATCCTTTTTTGCTGTTTCAGGTGTTTGCAGAGCTGATGGAGAATTCTCATGCAGTGGATCCGAGTCCACCGGAGGCTATGGAAGAAGCTTGTGAAGATGCCAGCCTACTAAGTAAGTAAGACTTCCATTGCCTGGATTTCTTGCATGCTCTGATGGGGACGGAGAGGGCTCTGATAGCTCTGCTAGTGGTCCCACATGCACCCCTGTACTCTTTGGGTCATAAATCTGTCCAATAAGATCTTGTTGTTGTTCAGTCGCTAAGTCGTGTCCGACTCTTCGCGACCCCCTGGACCACAGCACGCCAGGCCTCCCTGTCCTCCACTAGCTTCCGGAATTCGCCCAATTTCATGTTCATCGCTTCGGTGACACTGTCTAACCATCTCATCCAGTAGTGCTATGCAGCCGGTACACTGGGCGGGACTTACATTTGATCGGCAGTCCGCCCGTTGCATCACGCCGCGTTCTGCCACTTTCCCGCCTGCCGAAGCGTGTGGGAAAGCGGTGGAACGCGGCGTGACGCAACGGGCAGACTGCCGATCAAACGTAAGTCCCGCCCAGCGTACTGGCTGGATAGCACTACTGATCTCATCCTCTCCCGCCCCCTTCTCCTCTTGCCTTCAATCTTTCCCAGCATGAGGGTCTTTTCTAAAGAGTCCTCTCTTCTCATTAGAAAAGACCCCAATAAGATCTACTCCCAGGTCAGTGTCTGAGCTTTCCTCGAAGTAATCCCCACTTCTAGTTAGTTCTAGGAAGTAACTAGTGGGACTTATACCTGTTGACATGCATACGATTGGGTTGTAATATTCCATTCATCAGGTTACAACCCTAATAATAATCACCATATTGGAATTTTTGTTCCAGGGAATGATGAGCAGTCTGAGACTGAAAAGATTTCCCAGGTGGAAAATTCCAGGTATATAGAACAACAGGAGATGCCCATGGGAGGGGGAAAGGCTTGCCATTGCCAAGAGCTGGAAGGATTCTCTGGAAATCAGCAAAGAGCAGAAAGGCAGCAAGGAGCAGACCCTGAGGAGAGAGTGGATGAATTTATTTTTGGTGCAGCACAAGAAGAAACTGCAGCCTGGCAAAAAATCCCCAGTGAGAGAACCCTAGAAACATATCCCCAAAGCAGAGAGAGTCTCTGCCCTGTCTCAGATTTGATTAAGCATAAGAGAACTGAAATGGAAGAAAAACTGCATGTATGCTCTGAGTGTGGGAAAAGCTTCAGCCGGAGGTCAGACCTTATTAGGCACCAGAGAATCCACACAGGCGAGAAGCCACACAAATGCTTTGACTGCGGAAAAAGCTTCTGTCAGAGGTCTCAACTTCTTGGACATCAAAGAACCCACACAGGGGAGAAGCCCTACATATGCTTGGCATGTGGGAAGAGCTTTGCCCATCACTCAACGTTCATAGCACACAAGAGAACTCACACAGGGGAGAAGCCATACAAATGCTCGGTATGCGAGAAAAGCTTCAGCAACAGATCTGTACTCATTAAACATGAAAGAATTCACACTGGAGAGAAGCCATATCAGTGTTCTGATTGTGGGAAGCGCTTCAGTAACAGGACTGGTGTACTCAAACATGAGAGAACCCACAGGAAAGAGAAACCTTCCAAGGGCCCAGACAAAGGGAAAAACTTCAATTTCCGTTCTTGTGTTGTGGAATGTGAATCTGACTGATGATTTTTGTTCCTATATCTACTAGCTGGAACTAACTAGCCTCCTGTACTGAAAAGAATGGTTTGTTTTAAACCGGGATTTCATAAGCCATCTTTTGTAAGGGGCAAAGGGAACTGCATAAGGGCAGTATGCACCAGTTTTGCTTTTCTGGATATTAAAATCAGAGGCAAATTTACAATGAAAAATATATGTGTTTTTCTCAGACTGTTCCCAGAGTAAAAAGCCCAGTCATTTAACTGCCACTCAATTGATTAAATTATGAAAAAAGCAATATTTCAGAAGAAAAAAGCATACACACCTTGTTTTTAGACTAAACTAGGTATAGGCAGGTCCCAGAAGACACCATCTTAAAGAGATGTTTCTCCATGTTTGTTAGTTTACTACCTTTGTATAGCTGCTTCTCTGCTAATACATTCGTGCCTCCCTGGGGCACCTGGTGGGCCGCTGTGAGATACAGGAAGCTGGACTAGATGGGCCTTTGGCCTGATCCAGCAGGGCTCTTCTTACGTTCTTATGTTCTTAAGGCAGTTCACGGTTTGCAGTAATGACCTCCAATGTAACAGACATGATATGAAAGGGAAACTGATTTAGCAAAATTGCTGCAAGTGTGCCCAATGTAACAGGAAACTTTATTTGTGAATAAGAGCAGAGTGTGCGGCTAATACCGTCAGAGGTCACAACTCCTCTGCATTGTGTTGCCTCCCTTACTTACAATGTAGCAGAACATTCCAGAAAATGCCCATTTATGGATATGGTGTCAGTTGGTCCAGGTGTTCCTATCAAGCTGGCCAGATGGTTTTGCCAGCCTTGTCACTCGGTATCAATTCCCGCCAAAACCGATTGTAACCATTCAGAAACACTTACGTCACCGTGTTTCAAAATGGGTTAACTCTTGTCTAACAATTGGACAGAGTGTGGAAGAGGAAAGTAGAGTAGGAGTAAAGTCGATAAAGGGATGTTCTCTTCCCTCTCTCAAAACACCAGAACCAGGGGGCATCCGCTAAAACTAAGGGCTGGGAGAGTTAAAAACAGATAAAAGGAAGTATTTTTTTCCCCAGCGGCTAGTTAATCTGTGGAACTCTTTGCCACAGGAGGTGGTGATGGCATCTGGTCTAGATGCCTTTAAGAGGGGATTGGACGGATTTCTGGAGGAAAGGTCCATCGTGGGCTATAGGCCATGATGGATTGGGCAACTTCCTTACATTGGTGGTGGGCTACTTCAGAGTACTGGGTGCAAGGGAGTGGCAACGGGATGCAAGCATCTTGTTGTCTCCTGCCTCCCTGGGGGCACCTGGTGGGCTGCTGTGAGATACAGGAAGCTGGACTAGGTGGGCCACTCATAGGAGCTTCTCACTTGAAGAGTGCGGAATGACGCTGTGACCTCAATGTGAGAAAGCATCATCACAGGATAAAGAGCACGGAGCTGGGAATACTGAGAATTCAGACAATGCGAGATCAGTTCACTGGCTTAGATTACCGAGTGGTGAAAACCATAAGGGATCATGAAGAGCTCCAGAGGGATCTCTCCAAACTGGGGGAATCGGCAGCAAAATGGCAGAGGCATTTCAATGTAAATAAATGCAAAGCGATGCACACTGGGGCAAAAAATCAAAACTTCACATATAGGCGAATGGGTTCTGAGCTGTCTGTGACTGATCAGGAGAGAGATCTTGAGGTGCTAGTGGAGAACTCGATGAAAGTGTCGACCCAGTGTGCAGCAGTGGTGAAGAAGGCCAATCCCATGCTTGGGATAATTTAAAAAGGGGTTGAGAATAAAACGGCCAATATTATCATACCATTGCACAAATCGATGGTAAGGCCACATCTGGAGTACTGGGTACAGTTCTGGTGGCCACATCTCAAAAAGGACATAGTGGAGCTGGAAAAGGTGCAGAAGAGAGTGGCCAAAATGATTACGGGGCTGGGGCACCTCCCTTATGAAGAAAGACTGCAGCGTTTGGGGCTCTTCAGCCTAGAAAAAAGGCGCCTGAGGGGGGACTTGATTGAGAGATACAAACTTCTGCATGGGATGGATAAAGTAGATGGAGGGAGGTCCTTTTCCCTCTCTCGCACTGCCAGAACAGGGGACATCCACTAAAATTGAGTGTTGGGAGAGTGAGAACAGATAAAAGGAAATACTTTTTTACCCAGCGGGTAATGAATCTGTGGAACTCCTTGCCACAGGAGGTGATGATGGCATCTGGCCTAGGTGCCTTTAAAAGGGGACTGGACAGGTTTCTGGAGGAAGGGTCCATTGCTGGGTACAGGCCATGATGGTTGGTGCAACCTCCCTATTTAGAGGTTGGCTAATGCCGGATGCAGGGGAGTGGCAACAAGATGCACGTATCTAGTTGTCTTGTGTGTTCCCTGAGGCATCTGGTGGGCCACTGTGAGACACAGGAAGCTGGACTAGATGGGCCTTGGCCTGATCCAGTGGGGCTCTTCTTATGTTCTTATCCACGTCCCCTCACAGAGATTTCTCCATTTCCTGGACACGTTCTAGGTCCCTTCTGCATTAACAGACTATTCTAGTGTCAGGATAAGATTGCTAGGGCTATATCAGGGGAGCATTTGTCTAACGATTTGATCATCTCTAAACTTGACCTATAAGGTCACCCTCTCCCCCACACCTATGCCAACTATCTGTTTGATGTGTGATAATCCTTGTGATAGGAATGCTACCAGAGTCCCTGCTCCCCTGTAAACCCCCAACACACACTTTTTCACAAATAAATAATTTGTATAAGAAAAATGTGATATTAAATAAAATATCACCTAACACAAGTTTTGTTTAAAAGTTACTTTCATTACATCATCTCATCTCAAGGTACAATCATAAAGTATTAAATCACTATTCCTGCTCGTAAGTTTCCTTTTTATCTTCTACCTCAGTGGTTTCCAAACTGTGGGTCGGAACCCACTAGTGGGTGGAGAACCAATTTCAGGTGGGTCACGAAGCACCTAGAGCAGCCCAATTGAAAATATGGGAAGATGGAATGCTGGCAACAGGGAGGGATGTGTGGTTGTTTTGCTTGTGTCATCTCTCTATATAAAAACGGACGTGTGTGTGTGTGTGTGGGTATGTATGTATGTGGGTATGTATGTTCTGCATAGGCTTCTCAACGCTGGCACCAATCCGCACGAAACTTGGCACACACGTACCTTGTGGCCTGGCAAAAAACACTGCGGGGGCAGACCCCCCTACAGCCCCCCATTTTTCGGGGAGGGGGGCCAGATCGTCAGGAACCAAGGGGATTACATTGGACTAGAGGTCTGCTGCCACCCTGTGGTCACAAACGATTCTGCAGGTTATGTGATACACAGGGACTAATCCAAAACGAAAGTGAAACTGCTTTGCACTGCCTGAGTTGCAAAGAGTTGCAAATGATCCAGAGAGTTCCAGCACCCAGTCGGATCTGAGAGGGACCTATTTCCAGAGGGCTAACTGCCCTACCACAGGACCTGCAGACATTGTTCAGTGGGTGTGACAATTTCATTACGCTCCTTTGCTTGATTCTGTCCCTGTATTCATTCCTTCTCCTAATAGAAGCTGGGGATACTCTGTCCCCCGGGCAACGCCGGGTAACAAAAGGCTAGTAAGAACATAAGAAGAGCCCTGCTGAATCAGGCCAAAGACCCATCTAGTCTAGCTTCCTGTATCTCACAGTGGCCCACCAGATGCCTCAGGGAGCATGCAAGGCAATAAGACGCCTGCATCCTGTTGCCACTCCCCTGCACCTAGGTCGTCAAGGTTGTAAATAGGTGTTTTTCTTTCTGATTCACTTTGCTATTGAAAAATGGCTGAGAAATAACCCAACTTCTTGCTGCTTTCTCAGGAAAGCAGCAGGCTCTGATGTCACAATGACAGCACTTCTGGCCATGACATCACTTCTGGTGGGTCCCGGACAGATTGTCATTCTAAAAAGTGGGTCTTGGTCTTAAAAAGTTTGAAAACCACTGTTCTACCTCATTTCTTATTTAATATCCAATTGAAAAGGGAACCTTCTTTTGCTGCTGTCTTAGGCCTCTGCACATTGAATGGAACATCGTTGAATTATTAGAAGCTTCCCAACAAAATTGCACCAGTCAAAAAAGGAGATAAAGCTGTTTTCCAAAGTTCTAATTTTAGTGACGATTCTTTCAATTCTATTCATAACCACAAAATCAATGGCTGGAAAAAAATTGTCCTCATTTCTTACTTTATTTTTTCATTAGCATTTATTAAATTATGAGAATAATTTGTCCTCAATTTTTTCTCCAGACAATTAAATGAGCACATGAAAGCAGCACAAAAAAAGAAATCAGCACTTCATTGGGAACCCCACAAAGTCATATCAAATCATCAGTGAGTGCGAAAGTCAGAAAACATAACAAATTTCACAAAACAACTCAGCAGAAAGTTGATGCACAAACAGGGCTCACAAAATTAGTTCAAGAGACAATTTCAACTGGGGCAGGCGCATCAAAGAGGCCAACTGAGCTGGTCACCTCAGGCAGCAAATAGGCAGGGTGCCCCCCTCCATCTGCTCACTTGCCTCCACTCCCTGCTCCCTGGATTGGAAAAGGAAGAGGACGGCAAAGGAAGAAGGATGGAGGAGCAGAGAATGGGGGGCTAGAACTGCTGCTCTAGCTAGCCCGCTACTCTCCTCTGCTCCACACTTCCTCTTTCACTCTGTCCCCTTCTTCCTTCTCCAATCCAGGCAAGGAAAGGTGCATCACCAGGTGCATCTGACACATGTCTTCAGGTGCTGGGAGGTCTTGGGTCCACCCTGATTTCAGCTGATTTCATTCAGTCTTTAGCTTTTTACATGTAATGTGTAACCAGCAAGTAACTTTGAAATAACCTACATTTGCTTCCTTGTGCAGATGCAGTGGGTGAAACCGCTGCTGCTGGGCTTTCCGACCGGAAGGTTGGGAGTTCAAGACTGCGCAACGGAGTGAGCTCCCATTGCTTGTCCCAGCTCCTGCCAACCTAGCAGTTCGAAAGCACCTAAATGCAAGGAGATAAATAGGGACCACTTCGGTGGGAAGGGAACAGCGTTCCATGCGCTACGGCATAGAGTCATGCTGGCCACATGACCACGGAAGCTTGTCCTCGGACAAAACACCAGCTCTACAGGCTTTGAAACAGAGATGAGCACCGCCCCCTACAGTCAGACTAGACCATCCGGTCGTGGGGAAACCTTTACCCTTTACAGATGCTAGAACAGTGGTTCCCAACCTGGGGGTCAGGACTCCCAAAGGGGTCGCGAACCAATTTTCAGGGGGTCGCCAAGACCTTGGGGCAGCCATCTTAAAATGCTGGGAACCATCATCTTGAAAGCTTCATTCTGGCTAGGGAAGAGGTTTCCCCATTAAACTGCTACTTCCTCAATGCTTGTGGCTGCGAGGAAAATTAGCCCTGCAGTGGGCTCGTCTTGGCGTGTGTATGCATGTGATGAAGTCTTTTGCCAAGCAGGCATGTCGCCTTCCATGTGCATGTCTCGGTCTCAGCACACGGGGAAGAGGAATGTAAATGAAGATTATCTTAGATTTGGCTTTACCCGCTTGATCAGCAGTGGCATAGAGAAGCCACAATGCGTTCTGTGCAATGTTGTTCTCAGTGATTCAGAATCAATCACTGAACTCAAAACTCAAACGCCACTTAGGTACAAAGCATTCAGAACAGGCTATGGAGTTCTTTCAACTTTCAAAAACTATGATTTATTAAAAACAGTGACTTCACTTCCTGCTTAATGTGATCACTTCTGGCCCTGGGTCTTAAGGGGGTCCCGACAGGTTGTTGTACCGAAAAAGGGGGTCCCGGTGCAAAAAAAAAAAAGTTGGGAACCACTGTGCTAGAAACAGGGTAGACTGAGAGGATTCATAAAAGAGAAACCTACACCAATAGCCTTCAACATCACATTTGAGAACATAACCTCCAACATGGGGCCCAATTTTAATTTTTAACACTGATCCCCCTCTTCTCCTCCCCCATTTATTTCTCTTTCCTTCACTATGTTCTTCAGGGCCAGTGTGAACTCCAGAAATAGTCATTCCTTTTCACTAGATAACTCTGGGAACTGTAGTTCCATGGTAGGCATCTCCAACAGACAGGCACCCGCATCCAGTGGTGTCATTCAAATGATTTAGCAACAGGAACTCACTTTTGATTGGCACTTGTCGGGAACCCGGAACCAGCCCGTTAGGATCCGGAACACCCGTTCTGGTCCGTTCCCCCTGAATGACATCACTGCCCGCATCCAACTACAATTCTTAGTACTGTACTTTGGTAGGGAGGAGTATAATATGCCTGAAACAATCTGTACTGCCGATATCCTCTTCCTCCCCATTCTCTCTCCCTGCCTTCCCCAGTCTTTTCTTTGCCACTGGTGCACTTAAGCCATGAATTACTAGCTGAAGTCCAATAATGGATACTAGTTGTTCCCAAACTGTGGGTTGGGACCTGATGTCAGGTGGGTCACAGAAAGCTGGGAGAGGCCATATTAGAAGCTGCAGACCTTACTCTTGCTATATTCCTTTTGTGAGCATTCAGTTTGAATTTTCAAGTGAAGGTTTTTACATTTTGTTTTTAGTCCAGTGCCTTTACATAATATTTTGTCCTCAACTTGCTTTCTGTCAGGGATGTTTCATGGTTGTGCAATTGCCGCAGTCCCAGAATGCCAGTTTGCATTCCAAGAGTGTCATTTGCTTGCGTCACAACGACAGCACTTCCTGCTTGATGGTGTCACTTCCAGGTTAATGACATCACTTCTGGTGGGTCCTGACACGAGTTCCATTCTAAAAATTGGGTCCTGGTGCAAAAACGTTTGGGAAACAGTGGTCTATACTACTCATTGGAATGTTTTTTATTCCCTCCCCTATTCCAGGTTTTCACGGCAGGGATTCTCTCCTGAAGGGGAATGATAACGACTGGGAATTGCACTTCCATAGTTAGAGCTAAAAACCCCAATAGCCCCACCTGGGAAAACAAAAGGAGGATGGACAAACCGACCAACCTGTCTGGCAACAGACTTTCTGCTTCTCTTTGCTTGGCATTTCTGGCAGTTGGTGACATTGACCAATCCAATGAAGCTGCACTGAAGCCAAGCCCACACACAATTCCTCTCAACCAGTGATGTCATGCAGGGGGAATGCGGGGGAACTGAGTTCCACTAGTTAAAATTAGGGCTGACTCCGCCCACTTCATTCTCCCTCCTCCCCCCTCCCAATTCCTCTGCAAAGAGCTTTTCTTCTTGGTTGGCTGGCACTCAGAGGGTTAAAGGGAGCGACTCCGGATTCCTAGGGGGGCGAAGGGGGAAGGGCTGCAGTGGGGAAGTCCCACTGACACATGCCAATCAAAAGTGAGTTCCTGTTCTTAAATCATTTAGATGACACCACTGCTCTCAACCCTTGTCCTCAACCTGTCCCACACAAAGAGCCTTCTCTTACACTAGAGAAGTGATTCCAGCAGTGGAGTGATGGCACCATCTGACCTCCATGAGGATGGAGGACTTAACCTCCACCGTACTCTAGCGATGGCGGGATTGATTGAAGGATGAAGCTGCCACTGACAGACGAAGATATGGAACATTTTTTTAAAGACAGCAACTCTAATAATACAGCACATTTCTGCGGGTGGAAAGCACTTCAGAGAGAGGGGTTTGATGTCATTCGTACAACCACCCTGTAAGGTAAGCAAGAGTTGTTATTCCCAGCTGCAGGTGGAGTTGAGACGGCACTGGCTCATCTAAGGCCTATCTAATTGCGCTCATGGCAGGAGCAAGATTCAAACCAGGGAAGTCCCCATTCTCAGCCCAGAGCCTTCGGCCCAAACCAAACCAAATGTGCAAAAACCCACATGGCAACGGGCATTTCCCACAAAATAAGTGCACGTTAGAAAGCAATAATCATGTGGGGTTTTTTGACTTGTGGGTTTCACACCACGGAAGATCCAAGTATCTCTTCCCCACTTCTAACTGGGCAAGAGGCACTTTTTCCTAGTGGTGTTCCTCTTATATTTAGCAGGGGGAGAGTAATCGTCCCTCTTCACCCCTGTGCAGTCTTTCTAGTGGCTGTTGCTGGTGGTCTGCCTTTTTTTTAGATTGTGAGCCCTTTGGGACAGGGAGCCATTTAACTTTATTATTACTATTTGCCTGTAAACCGCTTTGTGAACTTCATGTTGAAAAGCGGTATATAAGTACCTGTTGATTGATTGATTGATTGATTGACTTCTCCCCCCCCATCTGTTAATTCATAACTTTCCACATGGGTTTTTAAACAAAACGTTGCAAAATCCACATGCATCTCAGTGCCTGCATTTGGCAGTTGAGAAGGCATCTTAGACTATCCTCCCCATCTTTGTCTCAGCTTCTCCTCTTCATGTTTTCACCTTTAAGGGTCAATCATCTCTCCTCTCACTCCTGGCGAATAAGAGAGATAGCAAATGTTCTTTACTTGACCTTTTGTTTAGGGCCTGAGGAAGGAAACAGAAAGAGGGAAGCCAACAGTGTCTTGACCCTCTTCCCGCAGGGTTTATATTACCCGATCTATGCTGACCCAGAAGTCTCAAGATGTTCAACAGGGCTTACTTCCAGGAAAGCATGCAGAGAATACTTATTCTGCAGAAGGTTTATTTAGAATGCAGAAAAATTAGGCTGGGGATAGATGGATAGAGGGATGTTCTTTTCCTTGTCTCACAACACCAGCACCAGGGGACATCCACTAAAATTGAGTGCTGGGAGAGTTAAAACAGGCAATACTTTTTTACAGAGCGGGTAAATTCATCTATGGAACTCCTTGGTACAGGAGGTGGTGATGGGGTCTGGCCTAGGTGCCTTTAAAAAGGGATTGGACAGATTTCTGGAGGCAAAGTCCATCGCAGGGTACAGCCCAGGATGGGTGGTGCAATCTCCTTATTTTAGAAGGAGGCTACTTCAGAATGCCAGGTGCAAGGGAGTGGCCACAGGATGCAGGCATCTTGCTGTCTCGTGTGCTCCCTGAGGCAGCTGGTGGGCCACTGTGTGATGCAGGAAGCTGGACTAGACGGGCCCTGGGCTTGACCCAGCGGGGCTCTTCTTATGTTCTTAGCGTGGCAACCCAAGTTACGTAGCAGTAGGTGCGAAGGAAAGTTTAAGCAGGGAAGGAGGATGAAATGGAAATATTTTTGTCTGCTTCCTTGAGTGTGAGGGTGCCGGCCTTGGGGCATGATGCTTGAAAACCCCAATGACTAGCCAGCAGCTTGCAACATGCCTTGGGGCATGGTGCTTGGAAACCCCAATGACTAGCACAGCTTCTCACAGAAGCTGTGCACACTGGCAAAGAAAACAACGAACACACGAATCCTGCTGCCACAGAGGGATAAACCCTCAAGGGAAAGCTCTCTGCCCTTTTGGCTGGCAAAGGCTGCTGAGACGCAGGAAGGCTGCTGAGCAATGACTGGCAATGCAATGCCACAGAAAGAGAAGCACAGCTTTTACCTCCAAGAACAGCTCAAATGGCAGGGAAAGCATTTCAAATCCCACATGAATCGAAACTCAAAGACATGTGTTTTTTTTCCTCATGGAATCGCTGCAGGTTTGGTTTTGGCCTCAGTCCCTATGCAACACCAGCTCTGCTGTATGAGGGGAAAAATAAACAAGCATCTGCAGCCCATCTACCTTAATATACATTGCTGCTGGGGAAGGTACAGAAAGCCTTAACCGAATAAAGGAGGGATACCAGCGAAGGGATCTACAAACGACCTGGGGGAACGCTGGGCGGAATGTAGGCGGGGTATCCGGGTGATTGGCAGCCCATCCGCGGCGATCCGCAGCTGCCCTGGCCTCGGGGGGGCTCCTGCTCGCTGCGGAGGACGGGTGAGGGTCGCGCTGGGTGCCTGGGTGAGCAGCGGTGGGGCGCGCTAACCGGGGGCGGCCCCCCCCAGGCCAGGACAGCTGCAGAACACTGCAGACGGGCAGCCAATCACACGGAAGCCCTGCGTAAGTCCCGCCCAGCACTCCCCCGTCGCTGAGGGATACGATAACTCTGACAGGTTTTGAGGCCTACAGTTTGGACATCATTTCCCTCCCCCTCCGCCCCAATTTATGTACTTCAACTTTTATCCTGCTCTTAGAGGGGCTTTGTGGTCTCCCATCTAAGGGCTGACCAGGTCCACAGCATCGCTAATGCTGCCATATCAGGGGCTCCCAGCTCACTCACTGCACCCCAAAACATCTTTCTTTTGGAAGGTGTCCTCCTGCAGCGATACTCTCATGTCTCAGAGACGGTGCTTTCTCAGAACAGCCGATTCCCTCGCCAGAGAAGTGCACAGATTCATTCTCAGAACAGTTTTGGGCAGAGTTCTCGTACAGCCAGAATTGACTGCAGACACTTTCCCAAAGATTTTCACATGGTTTCTCTGGTGTGTATTCTCTTGTGACTAATAAGGCGGGAGTTCTGGCTGAAGCCTTTCCCACAAAAAGAGCACTCATACGGCTTCTCTCCTGTATGTGTCCTCTCGTGCACGATGAGGTTGGAGCTCCGGCTGAAACTCTTCCCACAGCTAGCACAGTGATAGGGTTTTTCTCCAGTATGGGTTCTGGTATGTGCCAGGAGGTTGGAGCTCTGGCAGAAGCTTATCCCGCAAACCCCGCATTTGTACGGCTTCTCCCCTGTGTGGGTTCTCTCATGTGTAATAAGTTCGGAGCTCTCAATGAACCGTTTCCCACACTCAGCACACTGGTACGGTTTTTCCCCTGTGTGAATTTTTTGATGCCTAATAAGGAGTGAGCGTAAACTGAAAGATTTCCGACACTCAGGGCACTGATAAGGCTTCTCTCCTGTGTGGATTCGCCTGTGACTGATGAGCTGTGAACTGCGCGAGAAGCTCTCCCCACAGTCTAGGCATTTGTACGGCTTCTCTCCTGTGTGGGTTCTCTGGTGATTGATGAGGTTTGAGCTGCGGGTGAAGCCTTTCCCGCATTCTGAGCACTTGTATGGTTTCTCGCCTGCATGGGTTCTCTGATGGCTAATGAGATTTGAGCTACGGGAGAAGCTCTTCCCACAATCTGAGCAATCGTATATTTTCATGCCAGGAATCATTCCCTTGTGCCCAGTAGGGTCAGGACACATGTCTAAGATATCTTCCCTCTCATCACAAAGTCTCGTCATATCAAGATCGTCACCATCATTTCTGCGTCTGCAAACAGCCAACGTATTCAGTCTCATTCCTTTGTGCAGTTCCTGCTTCTTCTCGGGCCTACCCAGATTCTTAGAAGCTTCCCCCTGTTTATAATGTTGGACCACATTTTCCTTGGCTTGTTTCGGTAACATCACTTGCTCACTTCTTCTAAGCAGGGAATTTTTTTCGTTCTCACTTCTCCACCCGTCTGGAATAAAACAAAAAATCACATTAATTATGCCCTGTTCTGCAAAAGAGGTAGAATTTCACTCAGAGGGAAATTAACCAGAGATGATCTGAGATTTATTATTAGTTGATCAGCCTGGCCTCGATTTAAATGCCTATTAAATTCAGGTTTGCATTCAGGCATTGTCAAATGGATCTATTTCCTCTCAGCTCCCCTTCTCTTTGCATCTGTAGTCTGCATTTGTGGCAGTGATACGTCTGGCACCGATCGTTTCAGCTAGCAAAGAAATCACAGAAAGTGAACACATTTTTCAAGCGGTTTGAGAACAAAAATATAAGAATATTTGTAGTGCACCATTTGTGAGGGAAGGGAAAGTTGTCAGACAGGAATTAAAACCTGACACAAGCCCTAGGGCAGTGATGGCGAACCTATGACATGCGTGTCAAAGGTGACACACCGCAACATTTGGGGTGACACACCAGCCATCACCAATACCTGACAAAAACTGAATTTGTTTTACTCATTTTTCATTTTTGTAATTATTTGATGTTCTTTTATATAATACATAAAGTCACACATGATTGGACTATATTTTTTGTTTAAATACAAGAATATAAATAATTGTTTCTCTTTTGTTTGGGAGGGGGGTTGACACTCCAGCAAAGTCAAGTTCAGCATTTTCCTAAGATTTGACACACCGAGCCCAAAAGATTTGCCATCACTGCCCTAGGGAAAGGTAGAGCATTATGGGCAGGTAGAGGACTGGGACAGGAAACGAAGTGCCTGAAGGAAGGGAGCAGAGGACGCAACAGGGCTGAGAAACAAGAACCCAAGATGTGGATGGAAGGAGGAGGAGGCTTGAGGAAGATTGCAGAGGAGACCAAGCACATGTATCATCATCATAACTACCATTTGTATACTGTTTTTAAGCATCTGAAGTACTTTGCATGCATTATCCTGCTCATAAAAACCCTTTGCCGTAAGTATTATTAGCCCCACACACTGCAGGTGAGAAAGGCTGTGACAGGCTGAGAGGCTTGACTCACGCCAACCCTCGGAATTCACGGGAGCAGCAAACTTTGAACCAGGAACTTTCTGATTCAGGGCGCAATCCTACTGTGTCTCTTGAACATAAGAACGTAAGAACAGCCCTGCTGGATCAGGCCAAAAGGCCCATCTAGTCCAGCTTCCTGTATCTCACAGCGGCCCCACCAGGTGCCCCAGGGAGGCATCAGACAACAAGATGCCTGCATCCCGTTGCCACTCCCTTGCACCCAGTACTCTGAAGTAGCCTACTACTCATGTAAGGAGGTTACAACCCATCATTGTGATGTGCTTGCATCAGCCTAGCGTCACCAGTGCTGATGCGGGGGCGCCAACTGGCGAAGGTGGGCTTGGGGAGGGCGGGCCGGAAGGCGGGTTGGCCCGGGGAGGGGGGCGGAGGTGGGATATAGCCGGCAGGCAGCAGCCAAATCTCCGTCCCCAGGCCACACAGCCCCAATTCGGGCCGTGCGGCCTCCTCGGCGCTCTGCCTGCTATTTAGCAACCTACTGTGGAAACCGTAGGGCCCTGGGGCAAGGGCGCGAATGTGCCCTTGCCACAGGGAGGCTCCCTAGTGCACCAAAGCTGTGTTGGATATAGCACAGGCCTGCTGGCCTCCTTATTCCAGTGCAGTTTAGGATTGCGCTCTCAGTTTTGGCCACTATGTGGCACTGCACCCTGGATGTGCATCCGTACTCTGAGGTCATCTGGGGGGGGGGGGCTTCTGACTGTGCCGCCACCAGAGAGGTGAGGGGGATGGCGGCCAGGAATAGGGCCTTCTTGGTGGTGACCCCCCGACTCTGGAATACCCTCCCCTTAGAATTAAGAACTTGTCCCTCTTTGGCAATATTTCGGCGGGGGCTGAAGACTTTTTTTATTTACACAAGCCTTCAATTGTTGACAGGCTGGCTGGCATTTTACATTCTCCATCTTATGTTTTAAAGGATCCACGGGGCTTCCTTGTTTTTAATTTTTAACTGTTTTAATATTGTTTTTAACATTGTTTTAACTGTTAGACTTGTGGTTTTTAAAGTGATGATTTTAATGTTGTAAGCAAGCCTTGGGTGCCCATGGGGCAGAAAGGCAGGATAAAAATAAAATAAAATAAATAAATAAATAAAGTCCTAAAAATTAAGGCAACCATTGCCTAAAACCATGAGACAGCCTAAGAGGGCACAAAGTCCCAGGAAGGGAGAAGATCCCGCCGCAGGCAAAGTTAGAGGCTTTGTTCCCCCCAGCAGCAGACATTCAGCATTCTCCCATACAGAACTCTCCAGCCCCTGCTCTCATCGGAATGCCACCATTTTCACAGGCCCAGCAGAACCTTTTCAGTGGTGGCACCCAGCTGGTGAAATTCCCTTCCACAGGAAGTCTGCTCTGCTCCATTGCTGCTGCTCTGCAGCTGTCCATTTCAGTGATTTCGTCCTTTCTCTGGATTTATTTAGGGCACAGTCCTAAACAACTTTCCAGCACGGACACAGCTGTGCCAATGGGGCATGTGCTACATCCAGCGGTGTTATGCTGCCGGAACGCTGGGCGGGACATCCGGGTGATCGACAGCCCACCTGTCGCGTTCCGGAGCGTTACGCCATTTGCGTAACCAATTACGCCGCTTGCGTACGTTATGCAAACGGCGTAACGCTCCGGAACGCGACAGGCGGGCTGTCGATCACCCGGATGTCCCACCCAGCGTTCCGGCAGCATAACACCGCTGGCTACATCCTGCAGTTGGTGTGTGTGTGTGTGCAGTCATGGAGGCCTCCTTAAGGTAAGGGGATGTATGTACCCTTACCTTGAAGCTGAACTGCCCTTACCCTGGTGCTGGAAAGTTGGTTAGGATTGTGCCGTTAATATTACAGCCGAGTAGTGTTCTGCCTCTTTTAGTAACCAGGTTTTTCAATCAATCAGTATTCATATACTGCTTTTCAACTAGTAGTTCACAAAGCGGTATACAGGAAAAAATAAAGTCCCAAAAAGCACTAGAAAGGACACTGTGCTGGGGTGAAGAGGGAGAATTCCTCTCCCCCTGCTAAGTAGAAGAGGAACACCACTTGAAAAAAGTGCCTATTGCCCAGTTATAGCAGGGTTGCTAACAAGATTGTCTTGTTAATTATGAAATTGTTTTCTTGGCATTCATTATTTTACGTGTGCTGCTTTGAGTGCCCCTTCAGCAGCAATAAATATAAACATGCAAATGCTTGCTTTTGTTTCTGCTAATTCTAGGAGTACGGATAAAATGAAATACTTTTTTACCCAGCAGGTAATTAAGCTATGGAACTCCTTGCCACGGGAGGCGGTGATGGCATCTGGCCTAGATGCCTTTAAATGGGGATTGGACGGATTTCTGGAGGAAACGTTCATAGCAGGCTACAGGCCATGATGGGTGGTACAACTTCCTTACATTAATAGTAGGCTACTTCAGAATGACAGGTGCAAGGGAGGGGCAACAGCATTCTGTTGTCTTGTGTGCTTCCTGAGGCACCTGGTGGGCTGCTGTGAGATACAGGACTAGATGGGCCTTTGGCCTGATCCAGCAGGGCTCTTTTTATGTCCTTATGTAGGAGGAATCAGAGCATTATAGAGAGCACTGTTGATTCACTGAAAAGCTGCAGAAAATACCTGCTCAACACCCCGCTTCTGAGAAGTCACCAAGCATTTCCGACGCACTTCCAAACGTGCTCTCACAGCCCTAAAGGCCGGGCATCGAATCCGAAGTGCTCATGAAGCTGAATTTTGCACCTTGGGCCGAATTTTGCACTTGCATCCTTACCTGCCAAACTGCTCGTCCTGTCGCCCATCCTGCGGAGATGCCTCTGCCAAATATTCGAAAATGTCCACTCCGTTGCAGGGAACTTCTCGGTCATCGTCCCAAATGGTCCTGAGACCTACAACAGCAGCAGTGGTTCAGTGCAGGGTGGCAGGGCTGAAAAGGTAAAAGCTACAGGCAAGGGCAGGATTCTACACCCCTCCCAGCCACTTCCCGGATCCACCCATGCCCTTGTGAGGAACGGACTGCACAGCAGTGGGAGGAGACCTGTATGTTGCCACACAGTCACAGGGTGCAATCCTAACCGGCAAAGTTTGGCCGGCACAAGGGCCACCATAAAGCGCATTTGGACCACTCTCGGAGTCAGGGAGGATGGCGCACGTATGTGCTGGCCTAACTCCAGTTTAGGATGTGCCGTGAGAGGGCACCCTTCTACCCTCCCAAACTGCTGCATTGTATTGGAAAAGACAGGAGATTACCCCGAGGAGTGAGGGAATGGTATCAGCAACAGCCCCTTGTCCCAGATAAACCAGGGATTAAGGGGTTAATCCCAGAACTCCTGCAGCAGGAACACAGCTGCAGGCTGATGAGGGCTCTGGCTCTGAAGGGAGGCCAGCACAGGTGCAGAAAGGTGTGGCTGATGAATTAAAGCCTGCCCACTGATTGGCTGGCCTCAGTATAAAGTGGGAGGCAGGAGGGGAGTAAAGGCCCTGGGAAGGTGTTGGATGAGGACCTGGGTAGGTGCTGGATGGTTCTGATGGCGTGCTGGCTGGACTGCCTGCCTGCCTGCCTGCCTGCAGGCCTGCTGGACGGACTGAAGGAAGGACTGTTGGACTGGCTAAAGGAAGGACTGGCTAAGGTAAGGTTATTGTGGGGAGTAATTGTTGTATGGCTGCCATGCCCCTGGAGCCATCAAGGAGGCAGTTATGGGTTAGGCAAGCTGACTGCCTATTGTTTGTTGGTGGGGTTTGTTGGTGCTAGACTTAGGGTTGGTGCTAGACTTAGGGTAGTTTGGAGCTAAGCCAGTGATGAGGGCAGTCTGGAGGAGGCTGGCCAGCCGGTGATGCCAAGCAAGGCTGCTGGAAGAGAGGAGACCCAGTGGGTGAAGGAACCCCCTCCCCAGCGGTGTTATGCTGCCGGAACGCTGGGCGGGACATCCGGGTGATCGACAGCCCGCCCGTTGCGTTCTGCAGCGTTACGCCGTTTGCGTAACCAATTACGCCGCTTGCGTACGTTACGCAAACGGCGTACCGCTGCGGAATGCGACGGGCGGGCTGTCGATCACCCGGATGTCCCGCCCAGCGTTCCGGCAGCATAACACCGCTGCCCCTCCCTCTTGCCTATCTCTGAGGCTGCTCTGGAGGGGAAACTAGTTAGCCTAGTGTGGGCATCAGGGCCCTTGGGGAGGCCCAGCAGGGAATTTGGTGGAACATGCATCCTCTCTAGCACTGCAGGACGACAAAACCATAGAAATATTCCACTTTTTCTCCAGGGCACCACCATCTTGAACAGCTGGTGCCCCCTGGAGTAGACAAAGCAGCTCATCTGGGCAGCCAGCTGGCCGCATTCTAGGGAGGGCAAATAGGAGGAAGCTGGAGAGGAGCGGAGCCAAAAGGCTTGGGGTGAAGGGCTGGCACCCTACACTTGGTCCCAAACCTTTCACCAGCCTAGTCATGTATAAAAGCTGCGTTTCGTTGTTTCGTTTCTCTGCTTGTCACGCTCTCGTGGGACCAAGAAACAAAAGTAGATGGGGCATGCTTAGTCCTCGCCCCATAAAAAGGAACATCTCCTATTCACTGCTACTGAAATAAAGGAGTGTTGTATTTGGGAGGGGATATGCTTCCAGTGGGACGTGGTGGCGCAGCGGGTTAAACCGCTGCTGCTGGGCTTTCCCACCGGAAGGTTGGGAGTTCAAGACTGCGCGACGGAGTGAGCTCCCGTCGCTTGTCCCAGCTCCTGCCAACCTAGCAGTTCAAAAGCACCTAAAAATACAAGTAGATAAATAGAGACCACTTTGGGGGAAGGTAACGGCGTTCCGTGTGCTACAGCGTATAGTCACGCCGGCCACATAACCACGGAAGCTTGTCCTCGGACAAAATGCCGGATCTACAGGCTTTGAAACGGAGATGAACACCGCCCCCTACAGTCGGTCACGACTAGACTATTCGGTCGTGGGGAAACCTTTACCTTTACGCTTCCAGTGGGGCCACCCCTGCCCTTCATGCTGGGCAGCCTAGCTTTGGACCCTCCAATCTGGTCAGGAGCCCGTCAGGAATCTCTCTCGTTAGGGCAAACCTCTCTCACCTCCACTTCCTGTCCCTTGGCCTCTTGCCGCCGTGACAGGAAGTCCTCCGCCAGGGATGCTGCTTGGGTGCCCGTCTCCGGGCGGTGCTCCCGGACCCAGCTCTGCATGTCCGGCGGCAGGATGGTCAGGAATTGCTCCAGGATCACCAGCTCCAAGACCTGCTCTTCCATTGGCGTTTTGGGCTTCAGCCACTGGTGGCAAAGTGCCCGGAGTCGAGAGCAAACCTCGTGGGGCCCCTCGACCTTTTGGGAGCACGGTGGCGGGTCTTGCTTTTCTACACTCGCGGAGTCTTTTCTAGCCCGCTGGGAGGAGCCCACCTCACCGGCATCCACGCGGCTCAGGGCCTGCTCCGCTTCTGCGCCCCGAGTGGGAATAAGATGGGGGCCCCCCCAGCCCCACCGGCAGACCTCGTCCGTGCCTTCCAACGAGGCAAGGAAAGCTTTGGTGTCCCTCCACGAAGGGCGCTCTGGCGTTGGCGGGTCTTCCAGTCGCGAGCGAAGGGAGGGGGTGGCCTTCAGGAAGTCTTGCCACTGGGCTTCCCAATGTTCGGCCAGGCCGTCCTCTGGCTCCTGTTTCACCTGAGGCGACGCTGACCATCTGAGCATGTCCACAGCAACGTCAGGCTGGAGAGCGTGAGAATGTTCTCCCTCCTCCTCCTCCGATGCTTTCAACTCACCCCCTGAGTTACGGCCCTCCGGATCCAGGCCTCCATTTCCTCCGGCCTCCATTTCCACCCCAAGTGGCATTTCCTTCTCAACTGCTGTCCGGTCCTCTCCTTCTGCCGACTGCCGTTCTGAGGCCATCTTTTCCTTTCCAGCAAGAGGCATCCCTTGTTCCAGTGATTTTCAACCTTTTTCATCTCATGGCAAGGGGTGTACTGTTGTTTTTTTTGTTGAAAACTGCCTTTTGGGTGTTAACAGCCGCCTTCTGGAAGTTAAAGTATCTGAATAAAAACACAAAACACCGCATTTTAATTTAACAACAAGCTTTTAATTGTTGACAGGCTGGCTGGCTGGTTTGTTATATTTTATACCGTATGATCCACAGGGCTTCTTGTTTTTAAATTTTATTGCTTTGTTTTAATTTTGTTTTATTGTATTGTTTTAATATTGTTTTTTAAATGGTTTTTTAATGTTAAATTTCTATATTTTATGTTGTAATGCCGCCTTGGGTGCCTTCAGGCAAAAAGGCGGGATATAAATCTAATTAATAATAATAATAATAATAATAATAATAATAATAATAAT
>JAJKFI010010977.1:55978-67639 GCA_029204185.1 Lerista edwardsae
TATTATTATTATTATTATTATTATTATTATTATTATTATTATTATTAATTAAATGTATACCCCGTCTTTCTGCCCGAAGCACCCAAGGCGGCTTACAATAATTAAAATACAATAAAATCATTATGTGTAATAGTTAAAAACAATAGTTAAAACAATATTAAAACAATTAAAATTTAAAACAGCCAACCCCGTGGATCATAAAATATACAAGGGTGTAAAAAGAGGATGCAAAAAAAAAATCACCTGTATTTATCACTATAAATATCACTATAAATATATCACTATCACTACATCACCTGTATCATCTACATCAGTGGTTCTTAAACATTTTAGCACCAGGACCCACTTTTTAGAATGACAATCTGTCCAAGACCCACCAGAAAGGGAATCAGAAAGAAAAGAAAAAAAGCCTATTTGCAACCTTGACACAAGCAAAACAACCATACAGTCACCCCCCTTTTCAGCATTCCCTGTTCTCAATATGGCTGCTCTAGGTGCTTCGCAACCCACCTGAAATTGGTTCGTGACCCACTGGTGGGCCCTGACCCACAGTTTGGGAACTACTGATCCACACAGTACACTTGTGAAGCATTTAAAATTAATAACAATGAGAACTTGGATTGAGAATGTAAAATGCAAACACATAACACCGCAATTTGCTATTTTGATCAATAAATTTTGGAAAAGGTATCACCAAAAAAAAAAACACCCATGGCACACTGTAAAGGTAAAGATTTCCCCACGACCGGATGGTCTAGTCGTGTCCGACTGTAGGGGGCGGTGCTCATCTCCGTTTCAAAGCCTGTAGAGCCAGCGTTTGTCCGAGGACAAGCTTCCGTGGTCATGTGGTCGGCATGACTATACACCGAGGCACACAGAATGCTGTTATCTTCCCACCGAAGTGGTACCTATTTGTCTACTTGCCTTGTACAGTGGATGAAATACATTGGAGATTGGTGGAGGCTGCCCATCCCCGTGTCTGCCTACTTGCCACCACTGCGCCTCCTTTCATGCCTGGGATTGCAAGGGGGGGAGGGCAGAGGGACAAGGAAATGCAGAGAGGAGTGCGGAGCTAGGAGCAGAGTTCTTCAGCCTTGGTGACCCAATGGCATAGCAAAGCCTCAGTTGTGGGGTCGCAACAACTTATGGGAATAAAATAGGTTGAAGACACCCCCCTCCCAATTCAACCTATTCTAGAGCACCACCAGACAATGGGGGAGGCATTGGGCAGGAGGTGTAGTCAAGAAGGTTAAAGCCTCCGTTTGCCTGAAGATAAGATCCGAAGGTCGCCTGTTTGGGATCACCGGAAGTCTCCGTGAGCGGCAGACCTTGTCAACTGTGACTGATTAGAGCTGAGCTACAGCTGCCTGTGAGAGGGGAGTGTGCTGGGCCAGCCACTGCTTTGGTGGGAGCAGAGAAGCCGCTTATCAGCCAGCAGCAGGAAGGCAAATTGTGTGGCCAGAAAGAAGGACTAGACCACGAAAGTACCATCTGTATGTTGTTCTTGAAAGATTAAACATCTCTGTAATTTGTAAAAACTTTTGTGTTTATGAATAAAGCCTGCCTATGTAAATAGGCAGTTATAGTCAGAGGAGCAATCTAATGACCTAAGAAAGGTGGTATATAAATACTAGCATTATTATTATTATCATCTCTGAACCCCTTCGGGTACCAGGAGATGGTGTCCCAGTCCTGCTCAGATTCTCAGCAACTGTGCCAAAATAGCTTTCACTACTGCCAGGCTTCAGGGTCACTTTTTCTGCTCTCCCACTGCGATGAGCAGGCGTCCCCCCAGGAAAGTGTTACAGGACTGCAGCCTCAGTTATAATGAACAGTGCTGGGGGCAGGGACTGGGCACTGACAGGGGTGGGAGGGCAGAGAGGCTCCTGGGAGTCGGCAGGATCAACAGTGGGTTCCCCAGTCTCACACTTTGTTTATATATTGGGGCTGTGGTATGAAAAAGATTGAAGCACACTGAGCTAGAGCATTGGAGAGTGGGAGAAAGACCACTGGGTCAGGCGTTTGGCATGCTGCCACAGGAGATGTTGGGATGGGCACATCATAGATGCTGCCCTGAGCTCCGTGGAGAAAGAGCACGATTGAAATGTATTAATAATGGCAACAGCCACACTTCCGGCATCTCTTGTAGCAGACTGTAGTCCGTAATCTCATGCCATTTAAAAAAAATGCATTCCACTTTAAGGTATTACAAGATGCTTTGTTGGTTTCTAAGGACAGCAGACTCACACAGCTGCCTTTTCTGGAAACAAATCTGTGTGTATCTAGGGTTACCACATACAAATGGGATTAGAGTACTCATACCGTTAACTATTGTCTAGAAGAGGGAATCTTGGCAAGTGCAACTCTCTCTCACACACAGACACAACACCAGGTCCAGGGGACATCCACTAAAATTGAGTGTTGGGAGAATTGGAACGAATACAAGGAAATAAGAACATAAGAAGAGCCCTGTTGGATCAGGCCAAAGGCCTATCTAGTCCAGCTTCCTGGATCTCACAGCGGCCCACCAGGTGCCCCAGGGAGGCACAAGACAACAAGATGCTTGCATCCTCTTGCCACTCCCTTGCACCCGGTACTCTGAAATAGCCTACTACTAATGGAAGGAGGTTGCACAATCCATCATTGCCTACAGCCCATGATGGACTTTTTTTCCAGAAAGCTGTTCAATCCCCTCTTAAAGGCATCCAGACCAGATGCCATCACCACCTCCTGTGGCAAAGAGTTCCACAGATTAACTACCCGCTGGATAAAAAAGTACTTCCTTTTATGTGTTTTAACTCTCCCAACCCTCAGTTTTAGCGGATGTCCCCTGGTTCTGGTGTTTCGAGAGAGGGAAAAGAACATCCCTCTATCAACTCTACTCCTTCCATGCATAATTTTGCATTATTTGCATAATTTTGCATTAATTACCCAGCAGGTAATTAATCTGTGGAACTCTTTGCCACTGGAGATGGTGATGGCATCTAGCCTAGGTGCCTTTAAAAGGGGACTAGACAGATTTCTGGAGGAAAAGTCCATGGTGGGCTATAGGCCATGATGGGTAGTGCAACCTCCTTACATTAGACGTAGGCTACTTCAGAATGCCACATGCGAGGAAGAGGCAACAGAATGCAGGCATCTTGTTTTCTAGTGTACTCCCTGAGGCATCTGGTGGGCCACTGTGAGAGGCAAGAAGCTGGACTAGATGGGCCTTTGGCCTGATCCAGCAGGGCTCTTCTTATGTCCCTAACTCAGCATGGATTTCATAAGCTGCACCTGCCCAAATTCCCTCTTGTATACAATGGTTAGAGTAGGCACTCTGTCCCAGTTTGCATCTAGTAATGCTAACTATATACTGGAATGGAAGCTACAGCAAAACAAGGTCTGCATAGAATGGCACTGTCCTCATCTGCTGTGCATTACATGGGAGTAAATCCCTTTAAACCCAGCGGAGCTTAACTGTAAACAAATGATTCAGAGGTATTTATCCCTCTAGCTCAAGGGCTCACCAGACTTTTCAGTATAAGGCCCACATAATATATTTTACAGATATTCACAGGCCGAAAAAAAAATCAGTTTTACAAATGAATGAATTTTACTTGGATCTTTTTGGGTAATCAGCATGATATGATTTCAAACAAAAGAGAAACTTGACGTTTACAAAGAAACTGCTTTGTAAAACATAAACTGAGAAAAGACATACAAGGAGTAAAAATGTCGAATAGTTTATGTTGCTGCAGACTGAATAAAATCTTGTGGTGGGCTGGATATGGCCCCCGGCTTAGACCCCTGCCCTCATTCAGGACTGTCTACTCTGACAGAATCTTGGTGAAATCAGGGCTGGATCCAGGACCTTCTCACACAAAAATATAAACTATGGCTAAAGGCCACGATGGATTGTGCAACCTCCTTACATTAATAGTAGACGTGGTGGCGCAGCAGGTTAAACCGCTGCTGCTGGGCTTTCCGACCGGAAGGTTGGGAGTTCAAGACTGCGTGATGCAGTCAGTGTCCGTTGCTTGTCCCAGCTCCTGCCAACCTAGCAGTTCGAAAGCACCTAAATGCAAGGAGATAAATAGGGACCACTTCAGTGGGAAGGGAACTGCGTTCCATGCGCTAAAGCATAGAGTCATGCCGGCCACATGACCACGGAAGCTTGTCCTTGGACAAAACACCGGCTTTACAGGCTTTGAAACAGAGATGAGCACCGCCCCCTACAGTCGGTCATGACTAGACCATTCATGTCATGGGGAAACCTTTACCTTTATTTCAGACTACCAGGTGCAAGGGAGTGGCAACAGGATGCAAGCATCTTGTTGTCTTGTGTCCTCCCTGAGGCACCCAGTGGGCCTCTGTGAGATACAGGAAGCTGGACTAGATGGGCCTTTGGTCTGATCCAGCAGGGCTCTTCTTATGTTCTAAACTAGGTCCCCCCTCTGAAGTAAACGTGCATTTGTGTTTTTTAAAAAACAGACTGCCATGCTACAAGCAGGCTGCCCTTGGGGAAGAAGCAAACCCCACTGAGGGCTCGCCGAGGTTTACTCCCAAGGAATCAGCATGCTTCATCTTGCAACGTGGGGGGTCTGGGAGCACCTCTCCTTCCACGGATCCCGAATGCACATAAAGGGGGGTGGTGTAACAACGAGCACGCGCACCTGATCTCCCCCCACCCACAGCCACCCCCTGTCTGGATTTGCAGTCAATGAGATGCTCTTCCTGCCCCCGCCCAGAGGAGCGACCCCCGAGCCGCAGCGCTGCGGAGCGCGTGGGAACCGGCAGCCCTTGTTTTCCCAGGCCTGACCGTTCTATGCCTCCCCCACCCTGCGCGCGCGCGCGCCCCTTACCTCCTTTTGCGGGGGGGGGGGGAGAGGGGAGGAACAACAACTCGATGGAGCGCCCAAAGTCCAGATGCTACTTTCCCACCCGAAGGGGGCGGGACCGGAAGGAACCTTCCGCACAGGTGGTCCAGCTGCTGCGCCCGGGGCCACTCTAGGAAAAGAGGCTCCTTCTGCTTAACTCCTTCAGCGACAAGACAGCAATTTGCAGCCCTCAAATCGTAGGCGGCTTTTCTCAGATTAGATGTAAATCCCACTGTGGTTTGTGGGATTTATGGGGAGTACTAGTAATACTAAGTACTAGTAGACATGCATAGGCTTGCACTGACAGCGTCCTTCCCATCTGTACAATAGTTCCATGTGGAATCTGCAGGATTCCAGTTTTATAATCTGCTTTCCTTCCTAACTCCTTTCCATCCCATCACATTTGCTACTGTTGGGACGTGTTTGTTGAGAGTTTGTTTTTATGTCACACTTATATTGAGGACTCCCGCCCCTTTTGCTCACTTGCAAGAGAGGATTTCAGAAAACAAAATAAAATGTAGCCTGTTGTGGGGGGCAAGAGGGGGGAAAAGGGAAAGAAAGAAATGGAGAGAACAGCGTGAGCGAGAAGGGGAAAGTGTATGAGCTGACCATTTTGTTCTTTACGCTGATTGGTGCCGACCCCCCCCCCCAGCAATGCAAATCAGTGGCGTTTCTACAGGGATGGCAAAGCTCTAAGTTTTGCAAGAAGCCTTACCTTGCAGTGGAAATCACTCCTCTCCTGCACCGTTTTAGCCAATCTTGGCGTTGCTTACTGGCTACAGCAGCAAGGGAGAGGAGGGATTTACACGACAGGGTAAGGCTTCTTGCAAAACTTAGAGCTTTGCCATCCCTGTAGAAACGCCTCTGGGTGGAAGGATAGACCCACACTCCCTGTAACTGTCATTGTCTGACTCCAACAAGATCGGAATAAGCCATCCAAACGCCAAGAAGCCATCAACTGGGCACGCCAGAGCTTTGCCATCCCTGTAGAAACGCCTCTGATCCAAGACAAGCAGCCGCCTCCTCCGCCCTCAGCCACAACTTCCCTCTGCAGCTGACAGGAGCCACCAGGCATCCCTGCATCTTCCCTCCACTGGTGCGGAGGGGTTAGGAAGCTGAGGGAGGGAGGCTGGAGGCTGCGTTGCCAGTCAGCCCTCCATGCCAGCTCATGGCGCGGCGACACCTCCAGCAGCTTGTTTGCTCCCCAATTGCAGGGTGCCCCACCCCAGGCAATGGGTGAGGGAAAGAGGGGCAGAGAGAGGGTCTTCGAGCAGGAGGGTTGGGAGAGTTAAAACAGATAAAAGGAAGTACTTTTTTACCCAGCGGGTAGTTAATCTGTGGAACTCTTTGCCACAGGAGGTGGTGATGGCATCTGGTCTAGATGCCTTTAAGAGGGGATTGGACGGATTTCTGGAAGAAAAGTCCATTGTGGGCAGTAGGCCATGATGGATTGTGCAACCACCTCACATTGGTGGTGGGCTACTTCAGAGTACTGGGTGCAAGGGAGTGGCAACAGGATGCAAGCATCTTGTTGTCTCATGCCTCCCGGGGGCACCTGGTGGGCATCTGTGAGATAGAGGAAGCTGGACTAGATGGGCCTTTGGCCTGATCCAGCAGGGCTCTTCTTACGTTCTTATGTAGGAAGTAAAAGGCAGCCTTGCTGCTATTGCAAAGGGCTCTGGCTCAGAGCGCAATCCTAACCTGGAGCTCAGCCAGCACAGTTAGGCCAACCAGGTTTGGCTGGCACAAGGGCCACTGTAGAGTGTGTTTGGATCACTCTCAGGGCACAATCCTAAACTGAATTAGGCCGACATAAGCTAAGCCAGCAAAGTTTGGCCAGCTCAAGGGACACCATAAGGTATGTTTGGACCACTCTCAGAGTCAGAGAGGCCAGCACACAGACGTGAGCCATCCTTCCCGACTCCAAGAGTGGTCCAAACATGCTTTATGGTGGCCCTTATGCTGGCCAAACTTTGCTGGCTTAGTTTATGCCAGCCCAACTCTAATTTAGGATTGCGCTCTCAGTCAGTGCACATCTGTGTGCTGGCCTCTCTGACTCTGAGAGTGGTCCAAATATATGGTATCCCTTGTGCCAGCCAAACTTTGCTGGCCTAACTCCAGGTTAGGATTGCGCCCTCAGTCTGGGGGTGGGGCAAGGCAAGAGAGGGAGGAAAAGAAACACCTGGGGAATACCTGAGTGTGAAGGGAAGAGAGTGTATGTTTACCACACTTTTTTTTTCTACCGGCTAGTGCCGCCCTCCAAGCAATGCATTCAGAATTGGTTGAGGACCAGGAAACAGAGTGGAGGTCAATGGGCAATTTTCACATGAGAGGACCTGAGTTTTCTAAGCAGCCTTTGGTGAGGGACTGGGTCAAACTCTTTCTGAAAATCCAGATATATGGTATCTATATCTATGCTATTCCCTATCATATAGGGCTCCTTGGATCTGTGCCTGCTAAATTTGGCCTTTTGGCTGAATCCCAAGCCTGCTCCCCTCCTGGGCGGCATGCCTGCCCGCCCACCCACCACCTGCCCAGAAACGCCTACCACTTGTCCGCCCTCTTCCTCCCTCCAACCCTCCTGCCTCTGCTGCAGGAAGCACCAGTCTTGGAGGGTTGGCCCCGATACGTGAGTGCCCTTTGTCTTCAATCTCTGATGAGGCTTTCCACCATCTTACCCGGAACAGACGTTAGGCTGACCAGCCTGTAGTTTCCAGGGTCCCCCCTTCTCCCTTTCTTAAAGATTGGCTTGACATTCGCTACCCTCCAATCCTCTGGCACCGTGGCCGTTTGAAGGGACAAGTTGCATACTCTAGTTAAAAGGTCAGCAACTTTGTTCTTTAGTTCCTTAATAACTCTTGGGTGTATACCATCTTGGCCTGGTGACTTATTTATATGTAGTTTATCAATTTGATCTAAAACATCTTCTCTATTAACCATTATCTGATTTAATTCCTTAGTTAGGAAGGGCTGTTTGGGCTGCGGTATCTGCCCAAGTTTAAGTTTTTCTGCTGTGAAGATGGATGCATTCATTTAATTTCTCTGCAATCTCCAAGTCCCCTTTTATCTCCATTTTCCCTCCCTCACCATCCAGCGGGCCAACTGCCTCTCTGGCAGGTTTTCTGCTTCTGATATATTTGAAGAAGCTTTTATTATTCCCCTTATGTTTCTTGCCCCTGCTAACTGGGCAAGAGGCACTTTTTCAAGAGGTGTCCTCTTATATTTAGCAGGGGGAGAGCAGTTGTCCCTCTTCACCCCAGCACAATGTCTTTCTTGTGGCTGTTGCTGGTGGTGTTCTCCATTCTTTTAGATTGTGAGCCCTTTTGGGACAGGATGCCATTTAACTTTAATGTTATTATTTGCCTGTAAACCGCTTTGTGAACTTTGTGTTGAAAAGCGGTATATAAATACTAGTGATTGATTGATTGCCATGCATTCCTCAAAGTCTTTCTTGGCCACCCAGATCACCTTCTTACATTTCTTTTGCCAGAGTCTGTGTTCTTTTTTTTATTCTCCTCACTGGGGCAAGACTTCCATTTACGGAAAAAAGCTTCCTTACTCCTTACAGCCTCTCTAACTTTATTCATCAGCCATGCAGGCACCCTCCTGGACCTAGTCGAGCCCTTAGTTCTTTGCGGTATACATTTCCGCTGGGCCTCTACTACTGTTATTTTAAACAGCCTCCACGCAGCCTGGAGAAATTGGACTCTTTTTACCTTTCATTTCAATCTCTTCCTAACTAGCCTCCGCAGTTGAGGGAAGATTTACAATGACCTAATAAAATTGGCAGTTTTACTCTTCCTTTTGTTAATGACCCTGAGCATGGAATTGGCCTTCTTCACAGCCGCCACACACTGCGTCAACACTTTCATTGAGATGCCCAGCAGCACCCCAGGATCTCTCTCCTGGTCTGGCACAGAGAGCTCAGAACCCATCAGCATAAATGTGAAATTGTTCCTTGCCCCAGTAGGCATCACTTTACAGAGGAACACTGCTGCCATTTTGTTTTTTCCCATTCAGCCTGTTTAGAAAGATCTTCTTGGAGCTCCTCACAAATCCCTTCTGGGCTTCACCACACGCAAGAGAAAAGTGTTCTGTGCAACTGGCCCACCTCACTGCTGACCCCCAACTCCAGGCCATTCATGAAGAGCACCGGTACAAAGGCCGATCCGTGGGGCCCAGCGCCTGAACGGACTGAACCTGCCCCAGTTTCTACCTCTTGGGAGAAAACTACCTCTCAGGGTTGTTGTGAGGGTGTAATGTGAAGGAAGAACCCGAGCAGCGTACAGGAAGGAAGGGATACAAGCTAAATAATCAGAAATGCATACACAGAATGTCCTGTTTTATTCATTTACTAGCCTTTTGTTACCCGGCGTTGCCCGGGGGACAAAGTATCCCCAGCTTCTATTAGGAGAAGGAATGAATACAGGGACAGAATCAAGCAAAGGAGCATAATGAAATTGTCACACTCACTGAACAATGTCTGCAGGTCCTGTGGTAGGGCAGTTAGCCCTCTGGAAATAGGTCCCTCTCAGATCCGACTGGGTGCTGGAACTCTCTGGATCATGCTCTTTCCAGCCTGGGCAACGCAGGCAGTGCAAAGCAGTTTCACTTTCGTTTTGGATTAGTCCCTGTGTATCACATAACCTGCAGAATCGCTTGTGACCACAGGGTGGCAGCAGACCTCTAGTCCAATGCAATCCCCTTGGTTCCTGACGATCTGGCCCCCCTCCCCGAAAAACGTGGGGCTGTAGGGGGGTCTGGCCCCCGCAGTGTTTTTTGCCAGGCCGCAAGGTACGTGTGTGCCAAGTTTCGTGCGGCTCGGTGCCAGTGTTGAGAAGCCTATGCAGAACATACAAACCCAGCCACACGCATACATACCCACATAGATACCCACACACATACATACCCCCACACACACCCACGCCCGTTTTTATATATATAGATCTAGAAGATGTAACAAACTTGCACACTGGCTCCTTAATGAAGCCCGCAAGAGAACCAACAACTCCCTTTAAAAAAGGGAAAAAAATTAAAAGGTAAAGCAAAGTTTTAAAATGCTCAAAAAAACTAGGGAATGTGAAGCTCACTACAAACCCCCATTATAAACAGAAGCAACATATAAAACAGAAAATGCAGTTAAGCCAACTACAGTATAAACATAACAGGAACTTCTTGGCTGAGGAAGTGCGGGACACGGAACATAAGAAAGGCACAGCTGGACCACGCCAAAGGGGGCTCATCTCGTCCACCATCCTGTTTCCCACAGTGCCCCACCAGGTCCCTCTGGGAAGTCCCAAAGCAGGACAGACAGGCAAGTCTCTCACTCTTGCAATTGCTCCTGTTGCAACTGGGATTCAGAACCACACCAGACCCACAGACCCCACACAGCCACCACGACTGGTAACCACTGACAGGACTGTCCTCCACGGGTGCGTTCAGCCCTTTTTTGGCGTAAACCCTCTTGTGGCCTCCTCTTCCTCCTCCCAACAAGGCAGGTCACTGTGGAACGGATTCCTGCAGGCCATGATCAGAAACAACAGGTGGAAGAGGGGAGGTCCTTCAACACAGGGTTCATTTGGCCAATGTCTGCCTGGAGAAGAAAAAGAGCAACCGGAGGAGGGCACTCGTGCAGTGTGTTACAGTAACATCACGAGGGGCCACTGTCAATGCCACCCCTCAGGATTCTATCACCTTTGGGGGCTCCAACGGTCCAGAATCTAGGCTTCCAAGAGATGACCAGAAGGTGCTTACGGTCAAGTCCAGAGGTCCTCCAATAGCCCCCACCTGTGGATTCTATTATGGGTTCTGTATCCGCAGGGAGTTCAGGAACGAGCCCCACATGGGTGGGTTCTTGGGCGGGTGGTAGGCAGGCCGGCAGCTGTGCCAGAAGGCCAAATCCTAGGCCCCTTCCCCAAACTGCGTGGCCCCGATTGTGGCCATGCCGTGTCCTCAGATCTGCACCTGTTCTTCAACAGGTGCAGCTCTGAGGAATCCATAGGGGAGGCTGGTGCCTTCCTGCGAGCGTGCCCTTGCACCAGGGAGCCTCCCGCCTCCCGGAAAGCAGCGTTGCATACAGCACAGGCCCCACTGGCCGGCCCGATCCAGTGCTGCTTAGGATTGCACTGCCCAGCTCTTTCCACACTTCAAGTATTTCTATGGTTTTTCCCCTCTGTGGGTTTTTTGATGTAGAGCCAGGTGATGGCCACAACTGAAGCATTTCCCACACTCCATGCATTTATATATTTTTTAAATAACCTGAATACATTCTTCAGAAGATTGGAGGCATCAAACAATATTCCAATGAGGAAGGCTGTGCCGAACCTGGACGAGAAAGAGCCCAGCCTTGATGTTGACTCTGTTTGGAGGTTCTTGAGGGGTGTCAACACCCGGAAGGCATCAGGCCCAGATAACATTCCAGGAAGGGTTCTCAACAGTGGCGTTATTCACCCAGTATGCTGGGCGGGACTTACCTTTGAGCGGCAGTCCGCCCGTTGCGTCACACTGCGTTCTGCCGCTTTCCCGCCCGCCGGACTGGCTGTGTGTGACCCAGGGAAAAGGGCATAAATTCCTCTTTCCCTAGGTAGTGCGACAGCACATCCAAGCCCTGGGCTGGCTATGGGGTAGGCATGTTGATCTGCCTATTCCACCCTGGGGGTTGGATTGCGCTCTTGATTACCCTGATAGCAGTCCTTACTACTGTGTTTATGTGGGGCTTCATATATTTCAGAATAGTTTGAAGACTATGACTGTTTTTAAGGGCACAATCTTAACGTGGAGTTAGGCTGGCACAGTTAGGCCA
>JAJKFI010010977.1:68039-80819 GCA_029204185.1 Lerista edwardsae
ATCACTAGATTTCTCTAATGATTGAACTCAAGGCGGTTTACATAGGCAGACTTTCTCACAAACCCGAAGGTTTTTACAATTTACAGAATGTTCTATCTTCCAAGAACAACACTCCTACAGATCTTTCTTTCTGGATTTAGCCTTCTTTCTTTAGCCACCCGTCTGTCATCTGCTGGCTGATGAGGCTTCCCTGCTGCCACCAGAGATGCAGCTGATTTCAGCACACTCCTCCTCCTCCCACGAGGCAGCTGAAACTCAGCTTGTAATCAGCCGCAGTTTCCAAGGTCTGCTGCTCGCAGAGACTTCCGGCAGTCCCGAGCTCACGACCTTGAGATCTTCAGGTGTTATCTTCGGGCAAACGGAGGCATTAACCCTCTCGGCTAAATCTTCTGCTCATCTTCTGCACAGATGAGTTGGCTGTGGTGTTCGCAGATATTTTTAATCTCTCGTTACAGCAGGCAGTGGTTCCATCAGGTTTTAATTCTGCCACAATTCTGCCGGTATCAAAAAAGTCTGTGGTTAAGGGTCTTAATGACTATCGCCCAGTGGCATTGACGCCCGTAAGAAATGCTTTGAGGGGTTGATTAAAGAAATGATCGTATCCGGTCTTCCTCCAGAATTTGATTCGCTTCAATTTGCTTATAGTTCAAATCACGCCACAGAAGATGCTATTTCTTCCGTTTTTACACCTGAGTCTTGAACACCTGGAGAAGAGAAATACTTACGTGCAGATGTTGTTTGTAGACTTCCGTTCGGCATTTAATACTATTGTCCCTCAGCATCTAGTAGACAAATGGGGCTCTTCGGGATTCAGTTCTTTTCTGTGTAACTGGATTTTGGACTTTCTGAGCAATAGGCCGCAGTATGTGCAAGTCGGGTCGAATGTCTCAAATGCCATCGTGATGAGTACCGGCTCTCCTCAGGGTTGTGTCTTAAGCCCTCTATTGTTCACTCTACTGACTCATGATTGCCGGGCAAGGTTTACCTCTAATTATATCGTGAAGTATGCGGATGATACTACTGTGGGCCTTATTCAGGCTGATGAGGAGGGTGCCTACCGTGGAGAGGTGGAGGCAGCGGCATCATGCAGCCGGAACGCTGGGCGGGAGGAACGGGTGAGCGGCAGCCCGCCCGTTGCGTTCCGTTCCGGTTCGCTGTCTTCCCTGCCCCCACGGGGGCGGGGAAGACAGCGAACCGGAACAGAACGCAACGGGCGGGCTGCCGCTCACCCATTCCTCCCGCCCAGCGTTCTGGCTGCATGACGCTGCTGGGTGGAGGGACTTGTAAATTGGTGTAAGGAAAACAGCCTTGTCCTAAATGTTGAAAAGACTAAAGAGATCGTTGTTGACTTTGGGAAAGGTGAGCAAAGCCATTTGCCATTACATATTGATGATTCACCGGTGGAGACGGTTAGTAGCTTCAGGTTTTTGGGAGTGCAACTAACGAGTAGACCGGACTGGTCGCTTAACAGTAGTTCACTGGTGAAAACGGGCTCAGCAGTGCTTGCGTTTCCTTCGTCGTATCAGGAAAGCGCACCTTTCTGTCCCTGTCCAAAGGGACGATTGAGAGCATCTTGTCATATTGCATCGCAGTTTGGATTGGGAGTATTGCTGTATGAGACTGGAAAGCGGTGCAGAGAGTGGTGAGGAAGGCAGAAAAGGTCATCCGCAGACCACTCCTTTCCATCCAGGACATTGCACAAAAGCAATGCTTGAGCAGAGCTCGAAGAATTGTGGCGGATGCTACTCACCCTCTTCATGACCTGTTCTCATTGTTGCCTTCGGGGAGGAGTCTTCGGAGTCTTCGGTGTAGAACATCTCGGTTCAGTCACAGTTTTGTTCCATACTGTATCAATTTAGTAAACTCCCACGCTGCTTCTTTCCGCTACGTACTTCAGCAGGGTTAGTTGTTAATGGGATGAAACAGGGTACAGCGGTGGTTATCTGCGAGTGTAAGGCTTAACTCCTGGGTGTAAGTAAGCAACGTAATTTCATTTGAGTGTATACTTGTGGGCCTTGGCCTGGGTGTCCACTGTAAAATGACAATAAAGGTTATCTTATCTTATATGGCTTCTCTCCTGTGTGGGTTCTTTGATGCTTAGTCAGATTTGAGTGCTGACTGAAGCACTTTCCACACTCTAAGCATTCGTATGGTTTCTCTCCTGTGTGGGTTCTTTGATGCAAAGTTAGGTTGTTGCTAAAACTGAAGCTCTTTCCACACTCGAAGCACTTGTATGGTTTCTCCCCTGTGTGGGTTCTCTGATGCATGGTCAGATTTGAGCGCTGACTGAAGCTCTTTCCACACTCCAAACATTCATATGGTTTCTCCCCTGTATGGATTTTCTGATGCACACTCAGTACTGAATCCTTGCGAAAGCTCTTTCCACACTCCAAGCATTTACATGGTTTCTCCCCAGTGTGGGTTCTTTGATGCAAAGTCAGACTTGAGTGATGACTGAAGCTTTTTCCACACTCCAAACATTCATGTGGTTTCTCCCCTGTGTGGGTTCTTTGATGCACAGTCAGATTTGAGCGCTGACTGAACCTCTTTCCACACTCCAAACATTCATGTGGTTTCTCCCCTGTGTGGGTTCTTTGATGTACAGCCAGGAGTGAATTCTGACTGAACATTCTTCCACACTTGAAGCATTTATATGGTTTCTCCCCTGTGTGCATTTTTTGATGCAAAGTCAGGCTTCTGCCAGCACTATAGCTCTTTCCACACTCCAAGCATTGATATGGTTTTTCTCCTGTATGAAATCTTTGATGTGTAGCGAATTGTGAGCACTGACTGAAGCTCTTCCCACACTCCAAGCATTGATACGGTTTCTCCCCTGTGTGGGTTCTTTGATGCGCCATCAGGCCTGCGTGCTGACTGAAGCTCTTTCCGCACTCCAAGCATTGATACGGTTTCTCCCCTGTGTGGGTTCTTTGATGCGCCATCAGGCCTGCGTGCTGACTGAAGCTCTTTCCACACTCCAAGCATTGATATGGTTTCTCCCCTGTGTGGGTTATTTGATGCCGAGCCAGATGTGAGTGCTGACTGAAGCTCTTTCCACACTCCAGGCACTGATATGGTTTCTCCCCTGTGTGGGTTCTTTGATGTACCATCAGGCCTGCGTGCTGACTGAAGCTCTTTCCACACTCCAAGCATGGGTATGGTTTCTCCCCTGTGTGGGTTCTTTGATGCTGAGCCAGAAGTGAGCGCTGACTGAAGCACTTTCCACACTGCAAGCATTGATATGGTTTCTCCCCTGTGTGGGTTCTCTGATGTCTTATAAGGTTTCCTTTACTGTTGAAGGTCATTGCACACTGAGGGTATTCCTCCTTCCTCTTTCCAGTTCCTTTCTCTGGATTGATTGGGATGACACTGAAATCCCCACCACCACGAGGATCAGATTTATTTCCCCCTTTCTCTTTCCTGATTACCTTCTGCTTTCTTGATCTTTTTTTATGCACAGTTTTGTTCATTTTGTGTATTTTTCTATGGGAAGAGGGATGAGTTCTTGTACTGAGGCTTTCTCCACACTCAGAGCTTTCAAATGATTTCTTCTCTGTTTTGCTGTGCTTATGTTGGATGGAGAACTGATTCTGTCCATGCACAAAGGACGTTTATTCCTTCTTTTACCTTTGAGTTGTTGCTATCTGATTAGGATTTCATGCTGGATATAATTCTGATAGACAACAGATTTTGTCCTCTGGAGAGGCGCTAGGCTTCCCTCCTGCCTCTCTGATCTGTCCTGGTCTGTAAAAGTCACTTCCTGTATGTCACGTTTCCAGTGACACCCCACATGGCTCCCTCTGATCCTATCTGTCTTCTCCGTTGCTTCCTGGAACAGAGAGAGAGAACCTTGTTTACCAGTGAAATAGAGAAAGAGGACTCACACAGCTAGGTGGATATACTCAGAAGTAAACCCCAGTGGATTCAGTGGCACTGACTCCCATGAAGGTATGGATAGGATTGCAGTCCTGTGCTGTCTCAGAAACACACCTGCCATTTTGCCGCCCATTCTCCCAATTTGGAGAGATCCCTCTGGAGCTCTTCACAATCCCTTCTAGTTTTCACCACCCGGAAAAGTTTAATGTCACCCGCTAACGGGGCCACCTCACTGCTTAGCCCTGTCTCTCAAAAGTTCAGTGGGAGCAGAAATATGGTGGCTGCTTGGCCTGCCGCAGCCTGACTGGTCCTGAGATGGAGGCAGCCTTTTTATCCCTGGAAAGCAACGGGTTTTTTTTGGAGAAGTCACAAGAGGGGACCTCAGAACACGGTACAATGCCTCTTACTTTGTAGAGCCTGTGAGCAGTTTCATGTTTTTCAACGGCAGGAAGTTCTAAACGAGCTTCTGCACGAATAAATAAGCTCAGAGTGACTGTTCCTCACAGGCTGGAGATCAGCCAGGCAGTGGCGTCTCTACAGGGAGGGCAGAGCTCTAAGTTTTGCAAGGAGCCTTCCCTTGCAGTGGAAATCACTCCTCTCCTGCACCGTTTTAGCCAATCCTCACAGGGAACAGCAACATCTTGGCGTTGCTTACTGGCTACAGCAGCAAGGGAGAGGAGGGATTTACATGACAGGGTAAGGCTTCTTGCAAAACCTAGAGCTCTGCCCTCCCTGTAGAGACGCCACTGCAGCCAGGGTACCTCTGCAGAGCCCTCTCCCAAACGTGCTCAGGCTGGTGTCAGGGCACCGTTAGCCAAACCTTGATTTGGACCAAGCAGTGACTGCATCAACGTAAAAGGAGGACCAGGCAGGTCTCCTGCCTGGTCCTCCTTTCACGTTGATGCAGTCACTGCTTGGTCCAAATCAAGGTTTGGCTGATGGTGCCCTGACACCAGCCTAGGAGGAAAGAGGAGACCTGGGAGGAGAACGACCGAAGCCGGGGGGGTCCCAGTGGAACGTTCCTCGATAGCAAAGGTCTTCGACTCCCTAAGCTGTGCTGACTTCAGAGGTGCTGCAAGTGAAAAAGTCATCACTGGAACCCACAGAGAGCCCAAAAGTCCTGCCCTCTCCTCTCCACCCCACCTCTGGATTCAGCTTCCGGGACAAAGGCCCCTTGCAAAGTTGGCCTGGTACAGGAGGATCCTGCCCCACAACCGAAACTGCCCCTTTTCTGGGGACACTCGGGGTTGGCGAGGATGAGTCGGCACAGGACAGCCCTCCCGTTCTGATCTCAGCCTCTGGAAGCCCCAGAGAGCAGCTGAGAGGCTCCTGCCTTTGCTGTCGAGGCGGATCTGGGACTGTCTGCCATGAGGGTCCGGCAGCCTTGGAGGACGTTGCAGTGTGGAGGGGGAAGTGGAGGGCCAGACCCAGTGCTGTCATGCAGGGGGTACGCGGGGGTACGCGAGTACCAGTTCCTAGGATTATGGCTGGCCCTGCCCATTCACCCGCCCACTCGTCGACTCTGCCCCCTGCAACATTTGAATTTCCTGCATGTTTGAGTTGCCTGCACGTTCTCAGAGCCAGGCAGGCAGGCAGGCAGCGAGTGGAGCCTTGCCTTTGCCTTGCCACTGAAAAATGAGCTGCTCTGGGGTTTTGGAACTGTTGGGTCACTTTAACATGACGCCAGGCCTCCTTAATGTGTTCTGGGGGTGCTGTGGAATACTGTTGCAACTGTTGGGTCAGTTTAAAACTGTCTGAGGCCTCAACAAGGGCTTTTTCATGTCACTTCCTGCCATGACATCACTTCCGGCTTATGACGTCACTTCCAGTGGGCGGGTTCCGACATGTGCCAATCAAAAGTGAGTACCTGTTCTTAAATCATTTAGATGACACCACTGGCCAGACCCCCGTCCGCTCAGACGTCAGCGCCATTTTCAGTCTACAGCGCAGAGAAGGTGCTGTCAGGCCGTGCAGGTCATGCGGTCAGACTGGCAGAGATGCACTTTACTTTGCTCGTCCTAAACCAGCGGTGCTCCAAGTCCTGCCCGCCAGAAGCCTTTCCAGTGGCGGGAGGGACGATGATGATGGAAGTGCAGCGACTGTGTTGCCACTGCAAAGAAGGGGCCTTTGAATGTACCTGGAGGGGCAGTGCTGGCCACCAGGTGTCCCAGCTGCGGCAGACAGACCTCATCTCCTATTGCGACCACGTCCGGTTTTGCTGTCAGACCTGGTGCTTGCCTGGTTTTTTTTTTTTTTTTCTGCTTCCTTTTCGGAAGGAACAAACGCCAACCCTGTGAGATGCTGTGTTTCCAGGAGGAAAGACCCCACGTCCCACAGAGCGATCGCAGCCACCATCTCAGAGAGGCAGGACGACTCACCTGTAACTGAACAGCGGTCCAGTTAACATCTAAGGGTGCCATCGAAGGAAGGATGTAACCAGTGATGATATCTGGTAATCAGGATCTGGAGCGCTGGGCGGGACTTACGTGTGATTGGCAGCCCGCCCGTTCCGTTCCGCCGCCTGCCCGCCGGCCGCGTGGGCTGCCCTGGCCTCGGAGGGGGCGCCTGCTCGCCAGGGGGGACGGGGGGGCGCGCCGGGTGCCTGGGCGAGCAGCAGCGGGGCATGCCAACCGGGGTAGCCCGCACAGCCGGCGGGCAGGCGGCGGAACGGGCGGGCTGCCAATCACATGTAAGTCCCGCCCAGTGCTCCTGATTACCAGATACCATCACTGGCTATAATAACTCTAGCACCGGGCTCAGGGAGCGTGGGCGAAGAACCGCCCTTTCGCCAGCTGAACTCGGCTGGCCCAGGGGCGGTTCTGGGCAGGGGGAGGGCGGAACCCAGAGGCGGATCTACAGGGAGGGCAAAGCTCTATGTTTTGCAAGAAGCCTTGCCCTGTCATGTAAACCCCTCCTCTCCCTTGCTGCTGTAGCCAGTAAGCAACGCCAAGACGTTGCTTTTCCCTGTAAGGATTGGCTAAAACGGTGCAGGGGAGGAGTGATTTCCACTGCAAGGTCAGGCTTCTTGCAAAACTGAGAGCTTTGCCCTCCCTTAGATCTGCCTCTGGTGGAACCGGGCAGGGTTGGGCTTGCTGGCAGGCGTGCTAGCCCGGGGAGAGCGGCGGGCCTGGGATGTGACTGTTAAGCCACATCCAAGGCCCCGTCCCCAGGCTGTGCGGCCCCAGTTCTGGCCGTGTGGCCACCTTGGAGCTGTGCCTGCTATTTAGCATCCTACTGTGCCTAGCAGCATCCCCGTCCCGCAAGGAAGGCTCCTAAGCCTGGATTTGGTGCAGGCCCACCAATGCGACATAGCATGGGGCTGCCCGTAACGTCGGAAGCCTGAGTTAATATTTTGTCACGTGTGTTGGATGGGGGCTGTCTAAGCAGAGCATTTCGTGGGGGAAATCCCGCCCCCCTCCACCACCCAGGCTGCTTGCAATTAACCAGTTCGCCAGAGACTCTGATCTTCTGGCTTAAAAAGGAAAATGGAGTCTTCAGCACCTGGTTCATCTCTACAGCCCCCCTGGTCACTTAGCGGCCCCGAAGCCCTGGATCCCGGCTTCGGCATGCATGTAAGTCTGCTGGGACGGGGCTGAGTGCAGGAGGTCAGCCAAGCGCATTCCTTCGTTCAGAAGGTCAGCAGGCAAGAGAGAGAGAGATGGGCAAAAGGGGAAGAGGAAGTGGAGCAAAGGGCACACTTCCTGCAATGACCACTGAGAGGGGACAGCTAGAGAGTCACTACACGTCAGCCGACAGTATGGTGCCCCCAAGAAGGTTAGATGACTGGAGTCGGCATGAGCTCTATTTCTTGAAGCTTCCGGGGCACACAAATATGGCTGACTCAGACATTTCCCGCCAATGAGGATTGCCGCGAATTCATGATTCAAAATGTCCCTGCACGTGTGTAAAGGTTAATCTCAACGTCTGCAAGCATGCCTCTGTGTTCTACATACGGGTGTGCGAATCGCCCACCCTCCCCTTTTATTCTTTCCTTCCCGTTCACACTTTATTTTTGGTTGTGTAGATTGCAAAAAATAAGTCTGTCAAAACAGTGCAATCCGAGTTTAAATAGACAGCAAGTAGTATTTCGTCCGGTGTGTTCAGTAATATAATTACGCGGAATTAAACCTTGGAATTGCATATTAACTCATAATATGGTTACCACTGATGTTTCTACACAATCACACGTTGTTATTTTGGTAAGTTTTTATTTCAGGAGTAAACTATTCAGTCCCAAACACTACCAGAAAAGCAATCTGAAATGCTTGGAATCTAGATTGTTTGGGGCACACAAACATGGCCGCTAAGCCCGCCCCTTGGCTTCACTTGATTCCTATCAGTTTAACAGGAATGGCGACTCCAGTCATCTAACCTTCTTGGCTGCCCCCTGCTGCTACAGGCAGGTCGGTGTTGCTATTTCCCACAACCTGCACAACAAGGGACACAGACTGTCCTGCATCCTTCTTCTCATTATATTTGGAAGTCATCCAGATACCGTTCTGTACCCTTCCTGGAACTGCGGGATTCCGTGTCTGCCTGGGGGAGGGGAGAAGGTCTTGGCCACCGGATCCCAGCTTGCAGGGGGGGGGGGCTGCCGAGGGCCAACAGGGGCCAGCAATGAGGCTGGCATCCCCGCAGCCCTGGCAATCCCTCTGCCCGAGCGAGGGCCGGACAGGGAGGCTCAGGGGCAGGCCTCTCTTGGGCCCAACTTGGACCCTGCCAGGAAGCTTCACTGGCACTCTACAGCAAGCATCGAATTCTCCCCTGGACCGCTCTGGATGAGCCCCAGCCCACTCCTGCAAGCCTGCAAGGGAACCGGCCAGCATCAGTGCGGCAGTCCTGGAGAGCAGCACGTTCTCACCTCCTCCCGGATCAGCCTCGGGCCAAGGCGCTGAGTCCTGTTGGAGCCTCGTGGCAAGCCTCGCGCACAACGCCGGGTAACAAACGGCTAGTACTTGAATGAAAGGTTACAGTGTTTGGGGCTCTTCAGTCTAGAAAGAAGGAGCCTGAGGGGGGTTATAACTGAGATACACAAAATTATGCAAGGGGTGGATAGAGTAGATAGAAGGAATCTCTTTTCCCTCTCATGCAATACCAGAACCAGGAGACATCCTAAAGCTGAGTGTTAGGAGAGTTAGAACAGACAACAGAAAATATTGCTTTACCCAGCGTGTAATTAGTCTGCAGAACTCCTTGCCACAAGATGTGGTGATGGTGTCTGACCTGGATGTCTTTAAAAGGAGATGGGACAAATTTATGGAGGAAAACTCCATCACAGACTACAAGCTATGGCGGGTATGTCCAGTCTGGGATGAGCTTGTCGCTCATCATGAGGGCCAGGTAGGAATTTTTTTCTGTCACCCAAATTGGCCTTGATTGGCAGTTTTTCTTGCCTACTCCAGACTGGGGAGGGAGGGATGGGTGTTCAGTAGGTTTCATGATCTACATTTGTTTAATAAAGTTAAACCCCAACCGTAGTCTGGTGTCTTCCTTGCAGGTGGTGCAAGGGTAATAGGCTACCTCAGAATGCCGGATGCAGGGAGTGGCAACAGGATGCAGGCATCTTGTTGTCCTGTATGCTTCCTGAGGACTCTGGTGAGCCATTGTGAGATACAGGAAGCTGGACTAGATGGACCTTGGCCTGATCCAGCAGGACTCTTCTTATATGTTCTTAGGCTCTACCAGCCACACCCTCACCGCATGTCACGGAGAGACATGAAACTCTTCACGAGCCAACTTAAAGCACAGCGCCTTGCTATGGGGCTCCGCGTTCCCCTTCTCAGCCTGCCCCGCTTCCCCCCCCCCCCACCCCGCAACTGGCTTGCAAGCCTGGCGGTCTCTGCCCACTGGGGGGCTCCCTCCATCCCCTCCCTGTTCCTTCACACCCCAGCCTGCGCTGCGACACCCCCCCCCCCTTCACGGGCTGCGGACTCACCAGAGGCAGCTGCAGACCCCAAACCCTGGAGGGAGGAGGGGAAGAAGGGGCGGGGCAGGTACTCCCCACTCACGCCCCTCCGCCGCTCTAGGAATCTGGAGTCGCTCCGCTTAACCCTCGCAGTGCTTGTCCGCGGAGAGGAGGGGACCGCATCAAATTTGGGGATGGCACTAAACTGGGAGGAGTAGCAAACGCTATAGAAGACAGTAAAAGCCTTCAGGAATACCTTGACAAAATGGGACACTGGGCTGAAATGAAAGTTCAACAGGGAAAAATGCAAGGTTCTACACTTAGGCAACAATAACCAAAGACGCAAGTATAAGATAGGAGAAACCTGGCTTGGTAGCACAACATGTGAGAGGGATCTTGGAGTTGCAGTGGAGCGCAAGATGAACAGGAGTCAGCAGTGTGATACAGCTACAAAGAAGGCTAATGCAATTTTAGCCTGCATTCATAGAACCAGAGCGTCCAAGTCGCAAGAAGTTGTGGTTCCATTTTACGCCGCATTGGTGCGACCTCAGTCCTGTGTCCAATTCTGGGCACCTCAGTTCAAGAAAGACGCAGCCAAACTGGAGCAGGTTCCGAGAAGAGCAACAATGACAATCAGGGGCCGGAAAACAAGTCCTATGAGGAAAGGTGGAGGGAACTTGGTATGTCTAGCTTGGATGAGAGGGGATCGGATAGCACTCTTCAAATATCTGAAGGGCTGTCATAAGGAAGAAGGGGCAAATCTGTTCTCATCTGCCTTTGACAGTAGAACTCGATCCAATGGGTACAGACTGCAAGAGAGGAGATTCCGGCTGGACATCAGAAAGAATTTCTTGACGATAAGAGCGGTTTGACAGTGGAACAGATTGCCAAGGGAGGTGGTAGATTTTCCCTCACTAGAGACCTTCAAGCAGAGGCTTGACAGACACCTGCTAGAGATGCTCTAGGAGAATTTCCTGCTACAGGCAGGGGGTTGGACTAGATGACCTTGTAGGTCCTTTCCAACTCTATCATTCTATGATCTCACAGTGGCCCACCAGATGCCACAGGAAACACACAGGATGACAAGATGCCTGTATCCTGTTGCCGTTCCCTTGTATCTGGCATTCAGAGGTAAACATGAATTAAATAAAACAGACTTTGCTACACTGTCTGTGTGGGGGAGCCCACCAGATCAAGCTAAAGACCCATCTAGTCCAGCTTTCTGTATCAGTGGCCCCACCACTGGCCCTATATCAGATGCCTCAGGGAGCACACAAGACAACAAAACGCCTGCATCCTGTCGCCATTCCCTTGCACTTGGCATTCTGAGGTAGCCTGCTTCTAGAATAAAGAGGTTGCATCACCCATCATGGCCTGTAGCCTGCAATGGACTTTTCCTCCAGAAATCTGTCAAGTCCCCTTTTAAAGGCACCTAGGCAAGGAGTTCCGTGGATTAATTACAAGCTGAGTAAAAAAGTATTTTCTTTTTATCTGTTCTTTTGACCTCCATTCCTTCTAAAGTCCAGGAATCGGTCTCTTCTGCACCTTTTCCAGCTCCACTATGTCCTTTTTGAGGTGCGGCGACCAGAACTGGACACAATATTCCAGGTGTGGCCTTACCATTGATTTGTACAATGGCATTATAATATTGGCTGTTTTATTCTCAACCCCTTTTTTAATGACCCCAAGCATGGAATTGGCCTTCTTAATTGCTGCCACACATTAAGAAGGCCAATTCCTTGTGCATCTAAGATGTTCTCTCCCTTTGCACCCCAAAGTCACATGGGGTGGCTGCAGCAGAAATAATCCATATGGATGCCAATATCTTTACCTCTGCTTTTTAGCCTCTGTCTTTCTTTCTTTCTTTTTAAATAAACCGAGAAACACACCTCCCATAAAAGAACTGATTTTTATTTTAAATTGGTAGCTGCAAGGAAGGAAGTAGGAAGCTTCTGGAAGCAGACAGCAGTTTCCAGATCTTCTCCTTCAGATCCCTGACCAGCGTCTGAGGAATGCAGAGTTAGCTTGAAGGCAACTGAAACAGGTCAGGAATTTGCCATACGAAAATAAAAATCCGTAACAATTTTTTAAAAAGGAATTTATAAGTCAATCAGTCTTTGACTTAATCACAATCACAAACAGTTGCATTGTTTGCTTAAAAGTTGTGTCATGCTCATGCTTTGCTTGTTCTGCACTATAAGTGTAAGAGCACCAAAACACCACAAGCGGGTAATTAGTCTGTGGAACTCCTAGCCACAGGAGGTAGTGATGGCATCTGGCCTGGATGCCTTTAAAAGGGGACTGGACAGATTTCTGGAGGAAAAGTCCATTGCAGGCTACAGGCCATGATGGTTAGTGCAACCATCTTGTTTTAGAGGTAGGCTACCTCGGAGTGCCAGATGCAGGGGAGTGGCAACCAGATGCACGTATCTAGTTGTCTTGTGTGTTCCTTGAGGCACCTGGTGGGCCACTGTGTGATGCAGGAAGCTGGACTAGATGGGCCTTTGGCCTGATCCAGTGGGGCTCTTCATGTTCTTATGTAAGACACACACCCCTTTGCTGGATCAGATGAAGGGGCCATCTGGACTAACATTCTGTTTCCTACAGTGGCCAACCAGGGAAGCCACAGGCCACAGAGCCCTTGCCAACTGGTTCTTCCCAGCATTAAAGAAACTGTCTCGCCGTGGCATAGCTATGGGATCTGCTATCTGGGGCAAGCAGAAGATTTTGTAGGGCCCTCCCCACCATGATAAAATCAATAAATTAAATTTGATTTCATGGGGGAGCTAAAAAATTTAAAAGTAAGTAAATAAAATATTTTCTAGCTAATTGGCCATAATATCTGATAGTGTACAGGTAGTCCAATACAATTTGTTTCATTGCATTCAACATTTTCAATTTATATAAAAAGGAGTTACACACACACACACACACACACACACACACACACAGAGAGAGAGAGAGAGAGAGAGAGAGAGAGAGAGAGAGAGAGAGAGAGA
>JAJKFI010010977.1:80829-105884 GCA_029204185.1 Lerista edwardsae
AGAGAGAGAGAGAGAGAGAGAGAGAGAGAGAGAGAGAGAGAGAGAGAATATAGGAATATTCCTACTTATCACTAGTGCAGTGATGGCAAACCTTTAGGGCTCGGTGTTTCAAAACTTGGGAAAATATTTAACTTGACTCTGCTGACGTGTCAATCCCCCTCCCAAACTAAATTCATTTAGTTAAACAAAAAATACAGCCCAATCATGTGTGGTGCTATGTATTCTATAAAGAAACATCAAATAATTGCAAAAAATGAAAAATAGGTAAAATAAACTCAATTTTTGTCAGGTGTTGGTGAGCACTGGTGTGTCACCCCAAACGTTGTGGTGTGTCACCTTTGACATGTGTGTCATAGGTTCGCCATCACTGCACTAGTGTCAAGTTCAGCTTGTTGCTATCCCCCACCCCAAAGCTTGTTGCCCGGTGCAGTTGCCACCCCTTGCACCCCCTTAGTTATGTCACTACTGCCTCTTTACACAGAGGCCTGACTCAACCATCCCAATATCCCTATGTCTGTGGACAAATAACCGCTGGATTTTTTTGTTGAGTTGACCAACATTCTCTTCCTAAAAGCAAACTGCCAAGAGATTTAGTGCTTAGATAATTATAAACAGGACAATTCTAATGTGCCAACAATCCCCTACCACTTTTTCCACCCCAAATACAGAATCTTAGATAGAATGGAAACAACCTCATAGATGGCAGGAGGTGTGGATTGATGGTTGAGCCACAGGCCACAGAGTGCTGCCTGAAGCTAAGCAGGAGAATCTGTGGTCTGTTTTTGGATGGGAGACAGAATGCCAGGCTGGGACAAGCTGCAGTACCTGTTGTGGCGGAACGGAGTCACTGTGGAGCTGATTAGCCAGTGTGGAATGTTGTGAGAAGGCCAGCCAGGCAAAAGAACGGAGTCCAACCTTCAGGACCTGTATAGGCTGGACTTACGGTCACCTGCTGACAGAGGCGGAGCTACAGGGAGGGCAAAGCTCTAAGTGTTGCAAGAAGCCTTACCCTGTCATGTAAATCCCTCCTCTTCCTTGCTGCTGTAGCCAGTAAGCAACGCCAAGATGTTGCTTTTCCTTGTGAGGATTGGCTAAAACGGTGCAGGAGAGGAGTGATTTCCACTGCAAGGTAAGGCTTCTTGCAACACTTAGAGCTTTGCCCTCCCTTAGATCTGCCTCTGCCTGCTGAAACTCACTGTTATACAGCCAGAGGAGAGAACCACACTGTGAAGGCTACATCTGGGACTGAGGATTTGGTGAATCACAGAATACTGTATATTTGTTTAAAAAACCCATTGAAAAATGGTGGTTTAGACTAGCTTGCCCGTGTAAGCTGACTTGGGCATTTGCTTCAGCATGAGGAAGGTGGGTATAAATTATTCTAAATAAATAAATAAATAATAATGAAACTGAACTGACATTTTGTTTTAGAAAGTCAGCTTTTAAACAGGGCTGCCCTATGAAGATCTGAAAGACAGGCATGCTAAAATATAAACAAGTAATGCCTCCAGACAGCTTTAGGATGAGTGAGTTTAGGGAAAATCCAGCTGGATTAAACAGAAAACCCTTTCAACCATTTGTACGCTGAATGTCTCCCTCTACCCCCTACAATGCTAGCAAAATAAGGAGATGATAAACCTTCATCTTCTATCAGCTGTTGGTCCAGTGGACATCGCTAAAAATCCTACTTCTAAATCCTTCTAAAGAATTCTACGGGGTTTCTAGCGATGTTCTTATTGATGGAAAAAGAAGCATTTCTCATCCAGTTACACCAGCATAGAGAAGGCATCATGGATTTCTTTTAAGCTTGCATGTACTTAGAATTGTCTTCGGGTGGCGAATGAAGGCATGGGCTGGTACAAAGAGATCAGTTTCCTGACATTGGGTTTTCTATAGGGCAGAACTTGGATGGGTTTTAATCTACCCCATAGGTCGGCAGGAACGTAGCATGAAGCAGAACGATACACCAGTTTGCTTAATAGGCAAGATTTATTCCATCCCAGAACCTGACTTATCTTGACAGTTTTTCAATTCTATTTTCAAAAGCTCACAGAACATACTAGGGCTGCAACCTTTTGCTAATCAACCGATCGATAAAAACAAGACGTTACTGATTGATTGGCATATAATAGACTAAAAAGACATTCCAATGCATTTGGGCAACAATTTAAAACATAAATACTTTTTATAGACATGCTCATAAACACTGCAGTGGCAATGATACCTTAGAACTGTGGTTCCCGAACATTTTAACACCAGGACTCACTTCTTAAAATAATGCTTTATTAGGACCCACCTAGCTTTAAAAAAAGGTAAAGGTTTCCCCATGACCGAATGGTCTAGCCGTGACCGACTGTAGGGGGCGGTGCTTATCTCTAAACCAAAGAGCCAGCGTTTGTCCCAAGACTAGCTTCCGTGGTCATGTGGCTGGCATGACTATACACCAAGGCGCAAGGAATGCCGTTACCTTCCCAATGAAGTGCAACCTATTTATCTACTTGAGACATACAAAATAATGCACGGAAGGGATAGAGTCCATAGAGGGAAGTTCTTTTCCCTCTCTCAAAACACCGGAACCAGGGGGTATCCGCTAAAACTGAGGGTTGGGAGAATTAAAACAGATAAAAGGAAGTACTTTTTTACCCAGCGGGTAGTTAATCTGTGGAACTCTTTGCCACAGGAGGTGGTGATGGCATCTGGCCTAGATGCCTTTAAGAGGGGATTGGACGGATTTCTGGAAGAAAAGTCCATCGTGGGCTATAGGCAATGATGGATTGTGCAACCTCCTTACATCAGTAGTAGGCTACTTCAGAGTACTGGGTGCAAGGGAGTGGCCATAGGATGCAAGCATCTTGTTGTCTCGTGCCTCCCTGGGGCACCTGGTGGGGCCACTGTGAGATACAGGAAGCTGGACTAGATGGGCCTTTGGCCTGATCCAGCGGGGCTCTTCTTATGTTCTTATGTACTTGCATTTTTACATGCTTTCAAACTGCTTGGTTGGCAGGAGCTGGGACAAGCAACAGGAGCTCACTCAGTCACACGGTCTCGAATTGCCAACCTTCCGGTGAGCAAGCTTGCAGCTCAGCAGTTTAACCAGCTGTGCCACCACATCCCCCAACCTAGCTTTACGAGCCTTAAAAAAAGTGTTTCAATTTACGAGCCCTTCAAGTCTTTTTTTATCCTTTTTACTATGGGGGGGAACGGCTTTCTGGAGGGTTTGTTGAGCTCCACATTTATCGGATCAGAACAATTCTGGTGGTCTTGGTGTCCATTAGACTGTTGCAGCCATTAGATTGCTGCCTAATTTATATATGCCAAGGCCAAGGGACTATAATGGTGATTGGGTAGCAGTGCTCTCCCCCCACCAAGTAGCAGCTTGTTTAACCCTTGATGCACATAGACTAATCTGCCTTATCAGTTTCCCATCCTAGCAGACATTGGGTCCTGATCCACAGTTTGGGAACCACTGCCTTAGTAGCATTCCTCCTCCATTGTCAGAAGAGGGAATGCCTCTTCCAAGATGGCGCCTGCAATATAGACATACTACACACCATCTAAAAACAAGGAAAGTGGTTTTTCTACTAAAAATAGTTTTAGCCGTACACAAATTAGGAAGTTCTTTTTAAAACTCAGGGCGCAAACCAAACCTGGAGTTAGGCTGGCACAAGTCCCTTGTGTTGCCCAGGAGTGTTGCAAACGCGCTGTAAAGTCCTCCCTGACTCAGAGAGTGTTGCAAACGCACTTTACAGCGCATTAGGATGTTCCCGGTTAGGATTGCGCCCTCATTTGATTAATCAACAAAATTTATTTAATCAAATGGCAGCCCTATTATTTACAGAAAGTGTATGTGTTTTGAGTTTGTAGAAGTTCAGAGTGTGGTAGTGGGCACTTTAATACGTTTCCTGAGTATTTCAGCTTTTGCTTAATAACAAAAACCAAGTTTCTAGCCCATGTGGTCGAGAAAATAGGCATAAAAGATGCATGGGTAATGCCTGCTGAAATTTCAGAAGCCGGAGAGTTGGCTTTGTAAATTTTCAGCAAGCAGAGGTCTCTCTGTGTACTTGCCTTGTGGTCTCTTGTACTTCAAGAAATATGTAAGTTCCATGCATATTTACTTGGAAGTAAATTCTACTGACATGTAGGATTTACTTACAAGTAAGCATGCACAGGATTAGACTGCCAGTCTACAATATTTCTGCATGCAAAAGATGTCCTGTTGAACCTCTGGGGACTCTGCATAGGACTGGACTATAAGAAAGTATCAGTGGTCTAGACACACACACACACACACACACAAGCTAGGGGAGGTGTTGAAGCATAATGGAAGATAAAACCAAGTTAAGGAAATGAGAACTCAAGATTAGGGATTACAAAGTAAACATCCAGATTACAGGAACAAAAATATCACATTGTTGGAATAAACTTTCAGCTGATGGATATCATGTTGTTTGTGGTGTGAAGAACATTATCCTCGTTCAAGCCCTGAGAAGAGACAATCAGGTTGGTTAAGGGAGCCCAACATTCTGCCTCTGTGTGAAATAGTCCCTTAAAGTTCTTGTTTTTAAGCAACAACCTGCAAACCAGAGACGAAGAGAGAATCTTCTCCTGATTCCCCCTGCCCCAGGTCAGAACATTTAGAAGGTTTCTGCTATGTGGGTTCTCTCATGCTTTGTAAGTTTTGATCTCTGACTGTAGCTTTTCCCACATGCTAAGCACTGGTAAGGCTTCTCACCAGTGTGAGTTCTCATATGTAAAGTGAGCCCCGAACTCTGACTGAAGCCCTTTCCGCAAGCTGGACAAGCATAGGGTCTCTCTCCGGTGTGAGTTCTCTCATGTTTGATAAGGCCTGAGTGATGCCGGAAGCTTCTCCCACAGATCGAGCACTTATAAGGCTTCTCACCTGTGTGGGTTCTCTCGTGTGCAATGAGAGTAGAATTGTGGCCAAAGGACCGCCCACATTCTGAGCACGTGTATGGTTTCTCGCCAGTGTGGGTGATTTCGTGCCTTACAAGGTCAGAGCTGCGAAGAAAACTCTTCCCACAGTCTGAGCACCGGAACGGCTTCACTCCAGTGTGAGTTCTTTCGTGCAGGATCAGGTTGGACCTCTGGCTGAAGCTTTTCCCACAGTCTGCGCATTCGTATGGCCTCTCCCCTGTGTGGATTCTTTTGTGAAAGCGAAGACCCGAGCTCTTGCTGAAGCCCTTCCCACAGGTTGGGCATTGATATGGCTTCTCTCCAGCATGGCTTCCCCGTTCTGGGGCAGGAGGATGGCAGGTCTGATGGGGCTTTTTGCCACACACAAAAGGCAACTGCAGCCCTTCTCCAGTGTGTGTTCGCTCGTGCTTCATAAGGTTTGAATAGAGGCTGAAGCTTTCGCCACAGGTTAAGCAAGTGTACAGTTTCTCCTCCGAGTGCATTCTTTCATGATCTGTAAGTGCCAAGCCCACATCAACGTTTACCTCACAGTCAGAGCATTTGTGAGATTCCTTTCCCGCACAGACCTGCTCATGTTCAACTGGGCTCAAGTTGCAATGGAAGCTGTTCCCACAGCTCAAACAGCAGCACACTCGCTCACCAGCATGAGCTTCCTGTTGCTGAACAAAGTCAGCTCGCTGACCAGATAACTCCCTGGAGTCTGGACGTTTATGAGGCCGACCTTCTGCATCAATTAAGAAGTCCAAGCTGTCACCAAAATCACTCCCGTCGTCAGTACATGGGTCAGGGCCCTCAAATGTGGGCCTGATGGGCAGATCGTCATGCTCATCCCTACCTCCTCCCAAGAGTGACACACCAGCTCGTCTCACTGGGCTGCCTTCCTTCTTCCTCTTTGATCCGTGTTGCTTCTCAGAGGCTCTTCCAGGCTTTGGATGCCGAGAGACCTTTTCCCCTCTTCTGTCAACATTGGCGTGATTAGAATTTCCCAGGGAAAACGCTTCTCTGTTTGCACTCTGCCCCTCGTTTTCACCTGCTGAAAACCACAAGCCACAGATCTGTATGAGTCACAGGGCGCAATCCTAACCAAATTTCCAGCACTGGGGTACGGGCAATGCAGCTCTGCGGTAAGGGAACAAACACCCTGACTTCTACCCTGACTTCTAATTGGGGTAATTAAAAAAGGGGTTGAGAATAAAACAGCCAGTATTGGCATCCATATGGATTGTTTCTGCTGCAGCCACCCCATGTGACTTTGGGGTGCAAAGGGAGAGAACATCTTAGATGCACAAGGAACTGGCCTTCTTAATGTGCAGCAGCAATTAAGAAGGCCAATTCCATGCTTGAGGTAATTAAAAAAGGGGTTGAGAATAAAACAGCCAATATTATCATGCCATTGTACAAATCGATGGTAAGGCCACACCTGGAATATTTTGTATGGTTCTGGTTGCCGCACCTCAAAAAGGACATAGTGGCGCTGGAAAAGGTGCAGAAGAGAGCGACGAAAATGATTACGGGGCTGGGGCACCTCCCTTGTGAGGAAGGACTGCAGCGTTTGGGGCTCTTCAGCCTAGAAAAAAGGCGCCTGAGGGGGGACATGATTGAGACATACAAAATTATGCACGGAAGGGATAGAGTCGATAGAGGGATGTTCTTTTCCCTCTCTCAAAACACCAGAACCAGGGGGCATCCGCTAAAACTGAGGGTTGGGAGAGTCAAAACAGATAAAAGGAAGTATTTTTTTACCCAGCGGGTAGTTAATCTGTGGAACTCTTTGCCACAGGAGGTGGTGATGGCATCTGGTCTAGATGCCTTTAAGAGGGGATTGGACGGATTTCTGGAAGAAAAGTCCATCGTGGGCTATAGGCAATGATGGATTGTGCAACCTCCTTACATCAGTAGTAGGCTACTTCAGAGTACCGGGTGCAAGGGAGTGACAACAGGATGCAAGCATCTTGTTGTCTCCTGCCTCCCTGGGGCACCTGGTGGGCCGCTGTGAGATACAGGAAGCTGGACTAGATGGGCCTTTGGCCTGATCCAGCGGGGCTCTTCTTATCTTCTTATGTTCTTATATACTCCACTGCAGGATGCAGCACAGGCCCCATTGGCACGACTATGTCAGTTCTGGAACGTTCATTAGGATTGTGCCCACAACCTACAGGGCACCTTTCCACATACATGTACAGAATTTATCTATTATCATGTCTTGATATTGTGCCAGCAGGGATATGATGCTTTACAAGGTCCCAAAGTTACCACACCCCACCTCTGGGTAAGAGCCGCTTACAATCTGGCATTCAGTAAGAGCAGCGCTAGGAGCCACAGCAGCTGGGAGGTTGGCAGAGAAGAGAGAAGCCACTGCTATGCCCAGCTTCACCCCTCCTCCTTTGCTGCTCTCAGCATCTCTGTTTGGAGAAGGGATGCACTGAGAGCGCAATCCTAACCTGGAGTTCGGCCGGCACAGTTAGGCCAGCACAGTTTGGCCGGCACAAAGGACACCGTAAAGCATGTTTGGACCACTCTCGGAGTCAGGGGGGATGGTGCGTGTCTGTCTGCCGGCCCTCTGACTCCGAGAGTGGTCCAAACGTACTTTACGGTGTCCCTTGTGCGCCGGCCAAACTTTGCTGGCCTAACTGTGCCGGCCTAACTCCAGATTAGGATTGTGCCCAGCAGTGTCATCCGGCAACGAGCTGCCGGAACGCTAGGCGGGACTTACCGCTTGATTGACAGGCTGTCTGTGATGTGTCGCCGCTTGCCCGCCTGCTATGCGGGCTCCCTCCGGTTGGCACGCCCCTCTGCTGCTTGCCCAGGCACCCGGCGCGCCCCCCAGGCAAGCGGGCACCCCCTCCGAAGCCAGGGGTGCCCGCACAGCGGTCGGGCAGGCAGCAACGCGTCACAAACGGCCAGCCAATCAGGCGGTAAGTCCCGCCTAGCGTTCCGGCAGCTCGTTGCCGGATGACACTGCTGATTGCGCCCTGAGTTTATGCTGTGATGGGTTTATTGACTCATCGGCTTTGTTGAAGAAATCACACCCGAAATCTTCGGCCTGCGTGCCCAATGGGCTGCAGCCTCTCCCCTTCCCAAATGATTTAATTTCCCCCCTTTTTTAATGCCACCCTTCCTCCATGAGAGTTGTGTACATACTTCCTCCCCTCCTTTTGTCCTCACAACAACCCTATGAGGTAGGTAAGGCAGAGAGATAGTGACTGGCCACAGGTCACCCAGAAAGCTTTATGACTGAGTGGGGATGTGAACCCGGATCTTCTAGGTCTGTCCAACTTCTAAACCAGTACACCATCCTGGCTAATGAACGAATTAACCTGCAGTCAGCAGCCATCTCCAGGTCCATCTGATGACTGGCAGCAGCAGCTCTCCCAACATCTCAGGAAGAAGGATGCCTTTTATTTCCCAGTTCTGCTGCCAGAAGTTTTTTTTTTAAAATGCCAGGCACTGAACAGTCATTTTCTGGCAGCAAAGAATGGGCTTGATCAGCGGTGTTATGCTGCCGGAACGCTGGGCGGGACATCCGGGTGATCGACAGCCCGCCTGTTGCGTTCCGCAGCGTTACACCGTTTGCGTAACCAATTACGCCGCTTGCGCACGTTACGCAAATGGCGGAACGCTGCGGAATGCGACGGGCGGGCTGTCGATCACCCGGATGTCCAGCCCAGCGTTCCGGCAGCATAACACCGCTGGGCTTGATAGTCCCAACTCATCCTGTGAATAGTTTAGAGCGCAAGCCTAACCTGGAGTTAGGTCGGCACAGTTAGGACAGCAAAGTTTGGCCGGTACAAGAGACATAGGAAAGGATGTTTGGGCCACTCTCGGAGTCAGAGAAGCCAGCACACAGACATGCCATCATCCCTGATTCTGAGCGTGGTCCAAACGCACTTTGTGGTACCTTGTGCCGGCCAAACTCTGCTGGCCTAACTGAGCTGGCCTAACTCCAGGTTAGGATTGTAACCAGTGGTGTTATCCTGGCGGAACGGCCCGGTACGCCGTTCCGCCAGTTCTGCGGACAGGGCCGTGCCGTGCCGCCTCTCCCGAGGATGGGCGAGCTGCTCTTGGGCCCGCCCACCCTCCCTCGCATTCTGAATCGCTCTGAAATGGAGCGATTCGGGCGCTGTGAGGCGCAGGGAGGCGTGGCTGCCCTCCGCCATAGGGGCAGAGGGCTGTCAATCATCCGGGCGTTCCGGTTCCTGGTGCGCCCGGATGACGTCTCTGATTGTAACCTTAGTGTGGATATAATGCCACGCTGGTCTGGTGGGCCTTCTGATAGGGCACTAGCCAGCACCCAATCTGGCCAACCTCTGCTGTCACCTCTGACTAGTCTTGTGACTCGGGGCGCAATCCTAACCTGGAGTGAGGCCGGCACAGTTAGGCCAGCAACGTTTGGCCGGCACAAGGGCCACCGTGAAGTATTTTCGGACCACTCTCGGAGTCAGCGGCTTGAATACAGACATGCACCATCCTCCCTGATTCTGAGAGTGGTCCAAACGCACTTTATGGTGGCCCCTGTGCTGGCCAAACTTTGCAGGCCTAACTGTGCCGGCCTAACTGCAGGCTACTATTGGCCAAACTTTGCAGGCCTAACTATGCCGGCCTAACTGCAGGTTACTATTGTTTGTGTTCACAAATAAGTGACAAGGCACTTTGATCCCAAGTGTCTTGTCTTTGGGGGTCAAGATTGTCTTGGGGTCAAGAGCAGGATGCGGGTTTTCCCTCCAGCTAATGGCCCATTCAGAGAGAAGGGAGACCCCACTGCATGGGCACTTACTAGTCAAGCTTATATTTTCTCGGTAGCTTCCTTGCTCAGCAACTCTATCCGGCTGCATCCGCCTGGAATCCGAGAGGATCTGGTCATCCTTGGGAGAAACCAAGGCTCTCTCTTCCAACAGTCCCAGCCCCTGCAACAAAGAGCTCACAGTCAGGGCAAGTAACAGGGTGGAAAAGGCAACCAATACGGGCAAGCGGGACAGGATGCTTAAGGCCTGGGGAGGTTCTGGTCACCACGTCTCCAAAAGGACATAGTGGAGCTGGAAAAGGTGCAGGAGAGAGCGACGAAAATGATTACGGGGCTGGGGCACCTCCCTTATGAAGACAGACTGCAGCGTTTGGGGCTCTTCAGTCTAGAAAAAAGGTGCCTGAGGGGACATGATTGAGACATACAAAATTATGCACGGAAGGGATAGAGTAGATAGAGGGATGTTCTTTTCCCTCTCTCAAAACACCCGAACCAGGGGGCATCCGCTAAAACTGAGGGTTGGGAGAGTTAAAACAGATAAAAAGGAAGTACTTTTTTACCCAGCGGGTAGTTAAGCTATGGAACTCCTTGCCACAGGAGGTGGTGATGGCATCTGGCCTAGATGCCTTTAAAAGGGGACTGGATGGATTTCTGGAGGAAAAGTCCATCGTGGGCTGTAGGCCATGATGGGTGGTGCAGCCTCCTTACGTTAATAGTTGGCTACTTCAGAATGCCAGGTGCAAGGGAGTGGCAACAGGATGCAATCATCTTGTTGTCTACTGAACTCCCTGAGGCACCTGGTGGGCCGCTGTGAGATACAGGAAGCTGGACTAGATGGGCCTTTGGCCTGATCCAGCAGGGCTCTTCTTATGTTCTTATATTCTTATGAGGCCTGAGTTCCAGTGCTCACAGCTTTGAAGCTGATTGGGTAGTGACACTTGGGCTACTCTCTTTCACAGCGCAATCCAAGCGCTGTGCTGGGCCGACGCAAGTGACATGGATCGGTCCGGTGCTGTCGTGCACATGTCGTAAAGCACATGCGCACCAGTGCTGCTGTGTCGACACAAGCAGCGTGCTTCGATGCTGCCGATCTGGCACAAGCTGCCGGCACACCACTCCTGTGCCAGTCGAGTTCAGCTGGCACAGGGACGTTTCTGGGTGGGGGGAGGGGGGCGTTTCTGGGACGGGTGGGCTGCTGGCCCAGGGAGGGGGTGGAGTTTGGATGTGGTCGTCAGGTCGCATCCAAGCCTCCCTCCCAGGGCCACGGAGCCCCGATTTGGGCCATGTGGCTTGCTCAGATCTTCACCTGCTATACAGTGGGCGCAGCTCCAAGCAAGGCCATTGTGGCTGCGGGCACCTACCGACCCCAGGGCAAGGGTGCCAATGTGCCCTTGTCCCATGGAGGCTCCAGCACAGTCCCAACCTGCGTTGGATACAGCCAGTGGTGTCATTCAAATGATTTAGGAACAGGAACTCACTTTTGATTGGCACTTGTCGGGAACCCGGAACCAGCCACGGAGCCTGTTAGGATCCAGAATGCCCGTTCTGGTCCGTTCCCCCGAATGACATCACTGCCTTTGCCCCCCTAGGAATCCGGAGTCGCTCCCTTTAACCCTCTGAGTGCCGGCCAACCAAGATGAAAAGCTCTTTGCAGAGGAATTGGGAGGAGGGAGGAGGGAGAGTGAAGTGGGCGGAGTCAGCCCTAATTTTAACTAGTGGAATTGAGTTCCCCCGCGTTCCCCCTGCATGACATCACTGGATACAGCGCAGGCCCACTGGCCTGTGCTGTTCCGTCACAGCTTAGGATTGCACCCTCAGTCTAACCCACTTCACATATAGGCCACCCCAGGTATCGCCCGACTTGCTATCTCAGGGACTAGAAGCTTGCTAATGCGATGGATTCTCACGGTGCTAAATTATATGCACAGTTAGCATGTATATTTAGGTGTGATGAGACCCCCAGCCTTCCCCCTAAGAACGGAACGGGGCAAACGGTGTCCCTCCTCCCACTCCCACTTGAGCCTCCCAACAAGCCTGTGATTGCAACTGGCCCACGGACTGGTCCAACGCTCTGGCCAGTTCCCCACACCGGCCGGCAAAACGGATCAGCATTGCTATTGGTGTGGCAAACTGGCTACGAGGCTGAGCTACCAGCCGAGAAGACCCCAACCCTGCCATGAGACCATTGGCAGCCCAATCCAGCACCCGTGACTCCAGCGGTGCCAAAATGGCGACTGCTGGATCCTGTGGGCGCTGAGGCTACCACTGGATCCCCCTGGGGTCAGGGAAAGTTTGTTCCCTTACTCCAGGGAATATCTCTGCAGCGGCAATGAGCAGTGATGGAATCTGGCAATGGAGATCCGGAACGCTGGGCGGGACTTACGCGTGATTGGCTGCCCGTCCGTTCCGTTCTGAGGCTGTCTTGGCCTCGGCGGGGTGCCTGCTCACCGGGGGGGATGGGTGGGAGGCACGCTGGGTGCCTGGGCGAGCAGTGGTGGGGCGCGCCAACCAGGGGCAGCCCCCAGAGGCCAGGGAAGCCGCGGAACAGAATGGACGGGCTGCCAATCACGCGTAAGTCCCGCCCAGCATTCCAGATCTTCATTGCCAGATTCCGTGGCTGGCAATGAATCTCCTTGGCTCTGAGCAGGAGTTGAGGAGACCAGTGTCGGGCTGCCCAGCTTGCGAGAGGGATTAGGGTCTAGTGGCAGAGACTGCTGCCATTATGGCCCCCCTTGTGGGCCCGATCCTCCCCTCCCTCCCCCTGGTTCCCTCCCCCCTGCCCCGACAAGACACACCAATGCCCAGTGGTGTTGCTTATCCCTGGCGGGAGCACAGCATCCTCTTCAGGTGCCTGGCTGAACGCTGGTGTTCCCTACTCTTTGGGCTCCGAAAATTTATTTATTTATTAGATTTTTATTCCGCCTTTCTCCCCAGAGGGTGCTCAAGGTGACTAAGAGCACAATCCTCACCTGGAGTACGGCCGGCACAGTTAGGCCAGCAAAATTTGGCCGGCACAAGGGACACCGTAAAGCATGTTTGGACCACTCTCGGAGTCAGGGAGGATGGCGCATGTCTGTGTGCTGGCCTCTCTGACTCCAAAGTGGTTCAAACATACTTTACAGTGTCCCTTGTGCCGGCCAAACTTTGCTGGCTCTAACTGTGCTGGCCTCACTCCAGGTTAGGATTGCACCCTAAATGTGCTTTACGACACGTTTACAACACTCAGGGTGCAATCCTAACCGGCTTTCCAGCGCTGACATAGCTGTGCCAATGGGGCATGTGCTGCATCCTGCAGTTGGGGGGGGGCAGTCATGGAGGCCTCCTCAAAAGAAGTGAATGTACCTTAGAGCTGCATTGCCCTTACCCCTGTGCTGGAAAGTTAGTTAGGATTGCGCTCTCAAAACCAGCAGTACACTTGTACCGCCAGCGATGAGGCCAGCGGTGTTATTCTGCCGGAACGCTGGGCGGGACATCTGGGTGATCGACAGCCCGCCCGTCGCGTTCCCCAGTGTTACGCCGTTTGCGTAACGTACGCAAGCGGTGTAATTGGTTACGCAAATGGCGTAACGCTGGGGAACGCGACGGGCGGCCTGTCAATCACCTGGATGTCCCGCCCAGCGTTCCGGCAGAATAACACCACTGGATGAGGCCCTTAGGATTGGGCCTCAGGTAGCCTTAGGTAAGTCTCTGTCTCCCCCCCCCACCCTCTCTCCCACCCTCTCCCGAAAAAAGATGTCCTCTGTTTGAAAGAGGAGTGCTTTCAGGTGGACTATATTATACAAGAAGAGAGCAATTCTGCGTGATGCACCAAAGCCACAGGATCCAGCTTTCTCCAGGGTGGAATCTGGATCCCTTCTTTCGGCACAAAGTACACGCTCAGCCCCAGCTTCCATCCCCACCTTCCTGTGGTGTGGTCTCACCTCCTCTTCCTGCCTCTCCTCCTCTTGCGGCCGCAGCAGGAACTCCTCTGCCAGGGCCACCGCCTGGCCGCAGGACTCCGGCCCGCCTTCTCTGACCCAACTCTGCATGTCTTGGGGAAGGACAGCCAGGAACTGCTCCAGGATCACCAGCTCTAAAATCTGCTCCTTGGTGCGTCTTTCCGGCTTCAGCCACTGGTAGCAGAATTCCCGGAGTTGGCCGCAGACCTCTCGGGGCCCTTCGGCCTCCTCAAACCCAAAATGCCTGAACCGTTGGCGCTGCCACTCCCGGCAGCTGGCCTCTCCCCGCAGGATGGCAGCCTTCATCCGCCCGCAAGTCTCTCGGACGTCAGGGCTGTTCAAGGCCTCCTCTGCCTCTCCCAGGCCGGGGACCAAGCGAGTTGCCCACTGGCCAGCCTCATTTGCTCTCTCCAAGTGGGCCAGGAAGGCCCTGATATCCTCCCACGGCATGGTGGGTTCTGTCAGTTCTGGGTTGTTCCAGCTCAAACGAGGAGCCTGTTTTTCCTGTGGCAGCTCCTGCCAGCGGCACTCTTGACTCCCGGGCAAGTCTCCCCCTGGCTCCTCCTTCACTTGTGGGGCTGTGACCCTTTTCAGAAGTCTTCTCCCAGAACGGACCACTTTATGAGGTGCTTTTCCTTCCCCTTCCGATCCGACCACTGGTTGGGAGCCTGCCAGGCTCTGTGTGTCCATTTGCTCTACTGGCCCTCCCCTTTGATTCCAACCAGCCTGGCTTCCCACAATCCTTTGCTGGCCAGCCATCTTCTTTCTCAGCCTAAGGGACGGCCCTGTCCACTCTCAGGCCTGCTTCCCCTCCTCTCCTCCTTAATCGCAAGCGACAGAGACGTTGTTCTCAGTCTGTTAGGCGTGGGCCGTGAGCCCTTCAAAGGGGTTGGTCTCGGAACCTGGGTCTTGGGTTCTACTGGTGCCGCTTTCCTGAAGAGGAAATAGAATGAAACCATTGTATTGTGAAATGGGGGGACCCCAGCACCCCTCCTCCCCCATGCCACAAGCAAGTGCCCACCATGCAAAGAGGTTTGCAAAACAAATACAGCTCAGGCAAGTGAGTCAAGCCACGTATTAACAGGGAAATACATCCAAATCTTTCTCTGACCCTGGAGGTTGCAATTAGTCAGACCTTCTGTACACGAACCTTGTAGAAGTTGGGGGCAGAGCAAGCCTCAGACCTCCTAACATCCGAGTTTGCATGCCAAATGCTGAGCCCCTGCCCCCATACCGGGTGATGTCGTCTTGGATGCTCTAGCCCACCACTCTCTTCTCCTCCACTTCCACCCCCTTCTTCTTTTTCTCATCCAGGGAGTAGGGCAAACAGTGGCTGGCACTTCACTGGGTTAGGGGGAGGGCCAGCAGCATGTGACATGCTTTATATATTTACATGTAACATGTTTTCAAGTCCATGTTGGTCGCAGGTGCCATTCTGAGGCTTCCTGCAGCCTCCGGAAGGTCTCTGCAGCATTCAGAGATCTTTGGGCACTTCCTGCTGCACTCTGCTGGCTTCCTGAGGGTCTCTGCTGGATTCTTCTGATAGCAAAGTTACCCCTTGCACCTAACGCCATTGATCCCATAGGATCAAAGGTTCATTATCTGCGAATTCGCTATCCATAAGGATTTCCAGGAACCAAACCCTAGTGGATAATGAGGATTTACTGTAAATCCCACTGAATTTATTATTGTTATTATTATTTATTAATATTATTTATTAATAATAATAATTCAATAAATTCAGTAATAATAATAATAATAATAATAAATTATTATTATTATTATTATTATTATTATTATTATTATTATTATTATCCGGGTGATAGCCGAATTGAAGACAAAGAACTTGAAAAAATTATAAAATATAGGGACTTGACAATTGAAATTGGAAGATTATGGCTAAACCGATCCCAAGTAGTGCCAACTGTCATCGGGGCACTTGAATCTATCTTGAAAAATTTACAAAAACATCTAGAAACTCTGAAGATCAATGATACAAGAACGTCTCACCTACAAAAAACTACGCTGTTGGGAACATCATACATCTTACGCAGATATTTGGACAATTCTTAGGCTCTTGGTTAGAGGTTGAATTGCCAATTAAAAGACCAGTCTGTGATATTTGTGATCTTCTTATGATTTTGACTGTGTATATGTGAATGAATAATAATTCCTCGCCTTTCTGCCCAGTATTAGGGCACCCTAAGGCGGCTTACAATAAGATAAAAAAAATACGAGATAAAATTGAAACGATAACGAAAGCAGTAGGCCCCAATTGATTTTACAATCCTTTAAAGATTAAAAATTAAATTAAAATGTCAACTCGATATGGCAGCAACTAATAAAATGCCTCCTTCAAGGGAAAAATGTAGTGAGAATCTATTTTGAGTAAAGGCACAGAGATCGTGCTGCACACCTAGGGCCTGATCCTGGCCACGCCCTGTGTGTGCAGACGCAGAAGCCTGGATCGTGTCCTAAATGTCACCATCCTCCCCATCAGCTCTTCCTGTTCTGCGCATCTGCTGTGCCAGTCAAATTCTGAGCCATCTGCACAGTCTCAGTAGAAAGCCCCCAAAGTGACAGAGCAGGAGAGAGGGAAAAGCAAGCAAAATCAGGCTGGGGGGGGGGGAGAATAGCCTGACCCCTTCCCACGTTCCCCCTCCCTACATGGGGGGCTGCAGCCCCTCCTGCCCTCCCACCCACCCACCTGCTTCTTGTGCTTCTGCGCCCCCTACAAAAGCCCCTTTTCACTCACCGCCACCTGAAAGCTGCAAAACAAAATCCCCGGGAGAAACACTTTTTGCAGTCTTAGGGCTGGGGAGAAAAATTCAAAAGGCAGGATTCCCTCCTGGGGAAGCTGGAACAGGAAAGGGGCTGCCTGGCTTCCCGTTCCCCCTGTTACCTTCTCCGGCCTCCTCTGGCAGCCTGAATCTCTATGGACTTAACTCTTTGCAGCGCCCAGAGTTGTCGCTTTCCTCTTCACTGACAGGCACGCGGAGGGTTAAAAGAAGGGACTCTGGATTCCTAGAGAGGAAAAACAGGCGGGAGGGAGGGAAGTGAGTGGGAAGCTACTTCCTGCTCCGCCCCTTCCTTTGCCTGTTCCAAAGTGTCTGAGGTCAGCAGACGCCCCCTCCCCAATTCAGAGCCCGTTTGGGGGTGTGTGAAATGGGGTGTCCTAGGTCTGCGGTGGAAGGAGAGGAAGAGGGAGGGGTGGGAGGGAAGCCCCCCAGGAGGGCAGAGGCGGCGAGGCTCAAAGGCCAGTGCAGGGGAGGGGGCTGAAAAGAGGAGCTGGAAAAATCCCTCCTCTTTGCATGCTAAGCTTTGGGTCTGCTGTTCAGTGGCTTCGGGTCACGGCTGGGGGGCTTTGACAGGGACAGTGTAAAAGCCGGAAGAGAAGGACCCAGAAGGAGCGGTTCAGCACTGAAGCAGAAAACAGAAGGATGCCGGAGGGACCCTGGAGAGCCCTATTTGAGGCCAGGGGCTGCTCCTGAAACTGTGGGGTGGGGTGGGGTGGGGTCTGTTTCACGGTGGTGTCTTTTTAATGCATGTTCCCTCTTTAATAGGCTCTATTGTTTGAACCGCTGCAGGTTTCTTTGCTCCTGGTTTGGACAGAGGCAGGTGGGGTCAGAATCGTGAGAGAGAGAGAGAGAGAGAGCTGGATCTTGCAGCGGGAAAGGATCCTTCCAGCATCCGTGCCTGATCCAAAAGAAGCAGAGGGTTCATTTGAGAGCTGATCGCTTCAAAAGAAGGAACAGAGGAGGACAAGGCAGGGAGATCTTCCCAGGTGTGTGACCAGGTGGGGTGTGTGTGCCTTCATTCCACTTAGGACCAAAGTGTCTGCTTTGGGGAAACAGCCCTAGCAAAACACCCCCATTATTTATGGCCAGCTTTCACCCCCTGCCTCTGGAAATCAGGGTTTTCCCCTGATATCAGCTCTGATGTTCTGAGTTTCATGACACCACTTGCAATCAACACTGCTCCTGTCCATCATGCTGCTAAATCTCAGTCTGTGGGACTCTGCTTTGTGAATACAAGGAGGAGGACTGAAGGTGGGGGTAGAAAATAGAGCAGGAAAAGCGGTGGGGTGGGATTCAGAGGACCAGGAAAGGCTTTGAAGGAGCTGGTTAGCAAGGAGATTTCAGAGAGTGGAGGGAGGGACTGGACAAGCAGAGAGGGGGAAGAAATGGGGGCAAAGTGGCAGAAGGAAGAAGCAGGAGAAAGGAAGTTCATCGGAATAAGGGCACAATCCTAACCTGGAATTAGGCCGGCATAGTTAAAGTGTGTTTGGACCATTCTTGGAGTCAGAGAGGCCAGCACAGAGATGTGCACCATCCTCCCTGACTCCAAAAGTGGTCCAAACGGGCTTTACGGTGGTCTTCTGCCAGCCAAACTTTGCTGGCCTAACTTGTGCCGGCCTAACTCCAGGCTAGGATTGCACCATTAGTAGAGTTCACTCCATCTGGACATTTCTAGGTCGGAACCAAAGCACTGGAACAAATGGGGATGTTGCACAAGGAAGTGAAGGATGAAAAGGGCAGGCAGAGTCTGTGTCTTCCCATCGTGTTTGTGGGCTGTGGGGTGGCGTTGGGGCCACATTCCAGACCATCCTCTGTTTGACCATCCACACTAGAATGCAGCCTGTTCAGGTCGGGGCCGATCGCCAGAGCAGAAACAGACTGGCTCTTCTGGGCCGTGAAGGAAGCCCTTTTCTTGTCTGATGTTGTCAAATATATTCCTCCATCCAGAAGTTGTGTGTGTGTGAACCAGGGTGGAGCAGTGACCACTCGCCGGTCAAAACCCTTCTCTGTTTCATGGTTCTTGAGGCTGTTGCTCTGTGCATGACTGAGGTCGGCTAATTAGTGGGGCTCTTTTACTATTGCGCCACTGTACAAATCGATGTGTAAGGCCACATCCGGAGTACTGTGTACAGTTCTGGTCACCACACCTTAAAAAAAGATATAGGGAACTAGATACAGGGGAACTAGAGAAGGTGCAGAAGAGAGCAACCAGAGTGATTATGGGGCTGGGGCACCTCCCATATGAGGAAAGGCTACAGCGTTTGGGGCTCTTCAGCCTAGAAAAAAGGCGCCTGAGGGGGGACTTGATTGGGACACACAAAATTATACATGGGATGGATAAAGTGGATAGAGGGAGGTTCTTTTCCCTCTCTCACAATACCAGAACCAGGGGACATCCACTAAAATTGAGTGTTGGGAGAGTGAGAACAGATAAAAGGAAATACTTTTTTACCCAGCGGGTAATTAAGCTGTGGAACTCCTTGCCACAGGAGGTGATGATGGCATCTGGCCTAGATGCTTTTAAAAGGGGACTGGACAGATTTCTGGAGGAAAAATCCATCGCATACTGCATGCCATGATGGTTAGTGCAATCTCCTTACTTTAAGAGTCAGGCTACCTTGGAGTGCCAGATGCAGGGGAGTGGCAATGAGATGCACATATCTAGTTGTCTTGCGTGCTCCCTGAGGCATCTGGTGGGCCACTGCGAGATGCAGGAAGCTGGACTAGATGGGCCTTTGGCCTGATCCAGTGGGGCTGTTCTTATGTTCTTATAAACAGGATGCAGGCCAAGAGGGCTGCTGCAAAGGCTGACAAGTGCCAGTGAATTGGTCACCCAACCGTGACACTGACGCTGGCCAGTCTGCTTGCAGGCCTGCCGGAGGGTGCCTGGAGAGGGACTGATCCGGGAAAGGACAGGGGGGAACTTGATGCTTGCTGTGGCATCCAGTGAAGCTCTTTTGCACGTCCAGAGTTGATCTCCGTCTCTCCGAGAGAGGCCGCCCTGAGCCCCACTGTCCAGCCCTCGCTCGGTTTGAGGGTTGTCAGGACCTCTAGGATGCCAGCCCCCTCTGCCAAGGGGGATCTGGGTGCAAACTGTGGCTCCCCCCCCGCCACAGAAATATGATTCAGCGGTTCTAGGGAGTTAAAAGAATGTGCATGTTTCCATCACAACCAGACAAGCCAGTCGGGGCAGGCCCCACTCCTCTGTCACTGCCTTCCTGTGGCAGCTGCTGCTCTTGCTCATGGGAAGCGGGTGGAGGGAGTTGCCCAGTTTGGGTCCGGCAGTGGCCGTGCCTGAGAGCAGGGGTCTCCCAAATCCCACTGACTCTGGGACCCCCTGGCTTCGGTCGTTCTCCTCCCAGGCCTCCTCTTCCCTCCTAGGCCATCCCCTGCCTGTCCCTCCTTTCACGTGGATGCAGTCACTGCTTGGTCCAAATCAAGGTTTGGCTGACGGTGTCCTGACACCAGCCAGAGCAATTTCGAGAGAGGGCTTTGCAGAGGTGCCCTGGCATCTGCCATTTTGCTGCCCATTCCTCCAAATTGGAGAGACCCTTCTCCATGAAAATGTTGTATTCCAGGGATAAAAAGGCTGCCCCAATCCCAGGACCAGTCAGGCTGCAGCTGGCCAGGCAGCCCCCATATTTCTACTCCCACTGAACTATTGAGAGACCAGGCTAAGCAATGAGTTGGCCACGTTTGCGGATGACACTAAACTTTTCTGGGTGGTGAAAACCAGAAGGGATTGTGAAGAGCTCTAGAGGGATCTCTCCAAGTTGGGGGAATGGGCAGCCAAATGGCAGATGCGTTTCAACGTAGACAAATGTAAAGTGATGAACACTGGGGCAAAAAAACAAAATTTCATCTATAGGCTAATGGGTTCTGAGCTGTCTGTGACAGCTCAGGAGAGAGGTCTTGGGTTGCTGGTGGACAATTCAATGAAGGTCTCGACCCAGTGTGCAGCAACAATTAAGAAGGCCAATTCCACGCTTGGGGTAAATAAAAAATGCATTGAGAATAAAACAGCCAATATTATTATGCCACTGTACAAATAGATGGTAAGGCCACATCTGGAGTATTACGTACAGTTCTGGTTGCCTCATCTCAAAAGAACATAGTAGAACTGGGACAGGTACAGAAGAGGGCAACCAAAATTATAATTGGGCTGGGGCACCTTCCTTATGAGGAAAGGCTACAGCTCTTCAGTCTAGGGGGGACATGATTGAGACATACAAAATTATGCATGGGCGGGATAGAGTCAATAGAGGGATGTTCTTTTCCCTCTCTCACAATATCAGAACCAGGGGACACCGTAAGATTGTGATAAAATAGACAAAAGGAAATACTTTTTTACCCAGGAGGTAATTAATCTGTGGAACTCCTTGCCACAGGAGGTGGTGATGGCATCTGGCCTAGGTGCCTTTAAAAGGGGACTGGACAAGTTTCTGAAGGAAAAGTCCATTGCAGGCTACAGGCCGTGATGGGTGGTGCAACCTCCTTATGATACAAAACAATAAACCTTTATTGGCATACATAATACTCCCAGTTGGGAGGCATCAACTGTACAGTACATACAAACTATTTGCAGAAAACCGGCCCGGAACTTCTGCTCCACTAGCAAAAGGAATTTCGCCGCTCTCTCAATAACATCAGGAGGGCCATCGCTGAGAAAAGTATCCATTTTGCTCTGTCCACAAGGCCTGGTTGGTTATCTAGGGCTGGGTCCAGTGATGTCATCTGGTAATGAAGAACCGGAACGCTGGGCGGGACTTACGCGTGATTGGCAGCCTGTCCGTTCCGTTCTGCAGCTGCCCTGGCCTCGGGGTGGGGGGCTGCCCCCAGTTGGCGTGCTCCACCGCTGCTTGCCCAGGCACCCGGCGCACCCCCCACCCGTCCCCCCCAGCGAGCAGGCGCACCCCCCCCCGAGTCCAGGGAAGCCGCGGAACGGAATGGACGGGCAGCCAATCACGCGTAAGTCCCGCCCAGCGTTCTGGTTCTTCATTACCAGATGACATCACTGGGTCCAAACATATGGCCCGGGTTTCCGCATGAATTGCACAGTCAAAAAGGATGTGGTAGAGGGACTCTGCGTGTAGCATGGGCAACAATGGTCAGGAAGTGGAAACTTATAATACCTTCCCAGAGTCACTTGGGAGGGAGCGACATGGAGGGCGCAATCTAAGGCCCTACGCTGGGCCGACGCTAGCTGCTAGCGTTGGCTCAACAGCAGCCCCACTGGGACGCTGACCAGCACCCTCGTGCCAGCACTGCTTCTGCTGCGGAGACACTAGCAGCCGTGTTGAGTTCGGCTGGCGCAGGGACATAAGAACATAAGAAGAACCCTGCTGGATCAGGCCAAAGGCCCACCTAGTCCAGCTTCCTGTATCTCACAGCGGCCCACCAGGTGCCCCAGGGAGGCATGAGACAACAAGAGGCCTGCATCCTGTTGCCACTCCCTTGCACCCAGGACTCTGAAGTAGCCACTACTAATGTAAGGAGGTAGCACAATCCATCATTGCCTATGGCCCACAATGAACCTTTCCTCCAGAAATCCGTCCAATCCCCTCTTAAAGGCATCTAGGCCAGATGCCATCACCACCTCCTGTGGCAAAGAGTTCCACAGATTAACTACCCACTGGGTAAAAAAGTGCTTCCTTTTGTCTGTTTTAACTCTCCCAACCCTCAGTTTTAGCGGATGCCCCCTGGTTCTGGTGTTTTGAGAGAGGGAAAAGAACATCCCTCTATTGACTCTATCCCTCCCATGCATAATTTTGTATGCCTCAGGCGCCTTTTTTCTAGGCTGAAGAGCCCCAAATGCTGCAGTCTTTCATTTCTGCACTTCTTCATTTCTGGGCGGGAGTGAGGGCGTTCTGGACTGGAAGTGGGTAGACACATGTCAGACACAAGCCAGCATGTCTGTGTGCTGGCCTCTCTGACTCCAAGAGTAGTCCAAATACACTTAATGGTGTCCCTTGTTCTGGCCAAACTTTGCTGGCTTAACTGTGCCAGCCTCACTCCCGGTTAGGCTTGCAGTCTTAGCGTCAAGGAGTCTCTGGTTCAGCTGCCAAAGTACTTCACTAGACTGGACTGGACTAGAAGCATTATTAGGGTGTCCGGGAAGAAATCCAATGATCTTGCTTTCTCCTAGACTTGGGGGAGAGTTGATAAATGAGCAATTGATAAATGAGGCTGTTTGATAATAGCAGTTGATAAGTGAGTCTGTCAGGGCAGGCATGAAAACAGATGTGTAGCCAATATTTAAATCGTGCTCGCCGTACTCCAGTGGTTAGCAATGACCTGCAAACTCCAGGCAGATTGCAGCATTAGAGGTGCATCTGAGGAGGCCCCACAGCTTCCTAAACACGCCAGCCTGTAAGGACTCAGAGGTGTTGTGTATTTGTGTAAATAGTAGCAGAGTTGGGGGCTTGGAGACCCATTCTAGCGCTCGGCTTAGCGCTCCGGAGCGAGGGATTGAAGCAATCGCCACATTTCCATAACAAAGTCTCTTTATTGTAGCGAAAGTAAGAAAGGTACAAAGGTTCAATCTGCCGGCTGGGAAAGCCGGTGAAGTCTGGGCCGCTCGCAGGCGGCGTTTCAGTGCAGCTTTACATCTTAAGCACACACAGTGAAAAACTCCTTCTAACATCAGAACAAAGGGATGCAGCCAGAGTGTATCTGGTAGGTGGATACCTGAAGACCCCTTGTGCCCCATTTTACCCAATGGGGTGACCCTTAGAACACTATGAGCTCATGGGAATGTGCAGTGTTTCCAGCCAGGGCTTCCCGTGTGAAACTGCCTGCTTATTTTACACTATCAGAAAGGGAGTACAACTACTATCCCTAACAAGCTGGGAAGCTGCCTGCTGAAGGACACACAGGTGTTTATCTGATCTTGAGACGGAGAGACGGAATGCCAGTTTCTACCAGTTCTGGACTGTGAGATGTGAAACTGCAACAAAAGGCAGAATCAGCCGGGTCGGTCCAGACAGAGGAGCCATAAAGAAGCTGCAGGATCACCTTTGCATTAAAGGCCTTTAACGCTGGCTTGCTTGGAAAACAACCACAGAGAATAGTCTGGGTGGCAAGACTGTGTGTGTAAGTGGCAAGATTGAGTGTTAATTTCTGGTGAGGAGCCCCCAGGAGATTGTAGAAGTAGGCTACCTCAGAATGCCCGATACAGCAGGGAGGCGGAGCGAAGATTCCAGCATGGCGGTCGTGTTTCCCTGAGAGGGGAAAGAACGATCAAAGCTTTTGTTCTTCTCTGGTCTCTCTGAATAGAGAGTTTGGTTAAGGCTGGCAGGAAAGCCAGCTTAAAGTTGGGTGGCTGGTGTCTAACCTTCCAGAAGTGGCCAATTCTGGAGGCGAACGATGCCTTTGCCTTTGCCTTTAACAGAAGGGCGAAGAATTCCTGCTTCCTCGGAATGCAGGCTGTGTTGTGGTTTTCGTGGCAGAGGGGGAAGATCTTGAAAGAAGTTCGAAGATTTTACATCTGAATGGATTACTCTACTAGCCTCCACGTAGAGACATGTAAGCGCTGGTGGAGATGGTAGAAGCAATGGAGAGATGTAAAAGATTTATGCTAATGAAGATAATGAGGCTTAAATTGCACACAAGTGAATACTGCGGCCAATCGAGAGCTTCAGTTGGATTAACTCTTTAGAGTTCAAGATACATGATTTCCCACAGAAGTGCATTATTTGTTTCGATTTCTTTCCTTTCTTTGTGCCCTCATTTTATGGAAGCGTATGGAAAGACTGGATTAAAGAGAATTAATTTAGTGCTTTGTTCTTGCTGTTCAAGATGAAGATGGGACTGAATTTTAAATGCGTAGCTGGCTTGCAATAGCCTAAAATGGCGTCAGACAATAGGATCACCGAGGAAAATTGAAAATGCTTTTTCGATGAGTAGTGTTATTTACAGAACTTTATATGCATTCGGCTGAAGGAAATTCAAGGAACTTATTTGGTTTTAATTGGCTGTTTTTTGATGAAAGGGAAGCTGGAGTGGATGATGTTATATTATTAAATTTGGAAATAAATGGTATTAGATTGTAATTTTGTTTACCTCGCCAAGATTATATTGCACAGATTTGATTTTATGTAAAGTACGAGGCAATTCAAGATTACGTTTAAAGAAGGATATGGAAACCAAGATTTTACACCAGAGGTTTAAAAAGGAGACGAGACTGAGTTTTAACGGTGTAGCTGGCTTGTAATAGCTTACAATGGCATCAGACAACATGATTATTAAGGAAAATTGAAAATGTTTTCAGTGATGGAGCCGGCTGAAGGAACTATAAGGAACTCATTGGGATCTAATTGGTTGGTTTTTTTGTATATGTGGATATTCCCTTTTCTTTTCTTTTTATTTTTTACTAGCTTTTTGTTACCCGGCGTTGCCCGGGTAACAAAATGATCTTCCAGAGTTTATGAGTTTTGCACACCTTCTCGCCCCCCATGCTGATGGGGGCCCAAACCCGGACTCCAACCACGTCGGGCACATCACCGCTCGCCTCAGTGACCCCGGAAACTATGGATTTGATGCCGATTTTGGCCGTTTTCGACCGTTTTCATGTGGGGCCCCCTGCGCACCCCCACCCCCAGGGGTGCTGGGGGGGCCTGACCCCCGCAGTGTTTGTCGCCAGGC
>JAJKFI010010988.1:0-16051 GCA_029204185.1 Lerista edwardsae
TCAGTACTGGTTTCAAGTGCAGTTACCCCCCAGGGCGCAGTCTCCCACGGGAAAAGAGTACTAAGCCCAGTCTTTAAGTAGGAAGATTTTATTTGGAACAAGGCACCGTGTTAAGAGGAAAGCCTCTCTCACTGCAAGGCAGTGGAGCCATCCAAGGGACCTTCCAGGTTTCAGTACACAAAGCACACAAAACAACAAAGAGGGTTGGGAGGGTTAAAACAGGTAAAAGGAAGTACTTTTTTACCCAGCGGGTAGTTAGTCTGTGGAACTCTTTGCCACAGGAGGTGGTGATGGCATCTGGTCTGGATGCCTTTAAGAGGGGATTGGACAGATTTCTGGAGGAAAAGTCCATCGTGGGCTATAAGCAATGATGGATTGTGCAACCTCCTTACATTAGTAGTAGGCTACTTCAGCGTACCGGGTGCAAGGGAGTGGCAACAGGATGCAGGCATCTTGTAGTCTCGTGCCTCCCTGGGGCATCTGGTGGGCCCCTGTGAGATACTGGTGCTGGACTAGATGGGCCCCCTTTGGCCTGATGTTCTTATGTTCTATTCTAATTCTACCTAGACAGACAATCTCACCATCCTTAGGAATTCAAGTGGCAGAAGCTCCCGCAGCCTTCGCCAAGCAATGACCAGCCAGTGCAGAGCTCCATGGCCCCTGGCAGAAAGGACCCCGAACAAAAGCAAGTCTCCCTCAATTATAGGACTTTCCAAGACCCTATGAAGGATGTTTGGCCAATAACCTTAATGCAAAGTTATGAATTTGGAAGAGCCAGCCAATGACATTTGGTCTCATGTGGTCATGAGGTTACTGGTTCTGACCCAGGTGTTGGTAATTTAACATCTCCTTGCTGTCTCCTGTCCAAGGACTTTGCTGCCAACAGGTCTCTTTGATTAAATTATTCTACAGCTGTGAGCTGTGGTGTTATCGGCTTTCAAGGCCTTTTGCTGGGTATCCTTTCCAAAGTGTAAATATCAGAGCGTTTGGGGCACTTCAGCCTAGAAAAAAGGCGCCTGAGGGGGGACATGATTGAGACATACAAAATTATGCACGGAAGGGACAGAGTCGATAGAGGGATGTTCTTTTCCCTCTCTCAAAACACCAGAACCAGGGGGCATCCGCTAAAACTGAGGGTTGGGAGCAAGGGGAGGCCATCCCATAGACTTCTGTTATCTGATTTCTGAAGCCGGTGGGCGGGATTAGCCGCCATCTTGCAATGTGCAAAACATTGCTCATTCCAATGATTTTCAATGGGATTTCGCATGATGTTTAGGACTTATTTATTTACTCCAGAAGTAAAAACTTACCAAAATAACAACGTGGGATCGTAGAGGAACATCAGTAGGGAGTTGTGGGCAGTGATTAATAAGATGCGCATCGGAATAATACACCCCTCATGAATGGTGAGCAGTTCACTTCATCAATGTGCATCTGAATAATGCACCTCTCATGACTACTTGCTGTTCACCTGAGCCAACTGACTTTCCAGCATTTCCTTCTTACCTTCTAAATCCTACAAAGACTAGGGAAATGTGCTGCTTAGAAGGTTGTGGACAGTGAGTATTCGGATGTGCATCGGAATAATATACCTACATATTATATACCGTAGTCTTATTGACTACAATGCACGTAACATTTGAAGTCTGCATTCAGTGGCGGCAATACTGGCAGAAGTCATGCCAATGGGATGAACTTCCTCTCTCCAGGGTCTGGAGGTGGGGATCGCAATGCAGATTTCTAGAGAGGCAAATCAGAAAGGGGGAGAAGGAAGGGGGAAGTCACTTCCTGCTCCTCCCCCTTTCCTTCTCTCAACCACGTGTGTGGAATCAGCAGCCTCTTTTGGGGTCTGGCATTGAGTCCAAAGCCTTTTAGGGGGAAAGGGGAGCCCTACAGCTGCAGTGCGTGGAGATACAGTACTAGAGGGAAATGTGAGGGGTGGGAGAGAATCCCCCAGGTGGGGTCCCAGTCCAGACCGTGAAGGAAAAAAGGGAGGGGAGGACTCAGACAGACACACATATACCCATCCCATTGCATCCTAACCAGGTTTGTGTTTTGGCCAGCTGCTGGTGGGGATTCCTCTTAACTGCATTTTATTGTGAAGCCATGGTATAGTTTGATGTTGCATTTTTCTGTTTGGACTTCCTTGTGCCTGGTTTTTCGCAGAGACGGGTGGGATCTAATTGGTAAGAAGGCGAGCTGGACTTTGCCGCTGAAAAGGCGTCGACCCAGTAATCCCAAAGGACCAGAGACTCGGTTTGGAGAATGGATAACTTCAGGAGGAGGGACTGAGGAATTCAGGCCAGGGTGAGCTCCTCAGCAACTGAGCTGTAACAATGTCAACTCAAACTGCATTGTGGGGGGTGCCCCTCTGCTTACAGAGCTAAGTGGGCTACACTTAACTCTGCAGTGTCTGTTCTTCAGAAGGGTCCTGCCAAGAAGCCCCAGTTACCTCCTGCCCTCCTCCACCCCCAGCATCTTCAAATCAGGGTTTCCCCAATCTAACGATCCCAGTTATTGGACATCCCCTGGCATCGATAAGGCCCCTGCCTCGCGTGCTGCTCAGCACCATTCTTGTGGAGCGGACTTGATGGAGGAAAAGCAGGAGCAGGATTGAAACAAGGCACAGAATAGAGAGCGCACTCCTCCCCTGGATTGCGCCAGCACCACTAGGCCAGCGAAGCTTGGCCTTCACACGGGACACCATAAAGTATGTTTGGACCACTCTTGGAGTCAACACAGAGGTATGTGCCACCCTCCCTCACTCCGAGAGTGGTCCAAATGCGCTTTATGGTGGGCCTTGTGCCAGCCAAACTTTGCTGGCCTAGTTGTGCTGGCCTAACTCCAGGTGAGGATTTGGCCCATAGTGGGAGTGGACAGGTCTTTTAGTGGGTCTGGAAAGCTTTGTAAAAGCAGGTTTTGCAAGGTGATTTCCTGGAGGGGAGGGAAGTGACTGGGCAGGCAAAGAAGACAAGGAACAGAGGCAGCATGAAAAAGAGGACAATAATCCAGCTGTGTGGGGCTCACTGCAGTGGAGCATTTCTGGATCAGAGTCAGAGCAAATCAGAGCAAATCTGGATCCAGAGCAAATCAGAGAATATAAATTGCCCAAGGAAGGGAAATCTGGAAAGAGTGTGAAGGGTAAATATCTTTCTGCCCCATTTGTCTCATCACAGGCAGGGGCTGGCAGCCAAGTCTTCTTCTAGAAGAGCATCCTTTCCTTGGCGTAGAGCAGAAGCAGCAACTCTATGGCCTTCCCAGGTAAGGACAGCTCACCAGGGAAACCTGAAGGGGGCAGCTTAGGTGGCGACTTCTGTCTTTGAAAGAAAACAAATCTGCTCATTCAGAAGAGTGTATGTGGAATCCCTGGAACCCTTCCAGTGAAGTAACTTAAGATGAGCCCTGCTGGATCAGGCCCATCTGGTCCAGCTTCCTGTGTCTCACAGTGGCCCACGAGATACCTCCAGGGAGCGCAAAACTAAACAAGATACTTGGATTCTGTTGCCACTCCCCTGCGCCTGGCATTCTGAGGTAGCCAACTTCTGAAGTAAGGAGGTTACACCACCATCGTGGCTTGTAGCTTGCAATGGTTTTTTCCTCCAGAAATCTGTCCAATTCCCTTTTAAAGACTTCCTGTGGCAAGGAGTTCCACAGATTAATTACAAAGGTGAAAAGGTATTTCCTTTTCTCCATTCTAACTCTCTGAACACTCAATTTTAGTGAATGTCCCCTGCTTCTGGTGTTGTGAGTGGGAAAAGAATATGTTGTGAGACAGGGAAAAGTAAATATTAGAATATTAATCAGTTGACGGCTAACTTTTTTTCCTTTTGGTGGATAAAAAAAAAACAAGACACAGTAAAAGGAAAAAGGGGGAAATTCATAACAAAAAAATGAAATAAGCATTACAAAAATATGAATCGAGGATAAACAGCCTCTACTACAACCTGTAAACAATAAGGCTTAAAGCTCCTATGCATAGTTATGTTTTTTGTTTTTTTAAAAGCTTCCAAATATCCAAAGTGTGTCCCTGTGTGGTTGTGGTCTATAAGCCATATATTCAAATTTTGATACGTCTAAGAGGTCCTCAATCCCTTGACCAGTGGGGTGGGGGAGGGGACTTATCCTTCCTGTGTTTTACTACAAGGCCTCTTTGCTGCAAAGAGTCTATTTCTTCTGTTCTATTCTGCACTGTTCTGTACTTGGTCCTTCTAGAGCTACATAATGAGATGGGATGGCTGCATCTGCTTGGAGTGCCGGATGCAGGGGAGTGGCAGCGAGATACAAGTATCTGGTTGTCTTGTGTGCTCCCTGAGGCATCTGGGGGAAGACTGTGAGATACAGGAAGCTGGACTAGTTGGGCCTTTGGCCTGAGCCATTGGGGCTCTTCTTATGTTCCTATGAGTACATGTCTGAAGAGCAGCATCTGGTTCTCATAGCTGTCAAAGTTATTATAGCTCCCTCCCCACAGACAGGATAGCATATTTTATTTACCTCAGAAATTTACCTCAGAATGCCAGATGCAAGGGAGTGGCCACAGGATGCAGGTCTCTTGTTGTCTTGCATGCTCCCTGAGGCATCTGCGTACCTTGAGGAGGCCTCCATGACTACTGCTCCACTGCAGGATGCAGCACATGCCCCATTAGCACAACTATGTCAGTGCTGGAAAGTTGGTTAAGATTTTGCCCTGAGTTGGAAGTTGTTCTTATAGCTCCCTCCCCACAGACCATATAGCAAATTCTGTTTGATTTACCTCATATTTACTCCAGAGGTTTACCAAAGAATGCCAAATACAAGGGGTGTAGGGATCTTGTGTGCTCCCTGAGGCGTCTAGGGGACCACTGTGAGATACAGGAAGTTGGACTAGATGGGCTCTTGGCCTGATCCAGTGGGGCTCTTCTTATGTTCCTATGAGTACATGTCTGAAGAGGAGCATATGGTTCTGGCTGTCAAAGTTACTACAGCTCCCTCCCTGCAGACAGGATAGCATTTTTTTTTTTTACCTCAAATTTTTTTACCTCAGAAATTTACCTCAGAGAATGCCAGATGCAGGGGCGTAGCAACAGAATGCAGGCATCTGGTTGCCTTGTGTGCTCCCTGAGGCATCTGGTGGGCCACTGTAAGATACAGGAAGCTGGACTAGATGGGCTCTTGGCCTGATCCAGCAGGGATGTTCTTATGCTGGCATCTTACGGTTTCAGTATGGTTCAAATGGGCTCCGGATCTCCTTAAGCAAAGTCTAGCAGCCAAGTTTCTTTCTGCAAACTGTTTTGTATGTGGCTCAACGTCAATGCAGGCTGCCAATGTTGCCTAGATGCTTTTCCAAGCCCAGGCAGGTTGTTTGACCACCGTCACTGTAGCTGTGTAGATCACCCCAGTAGGGGAGGCAGCCTTTTTCCTTCAGGGCTCCCTGCTGCATAAGGCTGGCTTTTGCCCCATCAGAAAAAGGAGGAGAAACAAGGTCACCAGTCAAATGTGGCCAAATATACTACAGGGAATGTTCAGTTCCTCTCATTTAATTTCCCCTTCCAGGCTGGGAATAAAAGGGCAGGGTTGGGTGTTGAGGAGAAATGATTTGTGAGGAGTGGATGATTTCTGCTTCCAGGGTCATAAGAACATAAGAAGAGCCCTGCTGGATCAGGCCAAAGGCCCATCCAGTCCAGCCTCCTGTATCTCACAGCGGCCCACCAGGTGCCCCAGGGAGGCCTGAGACAACAAGATGCTTGCATCCAGTTGCCACTCCCTTGCACCCGGTACTCTGAAGTAGCCTACTACTAATGTAAGGAGGTTACAACCCATCATTGCCTATAGCCCACGATGGACTCTTCTTCCAGAAATCTGTCCAATCCCCTCTTAAAGGCATTTAGACCAGATGCCATCACCACCTCCTGTGGCAAAGAGTTCCACGGATTAACCACCGGCTGGGTAAAAAAGTTTTTATCTGTTTTAACTCTCCCAACCCTCAGTTTTAGCGGATGCCCTCTGGTTCTGTTGTTTTGAGAGACGGAAAAGAACATCCCTTTATCAACTCTTATCCCTTCCATGCATAATTTTGTATGCCTCAATCATGTCCCCCCTCAGGCGCCTTTTTTCTAGACTGAAGAGCCCCAAACGCTGCAGTCTTTCTTCATAAGGGAGGTGCCCCAGCCCCGTAATCATTTTCATCGCTCTCTTCTGCACCTTTTCCAGCTCCACTATGTCCTTTTTGAGGTGCTGCGACCAGAACTATACACAATATTCCAGGTGTGGCCTTACCTAACTTCACGTGTAGCAAGTGCAAGCTGGTTGCACTGTTGGAAGAAAAGGTGAGAGGATTAGAGGAGGAAGTTTCTACTCTTTGCCAAATCAAGACAGCAGAGGAATTCCTGGATACAACACACACTGAACTTCTCCAGAGGGGACCATGGGAGGAGACCACCATTTTGAGCAGTGAGAATCATGAAAGCTCCATAAGGGAAGACTCTGCATGGAGACGTGCAACTGTCAGGACAAAGAAACCCAAAAGACACGCAGAACCACTGGAACTACACAACTGGAACTATAGTTAGGTATTCCCTAGCAGTCCCAGGGGACTAGCAGTCTGGGATTGCTATGCCCTTGTTTTTCTGATGAGAGGGTTGGAGTTCTGATTAAGTGACAAGGAAGTTGCTTTCTGATCTCCGACAGTCTCTGCTCCAGAGGGAAGGAGATTCTGTTCAAGGTCGTGGAGTAAAAGCAATCTGTATACCATCCTAAGAGGGTATATTCTTCCGGATTTTCTAGGATGGGGGGAATTTTCAGTCCCGTGTGGTCCTGCGTACTGATTAATTGGGAATATCAAAAAGGAGATGAAATGCTAAGGATATGTAAGCAGAAGGAGTCAGAGCAGGGTTTAACGGAACAGGCTAGAGTTCATTCATTCAAACCTAACGGACAGTTAAGTGAGACAGATGCGATGGAAATTGTAAGTAAAATACTTGAGGAGAAAGAATGTTCAACTGTTTTCAGGGGAGTGATAAAAAGGATAAGGGTTCTAAGAGAAGGTGGAACTGGGAGAGGAAAACCAGAGTTGACTCTGCATCAATATCTTAGAACAGTGTTATTCAAACCCACTTGGTGGGTCGTGACTTGATGTCAGGTGGGTCGCGGAAAGCTGAGAGCAGCCATCTTGTTATATTCCTTTTGTGAGTGTTAACAGTTTGAATTTTCAAATGAGGGTTTATTTATTTATTTATTTACTAGATTTTTACCCCGCCTTTTGTGCCCAAAGGCACCTTTTAAGTTGTAAAAGGTGTGATTTTAAAGGTTTTTTAAAGGTGTGATTCCTTGGAAAAGAATGAGTTGTTAGTGAAAATGGGCTGTTCTGTAGTTGAGCTGCATTATAGCTGAAATGAATAGATGTACTGCGTTGATATCTAAATGAACTCATTCAGGGAGCTTTGTAAACAATTTTCCCCTTTGGAAATGACAGAGGCTGATCACCTCTAAAATGGCTACATTTGCAACCTGCTTCCCTGAATGTGTAATCTCTTGTTTTGTGCTGCATTAATGTACAGTTATTTTCAGCGAAATTGTTGCACTGTTTTATTTGATTGAAAAAGAAACAGTAAGGCCATTGGAGGACGCTCCTGGCCTGTTTTATATTTTAAACTATATTATGCATGGATAAATGTTAACATATTTTTCCTCACTTTCCCTATTCTGGTTTAGCAGTTTTCTTATAGCAAGGTATGTGCCTGGTAATTATTCATCACCTTTTCTGCCTCGTAGGGCTGTGTAAGTGCCTGTTTTATTTTTTGGGCATTCTACGGTATGCTGTGCAGATTCTCTGGGATGAGGAAAGGGGGGGCATTCTGAACCAATGGGTATGCCCCTCACTCCGGAAGGCAGGGTCGGATTCTCAGATCTTGCTCCTCATTGGTGGGAGGGCATCCCACTCCCAGTCCGGCCCTGCCTTTTGGAGGACAAGGTCGTAGTTTCGGGAGCTCTGTGGAGCTCAGCTCTCAGATCCACAAGATTTTCTACTTCGTTCTATTTTCTCCTCTTTACTTCATATTTTTTCTTTCTTTCTTGTTTTTCCTCACCTGCTCTGGCCTTTCTGTCCCTTTCGGAGGTGAGGAGATCGCTCCAGTTAATAGCAGCAGCTGTGAGGCAACAGGCTGTGAGGCCTGCTTGGTTGCCTTGACAACGAGGCCTGCTGCCAAGATTTTCTTCTTCTTTCTTGCTTTTCCTCACCTGCGCTGGCCTTTCTGTCCCTTTCGAAGGTGAGGAGCTCGCTCCAGTTAATAGCAGCAGCTGTGAGGCAACAGGCTGTGAGGCCTGCTTGGTTGCCTTGACAACGGGGCCTGCTGCCAGTGTGAGCACTGCAGGGAGAGGAGCGCAGAGGCCAAGCCTGCAGCAGAGGACGCAGGCGCTGGGCTAGGAGGCTCAGAACCCGCCGTGGAGGAGTGGACCCTTTTGGGCCATCGCCACGAGCGCGGAGGCTCAGATCCCGCCACGGAGGAGTGGACCCTTTTGGGCCACCGCCACGAGCGCGGAGGCTCAGATCCCGCCGCGGAGGAGTGGTCCCTTTGGGCCACCGCCACGAGCACAGAGCCATTGCCTTTGAAGTGGGCGAAAGGGGTGCGCGGAGGAGCAGCTGCGTTGCTGTCGCCGCACATACTCCACGAAAGTCGAGCTTCAAGCGGCCTAGGGCCCGGAGCAGAGATCCAAGGGCGACCGAGCTGAGAGTGCAGCGGCGGCGCCACGGAGGCCAGTGAGGACCGGAGACCTCGGATTGTGAGTAGCAGCAAGAGCGGGGCCTTCGGAATCGCGCAGTACACAATCGCCTTTTTCCCGCCCTTTTCATGTTCAGGTTTGTGGTAAAATGGCGGAGCAGCAGAGCGAGGGGGGGCCGGCTTCACCCTGCAACATGGGGGAGCAGGGAGCCCCAGCCCAGGGGGGGATGCCCTGTGCCCCAGTCTTTGTCTCAATCTGCCATCACTGAAATGGTACGTGTGGCAATGAAGGATGTGATCAAGAAGCAGGGGCTGCTCTTGGGTGCCAGGGCTCAGCGTAAGCGGCAGAGCAGAGCACAGAGGAAAAAGCGCAGCAGATCCCCCAGTCCCGTGGGCCTATCAATCACTGGTTCTGTGCCCTCCTCAGAGGAGGATTGGCCTGCCCGCTAGCGCAAGAGGTGCAGCAAAGGTAAGATCTCTAATGAGCCACAAGGCCAAGTGGGCACATAGATGACGGAGAAGGAAGGTGTCTTCCGCCAGTGACACTTATTCCTCTGCATCCTCCGAATCGATGAAGTCTGATCGTGAGGAGGGCGAGCTGTCGAGGGAGGGAGACGAGGGGGAACAGGGGCAACAAAATGATCGCCTATTCCCTGCTGAATACTTTACAAGGATGCTGTCCAAGGTGGCCAGGGTGGTTAATCTGGAAAGTGTTCCTGAGGAGCCCAAGGCCTCTTCCTCCCAGTGCCTGTTTCCACAAGGGCCCAGTAAGCCATCTACTGTCTCATTCCCATCTTCCCTTCAGTGAGTTTTGATGAGGAATGGAAGTCGCCTAACACTGCTAAACATGACAAAAGGCTGATTAATACGTTTTACTCCCTGCCGGAGCAGGTTCTGTCGTCTCTGCAGGTTCCTGTGGTCGATCCTCTGAGTGCAGCCCTGTCATCTACAGCGGTCATCCCGTCGGAACATGAAGGGGGGCCAAGAGACCCCTGTGACAAGCGGGTGGAGGCGGCCTTGAGACGGGATTTTCAGGCTTCATCCCATGCTTTCCTTGCAGCGACAGCCAATCCCATCTTGGCGAGAGTGGCTTTTCAATAGATGGAAGAGCTGGCCAAGACTGAGCCGGGACTCTCCAGCACAGCAAAGAGTTCGCTGAAAAAGATAGCGCTGGCGGCGGCCTTTTCAGCTGATGCCTCTTTTGTTACATTGCAATTCAGTGCCAGAGCGATGGCGGCAAGTGTGGTAGCGAGGCGTAACATACGGCTTTGCAACTGGGAAGTGGACACAGGATCCCAGTCAAGACTTGTGGGGGTGCCCTTCTAGGGGACCAAGCTTTTCGGCCAGGCGCTGGAGCTGCTCCTGTTTGAGGACAAAGATAAACGGAAAGTGCTCCCCTCTAGCAAGAAGGAAACGCCCAAGTCCAAGACCCAGGGGTTTCGTTCCTTTCGAGCTGAAGGGCGATCCAGGAACCAATCTAAGTTTGGATCCAGGTGGCACAAGCCTCTTTTCTCCCCCAAGAACTGTCATCAGGGATCCCCGTCCTCCAAGCCCAAGCCCGCAAAAGATTAGCAAACATGACAGTCTGTTTCCTCGGATGCATGGGTGCTGGACACTGTGCAAGCAGGGTATACCCTGGAATTCCTTCAAAGGCCTCGCAGATGTTTTTGGAAGGTTCCTGTTTTCAAGAACGCAGTCAAACACCTAGCCAAGCTTAGAGCTATTCAACATCTGCTCGAGATTCAGGCCATATAACCAGTGCCACAACGGAAGAGGGGACAAGGGATCTACTCTATCCTGTTCCTAGTACCCAAGAACGGAGATATGCGGGTGATATTAGATTTGAAATGGCTCATCAGGTTCCTCAAGGAAAAGAAAGGCCTCTGTCGACCTTCCCGAGGCATACTACAAGTGCCAATCAAAGCGAGCCACCGCCGGTATCTTCGCTTCGTTTACGGCAAGCCGCATTTTCAACGCCGAGTGATGCTTTTCGGGCTAGCTTGCCTTCAACGTCTGGGCTTTGTAATCAACTTTGCCAAGAGTGCCTTGGAGCCATCCCAGCAGATAGAACACCTTAGTTTCCATCTGGATAACACAGCATTCAGAGTGGCTCTGTTGGCGGACAGGATAACATCCTTACTGGCTCTCACCCGCACAGTGCTCGGCAATCACAAGTCCGATCTCATGACCCTAGCATCTTTCCAAGGTATGATGGTCTCATACCATGATGGACTGGTCCAGATACCACATGAGATACCGTTACAAGGCCTGCTAGCCCCTTTCCAGAGGCAGATAGAGAAAAGAGACCATATGCAGATTCTCCTGATGACATCTGTGTGGAACAGCCTTCGTTGGTGGATGGAGGAAGACAGACTTCCCGTGAGTGAGTCTGATACTTCCAGAGAGGATGATCGTGACTGCAGATGCGAGTCTGCTCAGCTGGGGGGCTCACCCCCAGGGTGCCATCTGCCAGGGCGAGTGGAGCGAGGAGGAAATGACGCACAGCATCAACTTCCTGGAACTCCGGGCGATTTGCCAGCGCTGGAGAGATTCCAACACAGCCTGGAAGGCTAGCATGTCCTAGTGCAAACGGACAATATGTTGGCAAAGGCATATGTGAACCTGCATCTATTCGGGCAGAACACCTGGCGGGCGTAGACAGTGTCTCTGCAGACTGGCTCAGCAGAAGATCGCTCAGAGTCAGATTTGAGACTAAATCCGGAAGTCTTTCAGGAAATTGTCAAGAGATTTGGAACGCCTCAGATGGATCTTCTTGCGTCTGCAGATAACAGCCAGCTCCCAAGGTTTATGTCTTGTGTGGCAGAACAAGAAGCTGAGGGAGGGACGCGCTAACAGCGAGATGGCCACAGATGTTTCTCTACGCTTTTCCCCCGGTGGTGCTACTGCCTCTAGTCCTCTGCAGAGTGAAGACGCTTCGGGCGGAAGTGGTTCTGGTGGGACCTCGGTGGCCCCGCAGGCCATGGTTTCCAGAATTGATTCGCCTTTCTATTCAGAGCTGCTGGACCTTCCCACCGTGTCCAGATCTCCTATATCAGGGGCCCCTGCTGCACCCCGGGCCAGAGATGTTCCAGCTGACGGCCTGGAGGTTGAGCAGCAGGCTCTTCAGAAATGCGGATACTCCAGTGCGGTCCTAGACACAATGCTAGCATCATGCAAGGTTTCTACTAAGAGTATCTATAATAGGTCCTGGAAGAGATTTGCCTATTGGTGCAAGGACAAGAGAGTAAATGAAACCAAGCCCAGTATTCGACACGTCCTGGAAATCCTGCAGGATGGATTCCGGAAGGGGCTCAGCACCAGAACCTTAAAAAGGCAAGTGGCTATCTTGAACAGCATCCTGGGAGCGGGGAAAGGGGTTATCATTTCTTCCCATCGTCATGTAAAGCGCTTCTTTTGGGGAGTGTCTTTGCTAAACCCTCCCACAGTGCATAGGTACCCTAATTGGAATCTCAGCTGGGTCCTTTAACGCTCTTACAGGTAAGCCATTTGAACCCTTGGCTATGGTGGAGCTTAAGGAGCTGTTGTATAAAACGGCTTTTCTAGTAGCCATTACATCGGCTAGGAGGGTTTCCGAATTAGGGGCCCTCTCCACAAACCCCAATCTCTGTATATTTCATAAGAACCGGGTGGTACTTAGGCCAGACCCCTCCTTTGCTTCAAGGATCAACTCGGTGTTCCACAGGTCCCCTCTTTCTGGTTCTCCCCTCTTTCTGCCCCAGCCCGGTACATCAGAGGGATAAGCAGTGGCATACTTCGGACGTTCGTAGGGCCTTGCGGTTCTACATTGAGCGCTCAAAGGCCTTTAGACAGACCGAGGCTCTCTTGGTTTCCTTTACCGGGGCATCTAAGGGAAAGCGGGCCACTTCCCACTCCCTGGCACGTTGGCTAAGGGGTGTGATTGCAATGGCATATGAGGCAGTGGGGAAGCAGGCTCCAGAGGGCATTTTGGCACACTTGGTGTGGGGGGTGGCAACCTCCGCAGCCTTTGAGGGGCAGGTATCCCTGGGGGACATATGCCGGGCTGCCACATGGGCTTCGGTGCACTCGTTCACGAAGCATTACAAGGTAGCTTCCTTGGCCTCAGCTGAGGCATGCTTCGGGAGAAGAGTGCTGCAGAAGGTGGTTGGGGATTAGGCGTGCTGCCTCGCCTGACCCACCCCTTCAGTACTGCTCTGGTACATCCCATTGGTTCAGAATGCCCCCCCTTTCCTCATCCCAGAGAAAATTAGGAATTCCTTACCTGGGAATCTCCTATTCTGGGGTGAGGAAAGGGGGGGCATTCGTCCCGCCACAATTCAGGCTCGGCGGGTGGACTGGTGGGAAGCCAGCAGCACAAGTTAGAGGGGGAGGGGATGTTTCAGATAATTCTTCTCCTCCTCCCTTTTTTACTAGTTTACCTGTTGCCTTTGGGCACCTGTTACTGTTGTCAGTTAGTGTTCTACTGTGGTGAGTTCATTAGTAGCAATGCAGTGTCTATCGCACGCATGGAGCCAGTCGACATCAGTGGGATCGAGTGGCGTGGTGTGGTGGTGAAGGTTTTCCTGCTCGTTGAACCGGACTGGGAGTGGGATGCCCTTCCACCAATGAGGAGCAAGATCTGAGAATCCGACCCTGCCTTCCGGAGTGAGGGGCATACCCATTGGTTCAGAATGCCCCCCCTTTCCTCACCCCAGAATAGGAGATTCCCAGGTAAGGAATTCCTAATTTTTTCTGCCTCAGCCAAAGTTTCTTGGCAGGGAAGGAACCAAGGGCTCAGGATTCATGTCCTGTCAAAGAAATAAGGCTGTAAACTTCATGTGTTAAGGATTGTATTATTGGCTAGGCATCCTGAATCGAAGTAGGGTAGGGGTGCAATCCTAAACTGAGTTAGGCCGGCATAAGCTAGGCCAGCACAAGGGACACCGTAAAGTATGTTTGGACCACTCTCGGAGTCAGAGAGGCCAGCACACAGACGTGCGCCATCCTCCCCGACTCCGAGAGTGGTCCAAATGCCACTCCCTTGTATCTGGCGTTCTGAGGTAAATTTTTGAGGTAAAATTCTGAGGTAAATATGAGATAAATAAAGCAAAGTCTGGCCAGCACAAGGGACTCCATAAAGTATGTTTGGACCTCTCTTGGAGTCAGAGAGGCCAGCGCACAGACATGCGCCATCCTCCCTGACTCTGAGAGTAGTCCAAACATGCTTTATGGTGGCCCTTGTGCCGGCCAAATTTTGCTGGTTTGTTTATGCCAGCCTAACTCCAGTTTAGGATTGTGCTCTAAGGCTCTTTTCCTACCCAGGGAAAAATCTTTCTTTTACTGAATGTATTAAGAGGGTGTAACTGTGCAGTAGCTTGCAAAACTATTCTTTCAGAATTTTGCAACCCTTAGTGAGATAGCTGCTAAAGTAATTCCAGAGAAATAATATCTGCACCAAAATATTTGCATGATAAAGATTCATTTTAAACCTAGAAATTTGTGAAGATATGTCTGGGTGCTGTCAAGACCTGTCGCCAAGGGAAATGTGAAATCGTCTAGGCTGACTAATTCCAGATGTTACTGGGCTATTAGCCATTTGCCGTTAGGATGAGTAGTACATCTGGGAAATTTTCCAAGAGTAATAACGGAGCAATGATAGAAAAAATCTGGCAGAGCATTGGGTGTTCGGATCTTCTTCGAACATAAGCTTTCTGTTAATAAGTTGATGTATTCTGGTAACATTTAGATGGGGGACATATGTCCTGTTAAAACTTATTAATAAAATCTTTTAAAGTGTTTATAGATTATTGGGGGGGTTAATATTTCCTTTTATTTCCAGTATTCCAGAATTAATGTTCCTCCAGAACTCCTTCCCAACCTTTGATACATCATTTGCTTGATACATTATTTGCTGACCAAATAATGGCTCTTTTCCTACCCAGGGAAAAATCTTTCTTTTACTGAATGTATTAAGAGGGTGTAACTGTGCAGTAGCTTGCAAAACTATTCTTTCAGAATTTTGCAACCCTTAGTGAGATAGCTGCTAAAGTAATTCCAGAGAAATAATATCTGTATTTGTGAAAATAGCAGCAGAGTTGGGGGCTTGGAGACCCATTCCAGCGCTTGCCTTAGCGCTCCGAAGCGAAGGATTGAAGCAATCGCCACATTTCCATAACAAAGTCTCTTTATTGTAGCGAAAGTGAGAAAGGTACAAAGGTTCAGTCTGCCGGCTAAGAAAGCCGGTGAAGTCTTTGCCGCTCGCAGGCGGCAGTTTCAGTGCAGCTTTTACATCTTAAGCACACACAGTGAAAAACTCCTTCTAACACCAGAACAAAGGGATGCAGCCAGAGTGTATCTGGTAGGTGGATACCTGAAGACCCCTTGTGCCCCATCTTACCCAATGGGGTGACCCTTAGAACACTATGATCTCATGGGAATGTGCAGTGTTTGCAGCCAGGGCTTCCCGTGTGAAACTGCCTGCTTATGCTACACTATCAGAAAGGGAGTACAACTACTGTCCAAGCTAGTTGCCCTAACAAGCTGGGAAGCTGCCTGCTGAAGGACACACAGGTGCTCTATCTGATCCTGAGACGGAGAGACGGGATGCCAGTTTCTACCAGTTCTGTACTGTGAGATGTGAAACTGCAACACCCCCCCATTCCGTCTCGGAAGTCTTCCTTTGGCGCCAGGTCCAGCATTTGAACTGCCTGTTTGAACTGTGGCGCAGGAAGAGCTTTGGTTAGAATGTCCGCGATGTTCTCCTGCGATGGGCAGTAAAGCACTTCAATGTCCCCATTTTGGACTGCCTCTCTGACATGTTTGTGCTTTATGTCCACATGCTTGGAGTGCATCCGGACTCGTTCTGACCCAGCAACCTGGATGGCAGATTGGTTGTCCATCCAGATTCGGATTGGATTTACCTGTGGAGCATCCAAATCCGACATCAATTGCCTGAGCGTGTGTAGGTAGTTGGTCACAAGACTCAAGGCTGTGTATTCACTTTCCAGTGTCGAACACGCAACAGTCTTTTGTTTGTGTGAACCCCAATCTACCACGCAATTCCCAAGACGTATTGCATAGCCAGTTGTAGATCTCCTGGTGTCATCTCCCCCAAAGTCACTGTCTGCAAAAACCTCTAATTGCAGTGCTCCTTTTGGGGCGATGTGGTACCTGTGGGTGCTTGTCCCTTTCAAGTACCGGAGAATACGCTTTAAGGCTATCCAATCTGCCTGAGTTGGGTTTGCAGCTTTCCTGCTCAGGTGATTGACTGCAGCGCCAATGTCTGGGCGCGTCCAGCACGCAAGATGTGTAAGTGAACCCAATAGTGAGAGGTACATGTTTTGGTTTGGAAATGGTGCAGACTCTTCTGCTTTCTCCCC
>JAJKFI010010988.1:30235-40562 GCA_029204185.1 Lerista edwardsae
TCCCCCTACAGCTCAAAGCTCTGTCTCTTTGTTCTCACTCCCCCCCCCTTCGAGCCAGCTCCCCTGCTTCTCAGCCAGAGGCAAAACAGCTCCTGGTACTGGGGAAGATGTCCTTGGGATGTTCTCCACTGGAAGGTGCTATCTCTAGGCTTCTGGATAGAGAGGATTGTTGCAGATCGCTCTCACCCAGGCCGCAACCTGTTTGAACCTCTTCCCTCTAGAGGTCGTTTGAGGACATTGAACATCAGAACAACCAGGCACAAGAACAGTGTTTTTCCTCGTCCTCTTGGTTTATTGAATAGCTGATTGTGTGGTATTGATTATGCGTGGTATTGAGTGTATGTTGAGGATCTGATCTGGATTAATTTAAAGTTAGCATGGCCTTGTTATTGTGACTGTATCTTTTGTTGTATATTAATTATTGTTTTGAGGTACATTGAGAGAGCTTTTGGGCCGGAGTGAAATTCCATGTATGGTGAAATTCCATGTATGGCCCATAAAATTCTCTCTAATCTTATCTCTCTAATCTAATGACACCATTCCGTGCTCAGGTTCCCACCAACAGGGCACAGAGAGGGGGTTGGGAAGTCAGGCGGCTAGTCCCAAAATGGAGTCAGCCCTGCCTGCTCCCTTGACGTTCATGACAGGTGACCTCTGCTGCTTCCATTCTCTGGGCTGGCAAGGAAAGAGTCAGCAGGGCAGAGGAGGAAGTGTGGAGGAGAGGGGCGATCATTGGAGCCGCCCCCTCCTTTTCCGTTCCAGGGATTGGGGGCCTCCTAGCATCACACAAACCGTCCCTCAGGACCCCTGGATCCCTGGACTGGCTGGTGGCAGGGACAGACCCTCCCATTGCAGGAGCCCTGTGGGGCTGAGGCGATCTTGGCAGGGTCCTCCTCTTCCCCTCCCAACACTGCCCGTACTCCGGCGTCCCAGGGCCAGAGGGTGACGTGGGGCCCATCCCTTCATAGGATGGCCCAGTGGGGGGGCCCCACATCTCCGAGGACTTGGCTGAGCTGCCCGCCCCCTCTGCCATGCAGCTCCCCCGAGGTCTGACATCTCAGTCAATGCATATTCTCATCCCCATTTCCGGCAAAGGTTCACCCATCCTTTGTGAAAGTTCCGACAAAGGTTCACCCATCACCCATCCAGCAGCTTTTGAGGGCACCCGGAGTGTCTGGACCGCCCCCCCTTGCCAGCCCCCCCTCTCCAGCAGCAGCTACCGGCCGCCCCAGGCCCATGTCCAGGGCAGTGTTGTGTCCGTCCCCCCCGGAACTGCTCTCCACTCAGGCGGGGGGATGAACGGGGACCTCTGAGCCGGGGTCTGCGCTGGGGGTCAAGGTCCATCCTGCTCTGCCCGTGGGAAGTGGGTGTCAGTGGGGACTTGCCCATGAGGCCTGGGGAGCACCAACTTTGCCCATCACCCGCTCCTTCCCGTACCATGTTTGGGCAGCAGCCACTCTCCCCTTGAAAGCCTCCAGCAGGGGAGTGGCCTAAAGCTGCAGGGGGGCTGGCAGGTGACAGGTGTATGTGCTGCTGGGGGGAGGAGGGCAGGATCCTGCTCCGTGAGGAGTGCCACTATATTATGGCTGGTTAGTTACCTAGGTTGAAGTAGCTTTGCTAATGCCACAACCCGGAAGCTGGTATTTCTACGCAAAAGCTGAAGCTTTGAGGATATCTGCAAGCAACATGGAAATTGTAATTTGTCTTTGTGTATGATATATTTTCTGTATGTGTATTTACCTGTACTGTATTACTGAGACATGGTGCTGACACTTAGAAAATGTACAGCTTCCTGTGGCTTAGGTTACTCACACATTTTGAATATCTTTTGTTTGCTAATATTCATGCTTTAGCCAAACGCTAGTCAAAGTAACCGCATAGAGGCACAAGCAAATTATGTTTTTCAGGGGGGACTGTAATGGTGGGTTTTGGGGTTTTGAGTTTTGGGCTTTGGCCTTTGACCTGTATGGTGGGTTTTGCTGAAAACAGGATTTTAATGTAAAGGTGGTCTCTGCAGGAAAAACATGCTTTCCTTGTGTCGAGGGCCAAGGATGTGTCTGATGCAAAAGCCAGCTTTTACGAAACTGCCAACTTGCAAGGTTGCTTTGTGCTAGGAATATTTTGGCTATAGACTGAATCACCAAGGAGGAAAGTGAGGATGTTTGGAAATAGATAAGCTCTGGTATGCCAACCAAAGATTGGCATCTTTGAGCTCAGGTCAGTTTGACATCCAGCAATTGAATTGTATTTTGATTCAGAACCTTTTCTGATTAGGTTAGAAGTAACGCCCTATGTTTTCTTTACATTGACCTATACTATTGCTCCTTTTCTAATGAGATGCCTGCGTCATTTCAAGTATATAATTTCTTATAATACGTTTTTCGGGGCAGCTCCTCAGGAAGTTTGGGTCCGAGGCAGCCTCTGCGCAGATAAAGAATACATGTGGATAAGAGTTACCAGCTTAAGCTTAAGTTACCAGACCTTCTGCATGCTCATGTGATTACCAGATGATTAATCTCTGGAACTCCTTACCACAGGAGGTGGTGATGGCATCTGGCCTAGGTGTCTTTAAAAGGGGATTGGACACAGGTCTGGAGGAAACATCCATCGCAGGCTACAGGCCATGATGGATGGTGCTCCTTCTTTTAGAAGCAGGATGCCGGGTGAGGCATCTGGTGGGCCACTGTGAGATGTAGGAAGCTGGACTAGATGGACCTTTGGCCTGATCCAGCAGGGCCTTCGTATGTTCTTTTTTCAGCTTCTAGCACTAGAAAGCTGTTGTGGTTTTTTTGTTCCAGCACACTGGGGTCTCCTTTTTTCAGTTTCCCACATGCTCCGCACTCTAGCATTTTCACTAGCAAGCTTGGAGCTGGGAAAGATGGCAACTTCCTGCATATTGTACACATGAGCCTCCCAGCCAATCAGAAGGTGGATTTTCAAACCAATTCTGAAACATTGGCACAATATATGCTGTTGAAATTAATCTGTTCCTGTGAAAATTACAAAAACCCAATGGCGTTCCTGGGAGGGAGAAACGCTAAGTTTTGCAGGAGCAAAACTTGGGAAACACTTGATAGTCAGTAATGATTACTTGATAGTAATGTATTTCATGTTCCTGTTTCCTTCTCAGAGGTGTTTTCCAAGGCTGCTGCCTTTTCCCAGATGGAAGGAGAGGAGTGTGTGTCTTCCCAGGATCGCTGGGAAGAAGAAGAGAAATCAGAAGGTAACATCGTGCATCACACAGCAGAGGCTTCGGAGGAAGCTGGGTGGGTGGGACCAGAAGGGTGCTGTGGTGAGTGGCGACCCTTTGCCCCTATAGAGACTCTCCTCCCTTCTGGGGCAAGTTGGGGTTGGTTAGGATGAGTCAGGAAAGGACCTTCCTGCCGTTCTGATCACTGGCAAAGCCACAGCAGCACCTTGGCAGCGCCATAGACCAAAAATGCCTGTGTGATCTGAGTGACTGATGCTCTGGCCTGCCACGTTCCTTTCCTCCATGTGTCTCTTTCTGCTCAGTCCCCTGCTTCCTTTCCCAAGCCAGTGGATAGGAGGAGGCACAAAGGAGGCCATGGGGTGTTTGGAGGTGGCCTTAGGCAGTTGTCTCAGTTGGCCTCATGGACGGGCCAGCACCTGTCGGAGTGGCTTCTTTTTATGTGATTCTCAAAGGCACAAGATCCCAACTGCATTCTAGCCACATCATGCATGGCTAGCAAACAGAATCCTGAGGTGGCCATTGGGCTGAACATGGTAGCCTCCTTATGCAGTGTCAGAGCTTGTTCCATGTAGCCCAGTGCTGTCTACACTGACGGGCTGCATCACCTCAAAATCCCGCCATAAACTGGATCCGGGCCCTTCTGCATGCTCATGTGGCTTGAGCTCTGTTTCTTTGGAAACGTCCCCCAAAGGTTCTGCAGAGGGAGGCAAAGCAAATGCCTGCCTCACCTTTCCATTCCCTGTGGGCGCCTTATAGTGATAGAGGGGGGGATGCAACGGCTCAAGATATCCCCCGATTCAGGACCCCTGGATGGAAGAATCTGCCAGATCCAAACCCGTGAGGGAGGGGCCCACTCGGACCTTCCAAACCCAACTGGAGCCAGACTCCGGCCAGGTCCGGACGGTTTTCTTTTCATGTTTATAGTACTTATATAATTATATATTTCTTTATATATTTGTGTATGTGTGTATTTATATTCGTTTACATTCCAAGTAAAAAAATCAATACAACACAAATAAACTAACACAAACAAAAAACGCAACAAAACTACAAATTTAACACAAAAACATGACATTTAGAGGACTTCCGCTGAACTACACTGTGGGCAGTCATGTGCTGCCTCTGAGGGGCTCAGTAGAGCTTTTGGGGTCTAGGGGAGCTCTGCCTTAAGGCCCCCCATAAGGGCCCTCTATAAACTGCTACAGAGCAACTCAAAGGTATAGATCATGTTTCAAAGGGGCAGCCAGTCAGACAGCTGGGGAGGGTCTTCCACCCAAGACAGGGGTTTCCAACTAGAAATGAGATACTATGAGTAAAAATGTCAAACCATACCAAATGTTCTGCCAAATGCTGTTGCCAGATAAAATCTTGTGGTGGGCTGGATTTGGCCCCAGGCCATGGTTTGGAGACCCCTGAGCTGAGAGCTCACCAGACCAGCAGAGACCCCCCCTTTCCTGTGCTTTGGACTGGAGGGGACAGGGAGAGCCACTCTCTGGGGATTGGAGTGGAGGGCTTGCTCGGGAGAGCCCCCAGGTAGGTAGCTCAGGACCGAGTCATAGCTAAGAGATTGTTGGCTTCCATTTATTTTGGGTCTCCTGCAAACGTTTCAAGCATGTTGACCCTCGGCTCCATCTAGGCTGAGCCAGACAACCCCAGCGCCAGGCCGAGAGGGCGGCAGAACGTGCTGTTTTTGCACAGCACCATCTCGTGGCTGATTATAGGAAGGACCAAGCCTGCTTGTGCTGTTTTTCCCTGTTGGACTTGGGCAAAAAAAGGGTTTTCATAACGAGAGATGAAGAAAAAGGAGTACACAGTTCAGTCGGCCTGCCTTGTTCGGGGATGAGTCGGCCTCCCGGCTCTGCAGGCACCACTTTCAGAGGGAGCGCAATAAATCCCTGGAAGCTGTTCTGGGGGAGCGTTTTTGCTCTGGGAACTGGATCTCTTGGGCTGGTGGCAGTGGATCAGAACCGCCAAGTCTCTTCCCACTAAGCTGTGTGTCCAAACCAAAGGTGAAGAGTGGGGGATGGGAAGGGAGTGAGCGCTTCGCACGAGGAACCCCTGCCAGATCTGGGTTGATCTTACGCACTGAGTCCACGTTGGGGGCCAGGCCCTGCACCTCATTTGCGAGGTCAAGGTTGACGTTCCACATCTCTGCTAGCTTCCAAAAGTTGCCTGCTGCTGACCAGTCAGCACAGTTCAGGCATGGAGCGGGACCCCATCTGGTGTGTCGGAGTGCGCCACATGTCAAGTTTATTCTTACTGTCATGTTGTTCAGTTGCTAAGTTGTGTCCGACTCTTCGCGACCCCCTGGATCACAGCACGCCAGGCCTCCCTGTCCGCCACTAGCTTCCGGAGTTTGCCCATATTCATGTGCATTGCTTCGGTGACACTATCTAACCATCTCATCCTCTGCCGCCCCCTTCTCCTTTGGCCTTCAATCTTTCCCAGCATGAGGGTCTTTTCTAAAGAGTCCTCTCTTCTCATGAGGTGGCCAAAGTACTTGAGCTTCAGCTTCAGGATTTGTCCTTCCAGGGAGCAATCAGGCTTGACTTCCTGGAGGATTGACCAATTGGATCTCCTTGCAGTCCAGGGGACTCTCAAGAGTCTTCTCCAACACCATAATTCGAAAGCATCTATTCTTCGGCTTTTGATTAAGTTGTCTAGGTTCTCCATAGCTTTCCTCCCAAGAAGTAAATGTCTGTTAATTTCATGGCTGCAATCACCATCTGCTGTGATCTTGGAGCCCAGAAAAGTAAAGTCTGTCAATGCTTCCATTTCTTCCCCTTCTATTTGCCAGGAAGTGATGGGAGTGGTTGCCATGATCTTAGTTTTTTCAATGTTGAGCTTCAAGCCCATTTTTGCACTTTCCTCATTCACCCTCATCAGAAGGTTCTTGAGGTCTTCCTCACTTTCTGCCATTAGAGTGGTGTCGTCTGCATATCTGAGGTTGTTGATATTTCTCCCAGCAATCTTGATTCCAGCTTGTGAATCATGCAGCCCAGCCTTTCTCATGATGTACTCTGCATATAAGTTGTATGTTGTGATCCATACAATCAAAGGCTTTGGCATAGTCAATGAAGCAGAAGTAGATGTTTTTCTGGAACTCTCTTGCTTTCTCCATGATCCAGCGAATGTTGGCAATTTGATCTCTACTTCCTCTGCCTCTTCGGAAACCAGCTTGTACTTCTGGTAGTTCTCGATTCACATACTGCTGAAGCCCAGCTTGTAGGATTTTGAGCATCACCTTGCTAGCATGTGAAATGAGTGCAATGGTGCCGTAGTTCGAACAGTCTTTGGCATTGCCCTTCTTTGGGATTGGAATGTAAACTGATCTGTTCCAGTCTTGTGGCCATTGCTGAGTTTTCCAAATTTGCTGGCATATGGAGTGCAGCACTTTGACAGTATCATCTTTTAAGATTTTGAGTAACTCAGCTGGCATGCTGTCACCTCCATTACCTTTGCTGTTAGAAATGCTTTTTAAAGCCCACTTGACTTCCCACTCCAGGATGTCAGGTTCGAGCTCAGTGACCTCACCATTGTGGTTAACAGGAATATTTAGATTGGCCTTATATAGTTCCTCTGTGTATTCTTGCCACCTCTTCCTAATCTCATCTGCTTCTGTAAGGTCATGCTGTTCTTGTATTTTATTGTGCCTACCTTAGCACGAAATTGTCCTTTGATAGCTCCAAATTTCTTGAAAAGATCGCTAGTCTTTCCCATTGTTTTTTTCCTCTATTTCTTTGCATTGCTCATTGAGGAAGGCCTTCCTATCTCTCCTTGCTGTTCTCTGGAAATCTGCATTCAGTTGGGTATATCTTTCCCTTTCTCCCTTGCTTTTGGCTTCCCTTCTTTCCTCAGCTATTTGTAAAGCCTCTTCAGACAGCCACTTTGCCTTCTTGCATTTCTTTCTCTTTGGGATGGATCTAGTTGCTGCCTCCTGTACAATGTTACAGACCTCCATCCAAAGTTCTTCGGGCACTCTGTCTACCAAATCCAAGCCCTTAAATCTACTTGTCACCTCCACTGTATATTTGTATGGGATACAGTTGAGGTCATACGTGGAAGGCCTAGTGGTTTTCCCTACTTTTTTCAGTTTAAACCTGAATTTTGCAATAAGAAGCTCATGATCTGAGCCACAGTCAGCTCTAGGTTTTTACTGCCTGTATAGAACTTCTCCACCTTTGGGTGCAAAGAATGTAATCAATGTGATTTCGATGTAGACCTTTTGGTGAAGTCCATGTGTAGAGTCACCGTTTGTGTTGCTGGAAAAGGGTGTTTGCTATGACTAATATGTTCTCCTGACAAAACTCTATCAGTCTTTGCCCTGCTTCATTTTGCACTGCAAGACCAAACTTGCCAGTTATTCCTATTACCTCTTGACTGTCTACTTTAGCATTCCAATCCCCTATGAGAAGGACATCTTGTTTTGGTGTTAATTCTAGAAGGTGTTGAAGGTCTTCATAGAAACGGTCAACTTCTTCCTCTTCAGCATCAGTGGTTGAGATGTAGACTTGGACTACTATGATGTTGAAAAGTTTGCCTTGGATCCAAATTGAAATCATTCTGTCATTTTTGAGGTTATACCCCAGTATTGCTGTTCGCACTCTCTGGTTCACTATGAAGGCTACTCCATTTCTTCTAAGGGATTCCTGCCCACAATAGTAGATATAATGGTCATCTGAATTAAATTCTCTCATTCCTATCCATTTTAGTTCACTAACTCCCATGAGGCCGATGTTCAGTCTCGATTTTTCACGTTTGACCACATCTAGCTTACCTTGATTCATAGATCTGATGTTCCAGGTTCCTGTGCAGTATTGTTCTTTGCAGCATTGCACTTTCCTTTCACTTCGAGACACCTCCACAGCTGAGCCTCCTTCCGGTTTTGGCCCAGCTACTCCACTCTTTCTGGAGCTACTAGTACTTGTCTTCTGCCCTTCCCCAGTAGCATAAAGGATGCCTTCCGACCTGGGGGTCTCATCTTCTGACATCATATCAATAGTCTTTTAAATGATAGTAGTCCACGGGGTTTTCTTGGCAAGAGTACTAGAGTGGGTTGCCATTTCCTTCTCCCTTTCTGAGATGGGATTCCTTTTAAAGTGGCCCTTAAGTACTGCCAAGGGGAACGCTCTCCATCTGGCTAAGCAGGAGGCCCTCTGATGCTTCGGGAGCTCTGTGGGAGATGCTTGGCTGGTGCAACTGTATACTAGTTATCCTCCAGAAACGATAAAATGTGGAGATGGACTGATACCACTTGGCCTCTCTGCATCCTGCACTCTTTGCCTTATGGCAGCTCCCGCTTGCTTTACATCTATACCCAGTATAGCCTCTGGGGAAAACTCCACTGACTTGATCCAGGATGATTGGAAAATATCACGTAGGATTAAAGATGTTAAATTCAGGGCATTATGATTGAGTCTGTGTTGGTACAAAAAGAGGCCAGCAGTGGGGCTCAAAAATCTACATTCTCTTTTAGCAGCCCAGGAGGGATGCTGTCACTGCCAGGACCTTTACCGTTTTAAAGCTGATTAATAAGTGATTTCACTGAAATTGAGTGAGAACCGATAAAAGAAAATACTTTTTACCGAGTGGTTAATTAATCTGCGGAACTCTTTGCCACATGAAGAGGTGAAAGCATCTAGCCTGGAAGCCTTTGTTGGACAGATTTCTCGAAGAAAAGTCCATCACAGGCTACAAGCTCCTGGTTTTTGAAGTAGAAATTAACCTCAGAATAAGAACATAAGAAGGGCCATGCTGGGTCAGGCCATGCAAGGTCATGCAAGGGCCCATCTAGTCCAGCTTCCTGTATCTCACAGTGGCCCACCCAGGTGCCTAAGGGAGTTCAGTAGACAACAAGATGCTTGCATACTGTTGCCACTCCCTTGCATCTGGCATTCTGAAGAAGCCTCGCATTAATGTAAGGAGGTTGCACCACCCATCATGGCCTATAGCCCACGATGGACTTTTCCTCCAGAAATCTGTATAATCCCCAGATGCCATCACCACCTCCTTTGGCAAGGAGTTCCACAGAATGCCAGGTACAGAGGAGTGGCCACAGGATGCAGGGATCTTGTGGTCTTGTGTGTTCCCTGAGTCATCTGGCGAACCAGTGGAAATCCCCCACTGACTTTTACCATTTGGCTGACCTCAATGCCACCTTCATACCATTTAAGAATGAATGACACTGCTCACAGAAAAGCCCCACTGTACAAAATAACATGTTGACGTTCATCAGAAGATGACGTGACACTAAAGCTCCTGTGTCTGGATGCCACAGGCCAAGGAGCAGCCATAATTGATCTCCTTCCGCACAACAGGAGAGTCATTAGCTGAGCAGGGTTGCGATTCTGTGCACCCTTTCCTGGGAGTCGGTGCTGCTGAATCCTTCTAAGTATAGATGTCCAGGAAGGCACTTTAGAGGTCCCATCACTATCTTGCCCTGATAATCCGGCTTCTCTCTCTGTTCCAGGAAGCAGCCAAGGCCATGAGGATGAAGACAGATCAGGGAGGCAGGAGGGGAGCCCAGCACCGGTTCGGAGGCCTAAACTTGTTGATCTCCATAAAACCCAAATGGATGAGGAGTATCTCAAAGCGAAGAGACGGAAAAGACATCCTTTGCATGGAGAAGGACTCGCCTGTAAACAAAACATGGAGAAACACAACAGAACTGACACAGGGAAGAAATTGGTTCAATGCTCTAAGTGGAGAAAGAGTTTCAGGGACAGCACACACATTCCTTCCCTTGAAAAGACCCTCACAAGGGAGAAAGCTGCACGTCAAGATGGATCAAAGAAGCGGCAAGGAAACCAGGCAGAGCAAAAGAGAAATAAATCTGAGGTTTGTCTGGGGGAGGATTTCAACGTCCTCGCAAGTGATCCCAAAAAAGAAACTGGAAAGAGAAAGGAAAACCACCTTGACATGGGGGAGAAACCGTATCAATGCTTGGAGTGTGGAAAGAGCTTTAGTTGGAGTGGAGACCTGACTAAGCATAGAAGAACCCACACAGGGGAGAAACCATATCAATGCTTTGAGTGTGGAAAGGGTTTCACAACCAGTGGAGCACTTACTGTGCATCAAAGAACCCACACAGGGGAGAAACCATATCAATGCCTGGAG
>JAJKFI010010988.1:61017-87458 GCA_029204185.1 Lerista edwardsae
TGTGTGTGTGTGTGTGTGTGTGTGTGTGTGTGTGTGTGTGTGTGTGTGTGTGTGTGAGAGAGAGAGAGAGAGAGACCTCCAGTTCTGACACAGCCAGGTTTGTTCCAAGGAGGAAGCAGGGCCATTTCAGAGGTCAACTCAGTTTCACTTTCCTCCCATTTTGAAATTGACCACAGGAGAAGCAGGCTGGACACATCACTTCCAGCAGTTCTCCTGGCTTAACAAAGGCGGCAGCCCTTGCGTGGGGAGGATGCCGGAAGCTAAAAAATTGAATGTGCCCCAAGCACTCTGAAAGCTAAGAAGGCCCAGCTCTCTAGTGCTATCAGCTGCAAAAAGAAGGCAGCCCAGATGGCTCAGGGAAGAACCTTGAAAGGAGGTGGCGGATCTACGGTGGTCAGAGCAGACCAGGGACCAGGCCCTGAGCAGCAGGTGGGCCTGTGAAGGACAAGCCTGAGGAGGGGCAGAACATTCACGGGGGCCAGGCGACAGCCTGCCTCCCAAACCCACTCGCTCAAGGCTTGTCTGGAGTACTCCCAAATGTGATAGCGGACTTTGGATTTAGCCAGCACCTGATAGCCTTCCCACACAAACACCAACGTACTCCCAAACAGTTCAATCAAACATAAAAGCGTTCATTTAAAGAGTAAATATACCCAAGACTTGGCTACAGGCAATTGTCAGAAAATGCAGTATAGAATATAAAACAACAAAAAGCTAGCTTTAAACTAACTTACAGACGTTCAACACAGGCTGTCTTACAAGCATCTTCCAAGCTGGATGGTTTCGTTGCGCAACACAGCATAATTTCTCTTTCATGTTAAGGCAGCATGATGAGGCAGTCTCTATCCAGAAAACTGACCGACTAACTAGAATCTTAGTCTCATTATTATACCCCAAACTACTCCCCCCCCAGGTGTTCTCAATCCTTCTGGTTAGCATCAGCCAGACTCATCAAAAGATTTACAACAGCTGTGTGGCATTTTTAGGGCAGCCAGCTGGCTACAACCTTGAAGATTTTACTCCCTTCCTGTTCTCACCCTTAGCTGATAACAACACTCTAGCTGGCGCCAATTAATTTACAAGCGTGACCTTCCCACAGCCCAGCAGCCTGCTCAAGATGGAGTCAGGCCTACATTCTACATTCCCAGAATCCTTCACAGGGCCCAGCAGGTCAGAGTTGCAGAGCAGCCCCTGAGACTCCCCCTCCCCCCTGCACCCCAGAGAACCAACCCCTTTGTGGGGGTCCAGGCTCTGCTTCTCTCTGCGGTCCCCAGAACCCCCACTTCGGGCCCAATCCCGTCCAACTTCCCAGCGCTGCTGCAGTCAAGGGAGGGCAGTGGGAGAACTCAAGGTCAGGGAAGGTTTGGGGCTGCTTCTTCAGCCCAAGACCCGGAGGAGAACAGACAAGAACATAAGAAGAGCCCTGCTGGATCAGGCCCAAGGCCCATCTAGTCCAGCTTCCTGTATCTCACAGCGGCCCACCAGGTGCCCCAGGGAGGCGTGAGACAACAAGATGCTTGCATCCGGTTGCCACACCCTTGCACCCGGTACCAGTAGCCCAGTCCAGTAGAAGATCAGCTTCTTGAATGTGCCCCACAGTACAAAACCTTGCATGCTTACTCGAAAGGAAGCCCAATGAAAGTAACAGTCTTTCTATACCGCTTTCCCATAAAAAGTTCACAAAGCGGTTTACAGGCACAGCCAAAAGGCTCCCGGTCCCAAAAGGGCTCCCAATTGCACAAAGGCCGACTGTCTTCCGTGTGTTACTCCCCAGTAAGCGCCTTTCCACCTGGCCGCTGCCTATGTCGCCCCCCTCGTCGCACCCCCAGGTTTCACATGCCGTCTTTGTCTCCGCGCCCCTTTTGGGTCGGCTGATGCTCGCGGGATCCTCCCCCAAAGCTCTTCCAGCCTCCTGGAGTCCTGGAGTCGGCGAAGTCAGGTTGGCTGGCGGGGGGTGGGGGAGAGACTCCCTGCGGTCCTCGTTGGCAACTCAGCCCGGCGCAGGAGGGAAGCTGGTCGGCCCAGGAGAAGCCTCAGTCTGCCCCAAGCAGCTTAGATAGCTGGAGTGGCCATGACGTCACATTCTTGAAGCCCTGGACCGAACAATATGGCTGACCTTGCCCGCGAACGACAAGGGGCTCTCTCGCTCGCACGGCGCGCGTGTGAAAGTTAATCTCAGCCTCTCTAAGCATGCCTGCGTGTTCTGCATACGGGTGCACAAATTGCTGGACGAAAAATGGGATTACTTTCCACTGGTACTTAAAATCATTGTGATTTGTTGCTACAGAAAAATATTACTTCACAAACTGAAGTAGATATGAGGAAAAAATAAAAATAAAATATTATTACTTCATAAAGTATGCAGCCCTTCACAAACTGAAGTAGATATGAGGAAAAAAAATAAAAATAAAATATTCATAAAGTAAAGTTAGGAGTAAAGTCATCGCGCTGCGCCTCCCCAACTGTTGTAAAAGGAGAGCTTCTACCAGCAGTTAGATTTTTGCCCACCCTCCCCTTTTTTTCTTTCCTTCCTGTTCACACTTTATTCCTGCTTGTGTAGATTTCAAAAAATAAGTCTGTCAAAACTGTGCAATCTGAGTTTAGACAGCAAGTGGCATTTCGACCGGTGTGTTCAGTAATATAATTACGCGGAATTAAACCTTGGAATTGCATACTGAATCATAATTAGGTTACCAATGGTGTTTCTCCACGATCACACGTTGTTATTTTGGTAAGTTTTTACCCCAGGAGTAAACGATTAAGTCCTAAACATCATGCGAAAACCCATTTGAAATGCGTGGAATGAGCAATGTTTTGCACTTAACAACATGGCCGCTAAGCCCGCCCCCTGGGCTTCAATGAATTCATATTCATTCTAAAGGGAGGGCTGGGGGTTGGTCTGCGCTGACAGTGCCCGGAGCATGATCAGGCGCTGCGTGGGGAGGGGGAAGCCCGGTGGGGGAGACGCGGATCCTCTGCGAAGGGTCTTTCCCCTGGGCTGGCCGGCACTCCGAGGGTTAAAGGGAGCGACCCTGGATTCCTAGAGGGGTGAAGGAGGAGGGCTGGAGTGGGGAAGTCATAGAGATAGAATTCACTGGAGACGCCATGCCTGTTGATTTAATAGGAGCCGAGTGAAGCCACCTGGGGTAGACAAAAATGGCTGACTCAGATCATCGCCGTGAGGGAGGATTGCCGCGAATTCGTAAGTTTTTGTTTTTATTCAGTCCTAAACAGTACGAGCAGGGGAATCTTTTTGCAAGGGAGCTGCCCGCGGAATTGTAGTATTATTTAATAAGCATGGAGTATAAAAATTCACGGCAATAAAAAAAAATAAAAAAAAGAGACATGTGATCGTGTAGAAACATTATTTGTAACCTTATTACCGTAAGCAGAACACGCAGGCATGATTAAAAAGGTTCATATTAACGTTTACACTTGCAGGGAGAGTTTTATTTGAGAATTCGCGGCAATCTTCCCTCACGACGATGATCTGAGTCAGCCATTTTTGTGTACCCCAGGTGGCTTCAAGAAAATGACGTCATGCCATCAGTGAAATTCTATCTCCATGGGGGAAGTCCCCTCCTGCACTGATCACTGTGGACAGGACAACGCCACTCAGCCCGGCGCGGGAAGGAAGCTGATCGGCCCAGGAGAAGCCTCAGTCTACGCTGACTGTGCCCGGAGCATGATCAGGCGCTGCGTGGGGAGGGGGAAGCCCGGCCGGCTTTCAGCCTGGGAGTCGCGGGGGAGGGGTGGGGGAGACGCGGATCCTCCGCGAAGGGTCTTTCCCCTGGGCTGGCCGGCACACCGAGGGTTAAAGGGAGCGACCCGGATTCCTAGAGGGGCGGAGGAGGAGGGCTGGCGTGGGGAAGTCCCGCCCTGCACTGATCACTTCCTGTCTCTCTCCAGCTACGGTGGTGGGGTCGGTACTCGGAGGAAGAATTGCTGGAGGTGCCCTAATCTCGGAGGAAAAATTGCTGGAGGTGCCCTAATGGGAAATTTTTGAAGCTTCCGGACCGGACAATATGGCCACCGGAAGGCAAGAGAACTTGGAGGAAAAATTGCGCGCGGCGCCGTCCCTCGCCAATCTCAGCCACTTTAATCATGCCTTCGTGTTCTGCATATGGGTGCACAAATCGCTGGACGAAAAATGGGATTACTTTCCACAGGTTCGTAAAATCATTGTGATTCGTCGCTACAGAAAAAATATTACTTCACAAATAATAATAATATTGTGAAGTAGATATGAAGGAAAAAAATAAAATATTATTACGTTTTTGAAGCCGTGTACTTTCTTGTTGTTCCTAGCAGTCTTATTCACCATTTTCTGACAGCCACTGTTAATGGTATAGAAGATAAAAATATATATTTTCCCCCCTTCCCGTTTACACGTTTTTGCCCACCTTCCATTTTCTAAGGTAATATTTTCAAAATTCTGAACATTAACAGAGTTTGTTTTATGGGGGGGGGGTAAAAGTTTTAAAAAGTACTCTTAATAGCCTAGAAGTAAAAAAGAATTACTCTCATATTGACAACTGCTTGTGCTATACATTGAGAGATTTTAATGTAATTTTCCTACATATTTATCTGATTTTCGCCCACCCTCCCCTTTTTTTCTTTCATTCCCGTTCACACTTTATTTTTGGTTGTGTAGATTTCAAAAAATAAGCCTGTCAAAGCAGTGCAATCCGAATTTCAATAGGCAGCAATGGGCATTTCGTGCGGTATGTTCAGTAATATAATTACGCGGAATTAAACCTTGGAATCGCATATCAACTCATAATATGGTTACCACTGATGTTTCTCCACGATCACACGTTGTTATTTTGGTAAGTTTTTACTTCAGGAGTAAACGATTAAGCCTTAAACATCATGCGAAATCCCATTGGAAAGCATTGGAATGAGCAATGTTTTGCACCTGACAACATGGCCGCTAAGCCCGCCTCCCGGCTTCAAATCCTGAATATGAAACTCAATGGGATGGCCACCGGTTGTACCGGCCCTGGGGGTGCAGTGGGGGGAGGAATCGAGGTTGAGCCCCCGTGGGGAGGGGCTGGGAAGGAGAGCAGTGGCATCCTCTTCTCTGGCGGGGAGCTCCGGCAGCAGTGGCGTTCCCCGCGCGCTCCTTCGACAAGCGGAGTCCCGGGACCCTGTCCTGGCTCCGCAGCGACGCCGCTTCTGCCTCCCCCCTCCTCGGGACGGGTCTGGGGTTCGGGACTGGAGGCTCCTGCCTGCGGGGCGCGCGCGAGCAGCCATCAGGAGGGCGGTGATGCTTCCCCCCCCCCCCGCCGTGGCCGCTTGTCCTCGCCGCCTCTCCTGCGTGCATTTGCCCGAGGTGGCAGCGGGGCCCCTCCCCCGTTCAGGAGCCAGAGAGAGAGTGGGGGAGGGGCGTGGGCCGGGGTCTCCTTGCAGCATCTGCACAGAGTGGAGTCCGTGGCTGAGCTCAGGCTGTTGCCTCCCAAATCTCAACACACACACACACCCAATTTTCTCATTACATTCAATCTGTGCCCTTTCTGGACTGCTGAGTTTTTTTTTAGTTCCAGCCCTTTACACACCTGCAGGCACGGAGTGAGAGGGCAGACCCTGCCCAGGCCAGCCACGCTCCTCTCTGGTCCCCACGCGCTGGGCTGAGCGAGAGAGCTGGCCTTCTAGCTGGGTTTGAAACTGGCGGCTTCCAGGAAAAATGACCTGTGTGCCAGTTGATCTGTGTGCTATTTTTGAAAACATGCTATTTTTAAAAACACAGTTGATCTGTGTGCTATTTTTAATTTAACACATTAATTTGAACTGGATGGATTCCTGCCAACGTTTCAGGATTGGTTTTAAATTCAAGTTGGTCTTAAAATCCAAGACAGTTTCTGGCCGTCTGGGAGGCTCCTGTTTCCAGTCTGCGGGGAGGTCACCATCTGTTCCAGCTCTGAGCTCCCTGCAGAAAATTCTAGGCTGCATTCAAGGCACCTTCCTTATGAGGACAGGCTGCAGCGTTTAGGGTTCTTCAGTCTAGAAAGTTTCCTGTATCTCACAGTGGCCCACCAGGTGCCTAAGGGAGCTCAGTAGACAACAAGATGCTTGCATCCCGATGCCACTCCCTTGCACCTGGCATTCTGAAGTAGCCTACTATTAATATAAGGAGGTTGCACCACCCATCGTGGCATATAGCCCACGATGGACTTTTCCTCCAGAAATCCATCCAGTCCCCTTTTAAAGGCCAGATGCCATCACACCTCCTGTGGCAAGGAGTTCCATAGCTTAATTCCCCGCTGGGTAAAAAGGTATTTCCTTTTATCTGTTTTAACTCTCCAAACACTCAATTTCAGTGGATGTCCCCTTGTTCTGGTGATGTGAGAAAGTGAAAAGAACATCTCTCTGTCCCTCCTGTGCATAATTTTGTATGTCTTAACCATGTCTCCCCTCAGGTGCCTTTTTTCCAGACTGAAGAGCCCCAAATGCTGCAGTCTTTCTACCTTAGGGGAGGTGCCCCAGCCCTGTAATCATTTTTGTCGCTCTCTTCTGCACCTTTTCCAGCTCCACTATGTCCTTTTTGAGATATGGTGACCAGAACTATAAGCAATTTTTTACCCAGCGGGTAGTTAATCTGTGGAACTCTGTGCCACAGGAGGTGGTGATGGGATCTGGTCTAGATGCCTTTAAGAGGAGATTGGACGGATTTCTGGAAGAAAAGTCCATCGTGGGCTACAAGCAATGATGGATTGTGCAACCTCCTTACATTGGTAGTAGGCTACTTAGTAGTAGAGTACCGGGTGCAAGGGAGTGGCAACGGGATCCAGGCATCTTGTTGTCTCATGCCTCCCTGGGGCACCTGGTGGGGCTGCTGTGAGATACAGGAAGCTGGACTAGATGGGCCTTTGGCCTGATCCAGCGGGGCTCTTCTTATGTTCTTATAATACTCTAGATGTGGCCTTACCATCGATTTGTACAATGGCATGATAATATTGGCTGTTTTATCCTCAACCCCTTTTTTAGTTTGATTTGAAACTGGTGGCTTCCAGGAAGGAGTAAAAGAATGACCAGTGTGACAGTTGATTTGTGTGTTATTTTTAAAAACATGACTAAATGAACACATCTCTTTGAACTGCACTTATTCCTCCTCACGTTTCAGGATTGGTTTTAAAATTCTAGGCTGTTTCTGACCGTTGGGGAGGCTCATGTTTCCAGTCTGCCAACATTTCTACCTCCGAGCTCACTGCTGACAATTCTGGGCTACACTAAAGACACCTCCCTTAAGACGAAAGGCTGCAGCATTGAGGAATATTCAGTCTAGAAAAATGACCCCTGCAGGGGGCACATGATTGAGATGCACTAAAATTGTTGGAACAGATAAAAGGGAATACTTTTTTACCCAGTAATTAATCTCTGGAACTCCTTGCCACAGGAGGTGGTGATGGTGTCTAATGTCTTTAAGAGGGGATTGAACACATGTCTGGAGGAAAAGTCCATCGCAGGCCACAGGCCATGATGGGTGGTGCAGCCTCTTTATTTTAGAAGCAGGCTACCTCAGAATGCCGGGTGAGGCGTCTGGTGGGCCACTGTGAGATGTAGGAAGCTGGACTAGATGGGCCTTTGCCCTGATCCAGCAGGGCTCTTATGTTCTTCTATCAGCTTCCAGCATGCTGCCCACACTAGCATTTTCACTAGCGAGCTCGGAGCTGGGAAAGAAGGCAACTTCCATGCATCCTGGACTCATGAGCCTCCCAGCCGATTAAAAGGAGGATTTTTGAACCAATTCTGAAACATTGGCAAAATATATGCAGTTGAAATTTATCTCCTCATGTAACTTTGTTTAAAGAAAAATGGTACACTGGCAATCGTCATTGCTTAGTCTTTGCCTGTGAAACCTCCTGCTTTCCTTGTGGGTCCTCCTGTGACCGCTCGCCTGCTCCTCGCACCCTTGAGTGTGTGTGTGTGTGTGTGTGTGTGTGTGTGTGTGTGAGAGAGAGAGAGAGAGAGACCTCCAGTTCTGACACAGCCAGGCTTGTTCCAAGGAGGCAGCAGGGCCATTTCAGGGGTCATCTCAGTTTCCCTTTCCTTCCATTTTGAAGTTGATGGTGCGAAAAGCAGGATGAAAACATCACTTTTTTGCAGTTTTTGTAGGTTAAAAAAAGAACACAACCAGGATGGCTTTGCGATTGTGTGTGTGTGTGTGGGGGGGGGGAGTTGGCCAGGACTGTGTAGAAGCCGGACCGGAGGGGGCCAGGAGGGGCCCACGCAGAACACAGAGGGAGGTGGTGGAGATAGCAGAGAGCAGCCTCCTAGCCCGAAACGCTACCACGGTTCCTGATTCGGAGGGGCTTCTTCACTGTGCTGTGCTTTTCATTACTGTTATATCTTCAATATGGTGCTTTGTTTTTTTAACTCCTGTATGTCTCTTTGCTCCTACAGAAGCAGGTGGGGTCAAAAATCATCAGGAGGAGAGGTGGACTTGGCAGCTGAGAAGCCTCCGTGCCTGATCGAGGAGGACCGGCTGATAGTTGAGGCTCCCAGAAGGGACTGCGGAGGTTGGAGCAGGGGGAGCATCTCGGCCACGAAGCGGGGAAGGTCCAGCCCCAGAGGGACGTCCCTGCACAGCCTGCCTTGAAGGATCCGCGTCTTGCCAGGTGTGTGGCTCAGGGAGGAGGGGGGGCTCTTTCTGCTGGCAGAGAGAAGTAGGTACCTCCCTTCCAGACGCCCCCCCTCCACCCCCTGCATCTCCCAATCAGGGATTTCCCCCACATCTGTATGCATGATATGCCAGTCACCCATTGAGATGCCCCCTTTTTCCCCTGTAGAAGTACCACATGCACATTCCATGCCCCTTTTCCCACCGGTAAACAAAAAATTTCCATCATGCCCCTTTTCCCCCTTTTCAGGCCACTATTAAGCTCCCCCTTTTTTCGGAAAGCTGGGTGCCTCCGAAGCTGACCAAAGGTTACCTGAAAAGGTTACCTGAAAAGCTGAATCGTACATTTGCACGTTCCAAGAATTTTAACACACCATTTCTAAAACTTGGACGGATTTCTGGAAGAAACGTCCATTGTGGGCTATAGGCCATAATGGGTTGGGCAACCTCCTTACATTAGTAGTAGGCGACTTCAGAGTACCGGGTGCAAGGGAGTGGCCACGGGATGCAAGCATCTTGTTGTCTCATGCCTCCCTGGGGCACCTGGTGAGCCGCTGTGAGATACAGGAAGGTGGACTAGATGGGCCTTTGGCCTGATCCAGTGGGGCTATTTGTACGTTCATATGTTCAACTACAAATCTTTGAGCATGCGAGCAAGCAATATCTTGAGTCCAAATATATTCTCTCTCTTTGTGCGTGCGTGTGTGCATGCACAACACACACCCCTTTACAGTGGACGTGTAGCCCAACTTATGCAAGCACCAAATTAAACACGTCTGCAATTACACCAGAATCCCTCTGATTACTATGGCTTTCCCCACAAGCCTCCCTAAGAAGCAGAATACTGGAGGCTATGGATCTTTTGAGGGCTCTTTTTGCATTCTTGGAATGTGAGAAGGATCCAGGATCTTTTTTTAAAAATTGCACAGAAGGCAGCAATGTAAATTCTCGTTTTGAGGTTGTTGGGGACACACGCACACAAGTCAGTGGCTGGCGGAAAGGCTCCACGGCATGTGACCAGCGGTGTCATGCAGCCGGAATGCTGGGCGGGAGGGGCGGGTGAACGGCAGGGGGCGGGGAAGACGGCGAAACGGAGTGGTACGCAATGGGCGGGCTGCCACTCACCCGTTCCTCCCGCCCAGCGTTCCGGCTGCATGACGCTGCTGCGTGTGACCATTAAGAAGGTAGGCAGGCGCCTTAGGGTCTGGATGGGGCAGGCATGCCTGCGCGTGGAACATCAAGGACAAGAGCTCAGCGAATCCGGGAGAGGAGGGGCTGCCTCGTGATCTTCAAGAGGCAGAAGGTGGGGGGGATTGGGGGGGAATGGAAGTAGTAGCTGCAAAGTGGAGACTCTTTCACAAAACATCCAACACCACCACCATCACGCCCAGCGCCTCCAGTGACGGAGTTGTCCCGCCCCTGGGAAAGAGAGACACACGAGCGCAGCTTCCCTTGCCCGCCTTGTCCTCTGGGCTGCTGCTGAGCACACTGGAAGATGCGCCACCCTCGCGCCGCAAGGGAACGGGGTGGGGGAGGAAACTTGGAGAAAAAAGGAGCGGGGAAGGGGAGGGCAGCCGGCAGCAAGCGATCAGCAGCAGGCTTTTTTCCGGAAAGCCAGGCGCCTCCGAAGCCAGTCGGAGGTTTCACGGGGGCCTGACGCGCTTGCGCAAACCTTGCAAAGATGCGTCAGGCCGGCTTCAGAGGGGCCTCAGTTTTTTTTTTTTTAAGGCTGAATGTTCTAGGTGCGCACCTGGTGCGGCCGATCCCCCACCCCACCCGTCTTGATGCAGGCAGGGGAGATAAGACTGCAGATAAGGCGAGGGAGGGGCCCACTTTATAGCCAGATAAAGCCCTCGTGAGTAATGAGGAAAGATTCCAAGGTTTACAGATTTAGATACAGGTTTCTAGCAGTCCGATTACAGTTCCTAGATTTTTATGCTCAACTTGGTATTTAGTAATGTTGTGTTGGAGTATTTTTAATGTGTACCTTTGTATATTTTGTTTGGTTATGCTGGTCTTTGATTGTAATAAATTTGATTGATTGATTGACTGATATCCAGATAACCAGAAAAGGAAAACCCAACTGCCTTATGGAACAAAAACTTTGGAAACCCTTGATATTTTGCGGTCAGAAATGTATCGCATGTTTTTGTTTCCTTCTCAGAGGAGTTTTCCAGACCTGCCACCTTTTCCCAGATGGAAGGAGAAGAGCGTGTGTCTTCCCAGGATCTCCGAGAAGAAGTTAAATCAGAAGGTAACAATCCTGCATCACACAGCGGAGGGTGCTAGGTGGGTGGGACCAGAAGGGTGCCGTGGTGACTGGCGACCCTTTGCCCCAATAGAGACTCTCCTCCCTTCTGGGGCAAGTTGGGGTCGATTAGGCTGAGTCCGCAAAGGACCTCCCTGCCGTTCTGATCCCTTCACTGGCAAAGCCACAGCAGCCCCTTGGCTGAGCCATAGACCAAAAATGCCTGTGTGATCTGAGCGACTGATGCTCTGGCCCGACTCCTTCCTTTCCTCCAGGTGTCGTCTTCTGCTCAGTCTCCTGCTTCCTTTCCCAAGCCAGAGGATGGGAGGAGGCACAACGGAAGCCACGGGGAGGTTGGAAGTGGCCATTCCCTACCTATCTGCTGCCCTAGGCAATTGTCCCAGTTGGCCTCATGGACGGGCCAGCGCCTGTCACACCACTGCCTCTTATGTGGTTTTCAAAGGTTCATGCTCCCAACTGCACTCCAGCCACATCATGCATGGCCAGCAAGCAGACTCCTGAAGTGGCCCTAGGGCTGAACCTGGTAGCCTCCTTAGGCACTGAGTCAGAGCTTCTTCCGTCTGGCCCAGTCCTGTCTACACTGACCGGCTCTGTCTCTCCGGGGTTTCTGGGAGTCTTTGGACCCCATCTGAAAATCTGGCCATGAACTGGATCCGGGCCCTTCTGCCTGTCCGGCCACTGCTCTGCCGCGTTCCCTTCCATTTAGCTTCGTTGTCTTTTCTTGTTTATATTTCTTTTTATTTCTATTTTATTTTACTTCCCAACATCAAACTCCAAAATACAAATACATTTTTTTTAACAAATATTCCATTCTAAATATATAGTGTCAGCGTGGAGCAGTATCTTGAAATTATTTATATCAATCAATCAATCAATCAATCAGTACTTATATACCGCTTTTCAACATGAAGTTCACAAACGGTTTACAGGCAAATAGTAATAATAAAATTATGTTCTGAATAAAAGCACATTTATTTAAAAGTTTATTTTATTTATAAAATAAAAGTAATAATAATAAAATTTTATAAAAACAAAATAATATCCTTTACAATGTATCCGTAATTCTTTTAGTTGTTGTCTCTTAGACAATCTAGATGTATTATTCATTCTTCTTGCCTATTTCAAACCATAAAGTAACAAATTTACATTTCCTTCATCCATTTATTCATCTGTTCCATAGTTTGTTTCTCTAACATTTCCATTTTCACGCAGTTAGTCAATGAATGGTTTTCATTTCGTTTCAGTAAATACCTTTACTGACTTCTCTTTTAATAAAATTGTAAGTTTGTCGATTTCCATTAAGTCCAAGATCTTTATGTTTCTATTTCTTTATTTTAAGTCACAAAAATCAAATACACCAATAAAATATATAACAAAACTAAACTAAATGCAACAAAACTATAACAAAAACACACACAAAACACACCATGAAATTCAAGGGCTTCCCGTTACCTCCACTATGGGCGGTCGTGCGCCACCTCTTTGGAGCTCAGAAGAGCCTCCGGAGTCTAGAGGAGCCCTGCCTTAAGGCCCCCCATAAGGGCCCCCTAAAACCTGCTACAGAGCAATTCAAAGATATAGATCATGTTTCAAGGGGGCAGCCAATCAGAGAGCTGGGGAGGGGCTTTCAGCTAAGATAAGGGTCTCCAAACCTGTCAGTACGAGGGCCACGTTGTATATTTTACATTGTCCGCCAGGGCTCACACGGCTGCCTCCATCTCAGGGCCAACAGGCCAAGTGGCAGCCACAATTGTGCTCCTTCCCCACAGCAGGCAATTGAGAGTCAGTAGCTGAGCAGGGCTGCAATTCTGTGCACTGTTTCCTGGGAGTTGGTGCTGCTAAATCCATTGGAATCCCCTTCGGAGTATCCATGTCCAGGAAGGCACTTTAGAGGCCCCATCACTATCTTGCTCTGATAATCAGTCTTCTCTCTTTGTTCCAGGAAGAAGCAGCCAAGGCCATAAGGATGAAGACAGACCAGGGAGGCAGGAGGGGAGCCCAGCACCAGTTCGGAGGACTAGTTGTTCTTCTCCATAAAATCCAAATTGATGACGACTATCTCAAAAAGAAGAGATGGAAAAGGCATTCTTTGCACGGAGAAGGACTCGCCTGTAAACCAAATGTGGAGAAACCCAACAAAACTGACACAGGGAAGAAATCCTTTCAGTGCTCTGAGTGGAGAAAGAGCTTCAGGGAAACCACACACATTCCTTCCCTGGAAAAGACCCACACAAGGGAGAAAGCTGCACATCAAGGCAGATCAAAGAGTCAGCAAGGAAACCAGGCAGAGCGATGGAGAAATATGTCTGAAGTTTGTCAGGGGGAGGATTTCAACTTCCTCGCAAGTGATCCCAAACAAGAACCTGGAAAGAGCAAGGAAAAACGCCCACGCACGGGGGAGAAACCATATCAATGCTTGGAGTGTGGAAAGACCTTCAGTTGGAGTTATAGCCTGACTATCCATGAAAGAACCCACAAGGGGGAGAAACCATATCAGTGCCTGGAGTGTGGAAAGAGTTTAAGGCAAAGGGGAGACCTGACTTTGCATCAAAGAACCCACACTGGGGAGAAACCATATCAGTGCCTGGAGTGTGGAAAGACCTTCAGTCGGAGTGATAGCCTGACTCTCCATGAAAGAACCCACACGGGGGAGAAACCCTATCAATGCCTGGAGTGTGGAAAAAGCTTCACAGATGGTGGAAAACTTACTATTCATCGAAGAACCCACACAGGGGAGAAACCATATCAGTGCCTGGAGTGTGGAAAGAGTTTCAGTCAGAATACAAGCCTGACTCTCCATCAAAGAACCCACACAGGGGAGAAACCATATCGATGCCTGGAGTGTGGAAAGAGCTTCACAGAGGATGGAAAACTGACTAAACATCGAAGAACCCACACAGGGGAAAAACCATATCAATGCCTGGAGTGTGGAAAGAGCTTCACAGAGGGTGGATCACTTACTATCCATCAAAGAACCCATAGAGGGGAGAAACCATATCAATGCCCGGAGTGTGGAAAGACCTTCAGGCAGAGCGGAGACCTGACGATGCATCAAAGAACCCACACAGGGGAGAAACCATATGAATGCCTGGAGTGTGGAAAGAGCTTCAGTCGGAGTGGAAACCTGGCTATCCATGAAAGAACCCACACAGGGGAGAAACCATATCAATGCATGGAGTGTGGAAAGAGCTTCAGTGTGAGCTGCAGCCTGTCGTCGCATCAAAGAACACACACAGGGAAGAAACCATATCAATGTTTGGAATGTGGAAAGAGCTTCCGTCGCAGTGGACACCTGACTACGCATCTAAGAATCCACACAGGGGAGAAACCATATCAATGCCTGGAGTGTGGAAAGAGCTTCAATCAGAGCTCAGCCCTGAAAGTGCATCAGAGACTCCACAGCGGGGAGAAACCATATGAATGCTTGGAGTGCGGAAAGAGCTTCTCAACCAGTGGAGCACTTACTATGCATAAAAGTACCCACACAAGGGAGAAACCTTATCAGTGCCTGGAGTGTGGAAAGAGCTTCACAGAGGGTGGAAAACTTAGTATCCATCAAAGAACCCACACTGGGGAGAAACCATATCAGTGCCTGGAGTGTGGAAAGAGCTTTACACAGAGTGGACAACTTACTCTCCATCAAAGAACCCACACAGGGGAGAAACCGTATCAGTGCTTGGAGTGTGGAAAGACCTTCAGGCAGAGCGGAGACCTGACTATGCATCAGAGAACCCACACAGGGGAGAAAACATATCAATGCTTGGAGTGTGGAAAGAGCTTCACTGTGAGTTCCAGCCTGGCATTGCATCTAAGAACACACACAGGGGAGAAACCATATCAGTGCTTGGAATGTGGAAAGAGCTTCTGTCGCAATGGAAACCTGACTATGCATCGAAGAATCCATACAGGGGAGAAACCATATCAATGCTTGGAGTGCCAAAAAAGCTTCACTCAGAGCTCAGCCCTGAAAGTGCATCAAAGATTCCACAGAGGGGAGAAACCATATGAATGCTTGGAGTGTGGAAAGAGCTTCAGGGTGAGCTCACACCTCTCAGTGCATCTAAGAACCCACACAGGCGAGAAGCCATTCAAATGCTTGGAGTGTGGAAAGAGCTTCAGTGGAGGCTCAAAACTGACTATCCATCTAAGGACACACACGGGAGAAGCCATATGAATGCTTGGAGTGCGGAATGAGCTTCACTCAGAGCTCCAGTCTGTCATCGCATCAAATAACCCACGCAAGAATAAAACCGTATAAATGCTTGGAGTGTGGAAAGTGCTTCAACCAGAGCTCACACCTGTCATTGCATCTAAGAACACACACAGGGGAGAAACCATACAAATGCTTGGAGAGTGGAAAGAGCTTCAGTGTGAGCTCCAGCCTGTCATTGCCTCTAAGAACACACACAGGGGAGAAACCATATCTGTTGGGATATTTAGTTTAACTTTAACAAGAATTTGCAAGCTGGAATGTACTAGCAATTGTACCTTTTACAGAATACCTGGTCATGTGGTCTGTCCAGGTAAATGTTGCTATTTTGTTGGGCTCCTAGTTGAGCTGTATGTCTGTGTTTTCTGTTTAGCTGAGTGAGAGCTGAAAGCTAGTTATGCTTTCTGAGAGCTGTTACCTGTTTATACTTTGAAATACAAAGTTCTGTTTAAAACTCGGTCTTTGCATCTTTCTTCGTGTGGACACTATGTTCAACTAAACTGCTTTATCCGCTAATGCGCCATTCCATCAGGTTATGGGCCCAGGGGGCCGTTAGAGGACTGTGAGTTAACCAGAGCAGACCAGTTCCAGGTTGGGAGAAGCTCAGATGAGGAAGGAGCATCTTGAGAAGCCAACATGCAGACAAACGTCAGCATGGCAAGTTTTCCCTTGACCCGTTTGTCAGGGAACAACTACATGGCTTGAAGCACCAAGATGGAAATGTTCCTGCGTCGTGAGCAGCTGTGGACCATAGTCCAGGACCCTCCAGATGGGTATAACGAGGAAAAGTCCCAACAGGATGAGAGGGCTCTGGCCACGTTAATACTGTCCCTGGAAAATGACCAGCTGGTGCACGTGCGAGGTATAGAGACTGCCCAGGAGTGTTGGAGAACATTAAGAAGCATTTACATAAGAAACACAATTAAATGAGTTCTAGGATAATGCTGTCCCAAAAACTCTATAGGGCTCGACTTCAGCCAGGAGGCAGCATGAAGAAGCACCTGCAATTCATGAGGCTGACGTTTCAAGAGCTGGAGGAGAAAGGAATTACCTTTCCAGAATCTCAAAAGGCTTGTATCCTGCTGATGTCACTGGACTCCAGCTATGATATGTTTGTACTAACTCTGGAGGCAATGCCAGAGGATGAACTGACCTTAGCATTCCTGACTGGGCAGCTGCTAGAGGTAAAAAAAGGGTCTGAGAATTTAAAAGTTAGAGGGAGCAGCAACAACACAGCACCAAGGAGGATCCAGAACACAGAGAAGAAAAGTTCCAGCGTACACTTCATAAGAAGATGCTACAGGTGTGGGTCCGAGAACCACCTGCAACGCGATTGCACACAGGAAAGACCCATAAGGAAGAAAGGATCAACCTCATGGAGGGGCAAAGAAGAAGCTAAAGTCTCCGTGGTCAAGGTGACACAAAATAGTGACCAGCAGACTTGGCTAGTGGACTCTGGCGCTAGCCAGCATGTAGCAATAGATCCAGCCTTGTTCACTGGGTTGGTGCCTACACCTAAAGCCCATGTCAGTTTGGCTAATGGTGTATGCACATCAGTGAAAGGTCAAGGAGAAGTCTTTATGCCTTGCTTAGGTGAGTCCCTCAATAAAGTTATTTGTGTTCCAAAATTACAACACAATTTACTCAGTGTGTCCTGTCTTTGCAAACAGGGGTACAAGGTAGAATTTTAAAAGAATGTATATAATATAAAAAGGGGCAGTGATATGTGTGTGTAGGGTGTAATAAAAAATAATCTGTATATACTGCAACCTGTTCCAAAGAGTGGTACAACTCAAGAGTGCATAAATGTGTATGCAAACTCCCCTAAGCACCTAAACTATATTCATTTGTGGCATAAACGTTTTGGCCACTCTGGGTTTGCAGCCCTGAAAAAAACAATTGAAAATGCGCAAAGTTTGAAGTTTAAAAAGTGCAACAACTATTTAAACTGCGCAACTTGCAAAGTTGCAAAATCTGTTGCATGCCCTATTAGCAAAAAGAGTGACAGGAACTCTGGAAGATGCTTCCAGCTAGTCCATGCGGACCTGATTGGACCATTGACCAAAACTATTGGGGGTGCAAAATATATCTTAACTCTTGTAGATGACTTTTCTAGATATGGCTTTGTTTATCTGATAAAAAGTAAAGATGAGACCTTCGTTAAGTTTAAACAATGGGTCAATTTTGTTGAGAGAAGGTACAACCAAAAGGTTAGTGCCTTACAATCAGACAGGGGGACAGAATTTCTATCTGGTTCATTTCAATGTTGGCTAAGACAGAAAGGCATTCAGCATCGTAAGACGAACCCATATACGCCTGCTGAAAATGGGGTTGCAGAAAGAAGGAACCAAACCCTACAAGTTATGCAAAATTCCTTGCTAGCTAACTCAGGGCTAAGCAAGATGTTCTGGGGTGAGGCGACCTTAACTGCTAATTATCTTGTTAACAGATTGTGGACCTCAGCTTTGGGCAAAATACCCTACTCTGTTTTGTATGGGTGACAGCCTTCGTTAGCCCATCTCAGAATCTTTAGCTCTAGTGTGTGGGTTCACATCCCTAAAGCAGTTAGGTGCAAGGGCCAACCCAAAGCAAAAAAGATGATTTTTCTAGGCTACGAAGCTGGTGGGAAAAGCTATCATTTTACTAAACCTGGGTCAGGGAAGATCACGTTCTCTAGGTCTGCAAATTTCACTGAGCAGAACTAGGAAAGGGTGGAAAACACACCTGTATATCTGCCTGTAGGTTCTAGTGGCCAGACACAGCAGCCAGCGTTGCCACTGCAACAAGCTGAGCCTAGCAGTGAGCCACAGAATCAAAATAATGAAAATAATAACTTAAACCTTCCTGTGGTTGTAACTAGCCAAAAAAGTGGAAGTGAGCAACCAGAAGGACCTGTTACTCCCAGGAAGTCTGAACGCTCTAACAAAGGTATACCACCCTAGCGTTACTCGCCTGCATCTGTGTGCACTGTAACTTGTGAGCCACAGAGCTATAATGAGGTGTTACAACAGCCACAAGCAAAGCAGCTAAAATGGAAGGCTGCTATGGACAAGGAAATGCAGTCCATGCTAGCTAACAAAGTGTTTACCAAGTGCCAGTTACCACCTGGAAAGAAGGCAATAGATTGCCGGTGGGTGTACAAACAAAAAGTCTTGAGTGATGGCAACTTGCAACACAAGGCAAGACTTGTGGCAAAGGGCTTCACGCAGAAGGAAAACGTCAATTTTGGTAAAACATATGCCCCTACAGTAAGAAGGGAATCAGTTAGGATTGCCTTGGTTCTAGCTAACAAATTAAACCTTAAAGTAAAGCATTATGACTTCACCACTGCATATCTAAATGCAACCTTAAATAAAGAGTTGTACATGTCTAAACCACCTAGATATAGTACAAAACCAGGTATGGTGTGGAGGCTGAATAGAGCGATTTATGGGCTTAAACAATCGGGCCACAATTGAAACAGATGCCTTGATTCCACCTTACAAAAAATGGGTTTCAGAGCTGCAAAGGCAGACTCCTGTGTTTACACCTTGCAACAAGGTGATGAGCAAGTATATCTGTTAACTCATGTTGATAATCTGCTTAAAATAGGTAAAACTGTAGAACAGATTGAACAGGTTGCACTAAATCTAAAAAAGGAGTTTCAGTTGAAAGACCTTGGTGAAATTAAAAATTACCTAGGTGTAGAAGTTCAAAAGGTACCTGGTAAAGGTTATGTGCTGAAACAGCAGCAAAAGATAGAACAACTGCTAAAAAGTCTCAATATGCAACAGTGCAAACCTGCAAAAACTCCAATGGCCACTAACTTTCAAAAGAACATTGGTGAGCAAAAAGACAGTAAGGTAGAATTCTGTGACCAAAAAAAAGTACCAGTCAGCAGTAAGAAGCTTACTTTACTTAGCTCAATGGTCTAGACCAAACATTGCAGCAGCTGTTAACATCCTTAGCAAACACGTCTCTAAGCCAACTGAGAGACACTGGCAAGGAATTAAAAAAGTGTTAAGGTACCTGAAGGGAACCAAAACTAAAGGGCTAACAGTCCAACCAGTAAAGGCCTTAGAACTGGTGGCCTACTCTGATGCCAGTTGGGCAAATAAGATAGCAAGTAGGAAATCTACCTCGGGCATGATTGTTACACTGGAAGGAGCCCTGGTGGGTTGGAGAGCCCGAAGACAGTCTTGTGTGTCGCTCTCAAGTTCAGAGGCTGAATTTTCATCACTGTCAGAAGTGTGCACTGAACTTATTTGGTATCAGCAACTTCTGAAAGACTTACAAATAGATGTAATACAGCCCTTCACAGTTTGGGATAACAGCGAGACATGCATTGCTATAGCTACTTCACAAAGAGTCAAAGGAAGAAGCAAGCATGTGGACATTAGGTATTGTAACGTAAGGGAAGCTGTGCAAAACAAACGAGTGAAACTAGTGTACTGTCCATCTGAGCATAACAAGGCTAACATTATGACCAAAGCACTAAAAACGGTCAAACACAGTGCTATGTGTTCCTTGCTAGGTATGTCTGATGATGTAAATGGTTAAGGTACCAAAATTATGTATATATTATGTGTGTAATATACGTGAATAACATCCAGCTTAAAATTTGGAGGGGTGTTGGGATATTTACATTAACTCTAACAAGAATTTGCAAGCTGGAATGTACTAGCAACTGTACCTTTTACAGAAGACCTGGTCATGTGGTCTGTCCAGGTAAATGTTGCTATTTTGTTGGGCTCCTAGTTGAGCTGTGTGTCTGTGTTTTCTGTCTAGCTGAGTGAGAGCTGAAAGCCAGTCATGCTTTCTGAGAGCTGTTACCTGTTTATACTTTGAAATACAAAGTTCTGTTTAAAACTCGGTCTTTGCATCTTTCTTCGTGTGGACGCTATGTTCAACTAAACAGCTTTATCCGCTAATGCGCCATTCCATCAATATCAATGCTTGGAGTATGGAAAGAGCTTCAGTTAGATGGTAAACCTGACTGTGCATCAAAGAACACGCACAGGGCAAAAGCCATAAAAATGCTTGGAGTGTGGAAAGAGCTTCAGTGGGAGCTCCAGCCTGTCATTACATCTAAGAACACACACAGGGGAGAAGCCATACAAATGCTTCGAGTGCAGAAAGAGCTTCACTCAGAACTCCAGCCTGTCATTGCATCAAATAACCCACACAGGAAAAAAAATGTGCATCAAAGAACACACACAGGGCAAAAGCCATATAAATGCTTGGAGTGTGGAAAGGGCTTCAGTTGGGGGACAACCCTGATTTTGCATTTAAGAACCCATAGAAGAAAAGCCCCACTGGATCAGGCCCAAGGCCCATCTAGTCCAGCTTCCTGTATCTCACAGTGCCCCACCAGATCCCTCAGGGAGCACACAAGACCCCAAGATGTCTGTTTGCTGTTGCCACTCCTTTGCATCTGGCATGACTTCCAAATTATGGAGGTTGCACTACCCATCACGGCTGAGATGGACGTCTCCTCCCAGAAATCTGTCCAGTCCCCTCTTAAAGGCACCTAGGCCAGAGACCATCAACCCCTTCTGTGGCAAGGAGTCCCCAGATTAATTGCTCGCTGGGGAAAAAAAGTATTTCCTTCTATCCGTTCTCACTTTCCAAACACTCAATTTGAGTGGATGTCCCCTGGTTCTCTTATTGTGGGAGAGGGAAAAGAACAGTCCAGTCTATCCATCCCATGCATCATTTTGTATGTCTCAGACAAGTCCCGCCTCAGGCACTTTAACTGCTGAAAGTCCTGCCTGAGGTGGGGAAGGACAGACTCATGCAAGTGGCCTACAGGGTCATCTTGTCCAATCCCCTGCCTGCAGCAGGAAATCTTATATATAATCTATCTATCTATGAACACCATATAAATGCTTGGAGTGTCGAAAAAGCTTCAAGGTGAGCTCACAGCTGAGTGTGCGTCAAAGAACCAATAAGAAGAAGGCAAAGAACCTCAGGCCATAAGAGATAATTGCTGAAACTTGTGCATGAATTCTAGTATAGTCTTCAATGAAGTCGAAGCAAGAACATGTGAGTCAATACTGAGCAGAGTTTAGGCGTGTCCAGGTTAGGCGTGACTGGAAATTAAACGTGGTTCGTTTTCTGGTGCATTCTTCAATAGTTAATAATGAAATGAGCGTTAAAGAACTGGGAGTAAAGAACATCAAGCCAGGAGAGACAGAAGGACAAGGGGGCACCAGTGGGCATCTGAAGGGGGTGGGGCCACCAAGGGTGGGGCTGCTGGATGGCTTGTTCCGAGTCCTGTGACGGGTGAGACAGGCCAGCGGAGGGTGCCGTCTGCGTTCCCCCTGGGATCCACAGGACAGGGAGCCCCGTGACCGCTCTGAGACCTGCCTGGGGTGGGGAGGGATGGACTCAGGCAAGTGACCCACAAGGTCATCTAGTCCAACCCCCTGCCTGCAGCAGGAAACCTTATTGGGTGGTTCTCACATGGTTCAGCCCTGGGACCTTTACCTTCTAGGATGGCAGCTGGTTCAGGATCCGCCAGAAGTGAGGGCCTGGCCGGACATGCCATCACTGTGACCCCAGAGCCTGCTAAGAACGCAGCAAGAAGTTGGGTTATTTATTTCTCAGTCGTTTTCCAAAGCGAATCAGAAAGAAAAAAGCCTCTTTCCAACCTTGGCACCAGTCAGATCAGCACACAGCCCAGAGTCCCATTTCCCCGTATTTTCAGTGAGGGATGCAGAGAAGGCGGGAGGGTGTCGCAGCCTGGGCGATTTAAGTGGAGAATAGAGAGCGCAGACTATCATCAGCAGGCGTCCAAAAGTTTAATTGGAAGGTACTCTGTTTAAGGCGCAGATGGATACGTTTGCTCTTCCTGTTCCTTGGATACGTCTGAGCGGGGACAGGATTGATGTGAACAAAATGATGCGTGGGGGGGGGATTGAGGGATGCTTTTTTCCCTCTCTCACAACATCAGGACCAGGGAACACCCACGAAGGGCGCAGTCCGAACCTGTCAGGGAGGAGGAAGATGGTCCTCCTGCTGTCCAAACCATACGGAATAAATTACAACACCATACGCACAACCTAAACGCAGTGTTATCTCTAGGGGTGGTGTTATCCCCTATCAAGTTTATTTATTTTTATTAAACTATAGTACACGTCACCAACAAAAAAACACGAAGCCAATGTGATGACACTCACTCAGAGGCGTTTCTACAGGGATGGCAAAGCTCTAAGTGCTGCAAGAAGCCTTACCCTGTCATGCAAATCCCTCTTCTCCCTTGCTGCTGTAGCCAGTAAGCAAGGCCAAGACGTTGCTGTTCCCTGTGAGGATTGGCTAAACCAGTGCAGGAGAGGAGTGATTTCCACTGCAAGGTAAGGCTTCTTGCAAAACTTAGAGCTTTGCCATCCCTGTCGAAATGCCACTGCACTCACACAATTAAATAAGAGTTCTAGTATTAGCACTGCTACATGGAAATTAGAGCTGGCTCCTACTAATGAGAGCTGAAACTTAGTGGTTCCCTGTTGTGTCATCACAACCCCTCATTGGTAGAGGCAGGCTAAAACAGTGCTATTTTTTTTCAGGGATATCGAATTCCCCATGAAATTCCACATCAAATAGCATCATGGTCTTATTCATTAAAAATTCAATTTTAAAGAATTGAGAAGTTACATAAAAAGTTGCTTGTTTGTTTTTGGCCATAGCCTTTGACAGAATAGAGATATTACACTCTGGGGTTTTTCATTGACTTCCTCATAAACTTCCGCATCCAACAGTATATCATTTGGCAAGTCGACAGATTAGTTATTTGCACAGTAAAGAAGTTCTGGCCTTGGGTAGACCTGGACTCCCTACAGAAAAGATTAGAAACAACAGCAGAGTCCAGAGATCTACCCATTAGTACCAGCCACGGGTAGACCAGTGCTCCACAAGTCAGGAAGGCATCCATAGTGCAGACCTTCCCCCACCCACTCAAAACATTTTTCCAGTGCCAAGGCCTCTTTCATCATAACTTTTAAGGTCTTTTGTGTGTGTGTGTGTGAGAGAGAGAGAGAGAGAAAGAGAGAGAGAGACCTCCAGTTCTGACACAGCCAAACCTGTTCCAAGGAGGAAGCAGTGATATTTCAGGGGTCAACTCAGTTTCACTTTCCTTCTATTTTAAAATTGACCACAGGAGGAGCAGCCTGGACACATCACTTCCAGCAGTTCTCCTGGCTTAACAAAGAAGGCAGCCAGTGATGTCATTCAGGGGGAACGGACCAGAACGGGCGTTCCGGATCCTAACGGGCTCCGTGGCTGGTTCCGGGTTCCCGACAAGTGCCAATCAAAAGGGAGTTCCTGTGCCTAAATCATTTGAATGACACCACTGAAGGCAGCCCTTGCGTGGGGAGGATGCCGGAAGCTAAAAAATTGAACGTGCCCCAAGCACTCTGAAAGCTAAAAAGGCCCAGCTCTCTAGTTCTATCAGCTGCAAAAAGAAGGCAGCCCAGATGGCTTATAGGGAACCACCTGGAAAGGAGGTGGCGGATCTACGGTCAGAGCAGACCAGGGACCAGGCCCTGAACAGGCCCAGCAGGTGGGTCCAGCAGCTCAGAGTTGCAGAGCAGCCCCTGAGACTCCCCCTCCCCCCTGCACCCCAGAGAACCAACCCCTTTGTGAGGGTCCAGGCTCTGCTTCTCTCTGCAGTCACCAGAACCCCCACTTCAGGCCCCATCCCGCCCAACTTTCCAGCGCTGCTGCAGTCAAGGGAGGGCAGTGGGAGAACTCAAGGGTAGGGAAGATTGGGGGCTGCTTCTTCAGCCCAAGACCCGGAGGAGAACAGATAAGAACAGAAGAAGAGCCCTGCTGGATCAGGCTCAAGGCCCATCTAGTCCAGCTTCCTGCATCTCACCACGGCCCACCAGGTTCCCCAGGGAGGTGTGAGACAAGAAGATGCTTGCATCCTGTAGCCACTCCCTTGCACCCAGTACCAGTAGCCCAATCCAGTAAAAGATCAGCTTCTTGAATGGGCCCCACAGTACAAGACCTTGCATGCTGACTCGAAAGGAAGCCCCATCAAAGAAACAGTCTTTATATACCGCTTTCCCATAAACAGTTCACAAAGCGGTTTACAGGCACAGCCAAAAGGCTCCCTGTCCCCAAAAGGCTCCCAACAGCAGAAAGGCTGACTGTCTTCCGTGTGTTACTCCCCGGTAAGCGCCTTTCCACCTGGCCGCTGCCGATGTCGCCCCCCCACCGTTTCACGTGCCGTCTTTGTCTCCGCGCCCCCTTCGGGTCGACCGATGCTCGCGGGATCCTCCCCCAAAGCTCTTCCAGCCCCCTGGAATTGGCAACGCGAAGTCAGGCTGGCTGGCGGGGAGGGGGGGAGACTCCCTGCGGTCCGGTCCTCGTAGGCCACCCAGACTCAGTCTACGCTGACTGTGCCCGGAGCACGATCAGGCGCTGCGTGGGGAGGGGGAAGCCCGGGCGGGGGAGACGCGGCCCACTTTCAGCCCGGGAGTCGCGGGGGCGGGGTGGGGGAGACGCGGATTCTCCGCGGAGGGTCTTTCCCCTGGGCTGGCCGGCACTCCGAGGGTTAAAGGGAGCGACCCGGACTCCTAGAGGGGCGGAGGAGGAGGGCTGGAGTGGGGAAGTCCCGCCCTGCACTGATCACTTCCTGTCTCTCTCCAGCCACGCTGGTGGGGTCTGCAGCCGCTGTGGTGAGCCGGTGGGGGGAAGGGGCGTCCTGGGGGTGGGGGGGTGGGGAGGAATCGAGGTTGAGTCCTCATGGGGTGGGGTGGGGTGGGGTGGGGAAGGGAAGGAGAGCAGTGGCATCCTCTTCTCTAGCGGGGAGCTCCGGCGGCAGCGGCGTTCCCCGCGCGCTCCTTCGACTACCGAGTCCCGGGACCCCATCTAGCTCCGCAGCGGCGCCGCTTCCGCCTCCCCCCTCCTCGGGACGGGTCTGGGGTTCGGGACTGGAGGCTCCTGCCTGCGAGGCGCGTGCGAGCAGCCATCAGGAGGGCGGTGATGCTCCCCCCCCCCCCCGCCGCGGTGGCCGCTGGTCCTCGCCGCCTCTCCTGCGTGCATTTGCCCGAGGTGGCAGCGGGGCCCCTCCCCCGTCCAGGAGCAAGAGAGAAAGTGGGGGAGGGGCGTGGGCCGGGGTCTCCTTGCAGCGTCTGCGCAGAGTGGAGTCCGTGGCTGAGCTCAGGCTGCTGCCTCCCAAATCTCACCCCCCCCCACCCCAATTTTCTCATAACATTCAATCTGTGCCCTTTCTGGACTGCTGAGTTTTTTTGGTCCCAGCTGTTCCCTTTACACCCCTGCAGGCACGGAAGGAGAGAGCGGATCATGACCAGGCCAGCCACGCTCCTCTCTGGTCCCCATGCGCTGGGCTGGCCTTTTAGCTGGATTTGAAACTGGAGGCTACCAAGAAAAATGACCTGTGTGCCACTTGATCTGTGTGTTATTTTTAAAAAACACTGCTAAGTGAACACATTAATTTGAACTGGATGGATTCCTGCCGACGTTTCAGGATTGGTTTTAAATTCAAGTTTGTCTTAAAATCCAAGACAGTTTCTGGCCGTCTGGGAGGCTCATGTTTCCAGTCTGCGGGGAGGTCACCATCTGTTCCAGCTCTGAGCTCCCTGCAGAAAATTCTAGGCTGCATTCAAGGCACCTTCCTTATGAGGACAGGCTGCAGCGTTTAGGGTTCTTCAGTCTAGAAAGTTTCCTGTATCTCACAGTGGCCCACCAGGTGCCTAAGGGAGCTCAGTAGACAACAAGATGCTTGCATCCCGATGCCACTCCCTTGCACCTGGCATTCTGAAGTAGCCTACTATTAATATAAGGAGGTTGCACCACCCATCGTGGCATATAGCCCACGATGGACTTTTCCTCCAGAAATCCATCCAGTCCCCTTTTAAAGGCCAGATGCCATCACACCTGTGGCAAGGAGTTCCATAGCTTAATTCCCCGCTGGGTAAAAAGGTATTTCCTTTTATCTGTTTTAACTCTCCAAACACTCAATTTCAGTGGATGTCCCCTTGTTCTGGTGATGTGAGAAAGTGAAAAGAACATCTCTCTGTCCCTCCTGTGCATAATTTTGTATGTCTTAACCATGTCTCCCCTCAGGTGCCTTTTTTCCAGACTGAAGAGCCCCAAATGCTGCAGTCTTTCTACCTTAGGGGAGGTGCCCCAGCCCTGTAATCATTTTTGTCGCTCTCTTCTGCACCTTTTCCAGCTCCACTATGTCCTTTTTGAGATATGGTGACCAGAACTATAAGCAATTTTTTACCCAGCGGGTAGTTAATCTGTGGAACTCTGTGCCACAGGAGGTGGTGATGGGATCTGGTCTAAATGCCTTTAAGAGGGGATTGGATGGATTTCTGGAAGAAAAGTCCATC
>JAJKFI010010988.1:106151-132560 GCA_029204185.1 Lerista edwardsae
CCACAGGACGTGGTGATGGCATCTGGCCTAGGTGCCCTTAATAGGGAATTGGACAGATTTCTAGAAGAAAATCAATCACGGTACAGGCCATGATGGGTGTGTGCAACGTTTTAGCATGCTACATCAGAATGCCAGGTTCAAGGGAGTGGCCACAGGACGTAGGGATCGTGTTGTCTTGTCAGCTCCCTGAGGCATCTTGTGGATCGCAGTGAGATACGCTGTGAGCCTGTGGAAGTCCACCACTAACCCTTACAGTTTGGCTGACCACAAGGCCACCTTCATGCCGCTTAAGAATGAATGAAATTGCTCACTCCCCACTGTACAAAGTAACATTTTGACATTGATCAGAAGACGATGTGATACGAAAGCTGCTGTGAAGCCTGAGGGAATCCAGAGGGAGCCCCCCCCCTTGCGATTCTCCGGAGAAACATTGTCCGCCAGGGTTCACACGGCTGCCTCCATCCCAGGGCCAACAGGCCAAGTGGCAGCCACAGTTGTGCTCCTTCCCCACAGCAGGCAATTGAGAGTCAGTAACTGAGCAGGGCTGTGATTCTGTGCACCGTTTCCTGGGAGTCGGTGCTGCTGAATCCATGGGAGTCCCCTTTGGAGTATCCATGTCCAGGAAGGCACCTTGGAGGTCCCATCAGAATATTGCCCTGATAATCCACCTTCTCTCTCTGTTCCAGGAAGCAGCAGCCAAGGCCATAAGGATGAAGACAGATCAGAGAGGCAGGAGGGGAGCCCAGCACCAGTTCGGAGGGCTAAACTGGTTGTTCTTCTCCATAAAATGCAAATTGATGAGGACTATCTCAAAAAGAAGAGATGGAAAAGGCATTCTTTGCATGGAGAAGGACTTGCCTGTAAACCAAATGTGGAGAAACCCGACAAAACTGACACAGGGAAGAAATCCTTTCAGTGCTCTGAGTGGAGAAAGAGCTTCAGGGAAAGCACACACATTCCTTCCCTGGAAAAGACCCACACAAGGGAGAAAGCTGCACATCAAGGCAGATCAAAGAGGCGGCAAGGAAACCGGGCAGAGCAATGGAGAAATATATCTGAAGTTTGTCAGGGGGAGGATTTCAACTTCCTCACAAGTGATCCCAAAAAAGAAACTGGAAAGAGCAAGGAAAAATGCCCACACACGGGGGAGAAACCATATCAATGCTTGGAGTGTGGGAAGTCCTTCAGTCGGAGTGATAGCCTGACTATCCATGAAAGAACCCACAAGGGGGAGAAACCTTATCAATGCCTGGAGTGTGGAAAGAGCTTCAGTCAGAACGGACACCTGACTTTACATATAAGAACCCACACGGGGGAGAAACCATATCAATGCTTGAAGTGTGGAAAGAGCTTCATCGATCGTGGACGTCTTAATGTCCATCAAAGAATCCACACAGGGGAGAAGCCATATCAATGCTTGAAGTGTGGAAAGAGTTTCAGGGTGAGCTCAAGCCTGAATTTGCATCAGAGAACCCATTTAGGTGAGAGACCATACAAATGCCTAGAGTGTGGAAAGAGCTTCAGTTCAAGGGGATACCTCATTAAACATCAAAGAACCCACACAGGGGAGAAACCATATAAATGCTTTGAGTGTAGAAAGAGCTTCAGTGAGAGCTCACGCTTGACTTTGCATCTAAGAATCCACACAGGGGAGAAATCATATAAATGCTTGGAGTGTGGAAAGAGCTTCAGTGAAAATGGATCTCTAATTGTCCATCAAAGAATCCACACAGGGGAGAAACCATATAAATGCTTGAAGTGTGGAAAACGTTTCCGGGTAAAGGAAGGCCTCACTAAGCATCAGAGAACACACACAGGGGAGAAACCATATGAATGCTTGGAGTGTGGAAAGAGCTTCAGCGAGAGTGGAAAACTTACTATCCATCAAAGAATCCACACAGGGGAGAAACCATATAAATGCTTGGAGTGTGGAAAGAACTTCAGGCAGAACGGACACCTGACTTTGCATGTGAGGACCCACACGGGGGAGAAACCATATCAATGTTTGGAGTGTGGAAAGAGCTTCAACGAGAATGGAAAACTTACTATCCATCAAAGAATCCACAAAGGGGAGAAACCACATGAATGCTTCAAGTGTGGAAAGAGCTTCAGTGACAGAAGTGCATTGAATGTGCATCAAAGAACCCACACAGGGGAGAGACCACATAAATGTGTGCAGTGTGGGAAGAGCTTCAGTGTGAGCAGAAGCCTGACTTTGCATCAAAGAACCCACACAGGGGAGAAACCATATAAATGCTTGGAGTGTGGAAAGAGCTTCAGTGTGAGCTCAAGCCTGAATTTGCATCAGAGAACCCATTCAGGTGAGAGACCATATGAATGTCTAGAGTGTGGAAAGAGCTTCAGTTCAAGGGGGTACCTCACTAAACATCAAAGAACCCACACAGGGGAGAAACCATATAAATGCTTTGAATGTGGAAAGAGCTTCCGTTGGAGTGCACACCTGAATAAGCATAACACCACCCACACAGAAGAGAAACCATACAAATGCTTGGAGTGTGGAAAGAGCTTCAGTGCAAATGAATACCTTACTAAACATCAAAGAACTCACACAGGGGAAAAACTATAAGTTCAGGGCTAACTTGTAGTCAGGCCAGCCAAATTTGGCTGGCACAAGATACACTGTCAAGTATGTTTGGACCACTCTTGGAGTCAGAGAGGCCATCATACAGACATGCACCATCCTCTGAGAGTGGTCCGAACTCGCTTTAAAATGGCCTTTGTGCCAGCCAAACTTTGCTGGCCTAACTGTGCAGGCCCAACTCCAGTTTAGGATTGCACTCTCTATAAATGCCTAGACTGGAAAGAGCTTCAGTAGGAGAGATAGCCTGACAAATCATCTAAGATAAATCATCTCCACACAGGGGAGAAACCATATCAATGCTTGAAATGTGGAAAGAGCTTCAGTGAAAATGGATCCCTTACTGTCCATCACGGGAGAAACCATATAAATGCTTGAAGTGTGAAAAAGCTTTACTGCAAGGGGAAACCTCACTAAACATCAAAGAACCCACACAGAGGCAAAACCATATAAATGCTTGGAGTGTGGAAAAAGCTTCAGTGTGAGCTCAAACCTGAATATACATCAAGATGTAGATGATAGAGGTGAGATGATAGTGGTCTCACCATAGAGGTGAGAGACCATATAATTGCCTATAGTGTGGAAAGAGCATCAGTACAAGTGGAACACTTACTGTTCATGAAAGACCCCACATTATACGAAGAAACCATATAAATGTTCCGAGTGCAGAGAATGCTTCAGTCGGCGCTCACACTTGATTATGCATCAAAGAACCCACACAGGGGAGAAACCTTATAAATGTCTGGAGTATGGAATGTGTTTTATTGCAAGCAAGACTCTTACTGGACCTCGGGGCGGGGCCAAGTTTGGAACAGGGTGCCACGATTCTGTCTCTCGCCAGAGAGATCTGACACGAAGCCTTCTTTTGGGGTAGGGGGGGATCTACTCCAGTAGTACCCCACTCTAGAACCTAGGAGTAGTTCTAGAGCTTAAGCGCCCCTTGAACTGCTGTTTTGGAAGGCTTAAGGCTGCTGCTTTGAGAAGGAGTGCTTGATTCGGATGCCATTGGCAATCTTTGGAATTGTTCTTTTCTCCTGCTTCCCCACACAGAGAGCAGCTACAGAAGTTTTGGAAAGACATTGCAACTTAAATTCAAGAACTATAACCTAAGAACTACAAAATAACAAAACTAAACTGAGGCAAGACGTATGTGATTCTACTATCCCAAATTGAAGGAAAGTGGCGGCGTTAGGGTGGACAAGTTGAGTGACCTTTAGGTTCTTCCAAATAAAGATGCGGAGACTTGTTCTAAACAGAACTTTGTATTTAGAACGTATTTACATAGAACAGCTTCAAAGAAATCATACTCAGCTCTCTATCTCTCTCTCCACACATCTAACTCACAGACAGCTCCTCACACACTAACACAGACTAACTGACATGCAGTCCAGTTCCAGCCTGTACATAAATCGCAACATTGACTTGTACATATCACATGACCAGGTTCCCGCCTAAAACTCAGTTGCAAACTCATTTCAACTTGTAAATTAACCAGTGTTCCAAATCATATCCCAACACAAATCGAAGAAGAATAAAGACATCAGACTGTGCAGTTTGAAAGTGACGAGATGAGAGGGAGAAGAGAGGAGGATCCCTCCTCCGTCTATGCTGAGAACAGCAACAGATATCTCGGAAGGATTTTAAAGTATACTTGGGACTATATTTTAATGTCCATTAACTCTTTGTAAAACATTATGGGACTTTATTATTTGAAATAGATGAAGATTAAAGACCAAGGATTTAAGACTGGTGCCGTGATGGAGAAATGAAAGACAAATTGGGAGTGAACACAGCTGATTTTCCCACCCCTTTACAAGATCTAAAGACAACTTGATGCCAACTTTTCTTATATGACTAGAGAAGGACTCTTGAAAGACTTGCAGGATGTTAGCAAAAGCTGAGTAGTTTGGATAGACTCTGGATTGATATTTACCTTTGGAATACATTTGGACGTACTGTTTTGCCTGTTTGGATTTATGGATCATGACGGGGACTGAAGACAGACGTGGGCGATTTATAGTTGAGGCTGTTTGAGGAATGTCCTGCTTTAACGGAGGAATGTATGAGGGGGAGAGATTCCTGGCAGTAATTGAATTTTCAATGAGATTCTAATTTGGTTGTTATATTTAAATTGTAAATTAAGTGGAATCAATTGAACTTATAAATGGCAGAGGAAAGGCGGGATATAAATCATTTAAATAAATAAATTTAAATAAATATAAATGGGACTGAATTACAACTGGACTGTTAGAAAAAGAAGATGGTGCACTGAAGAACAGAGTGGTCAGAAAAAACAAAGACTCAAATTACTTTCACTCCTTCTACTTGAATTGGTTGTAGATAATAAGCCGTGTTGTGTCTAGACATTTAAAGAAATATATCTTTGTGAAACATGAGATTACTGGAGTATATAAATACAGATGTTTATTTGAATTGATGGTTGTTTGTAAGCATTGAGGGTCACTGAATAATTCTCTAAGTATATATTTTGATACTAGCTACACCTTGAGGCCAAAAGACAAGAAACACGAACTTTTGGGACAGGATAATATCAGACATTCTACTCAGATTTTATTAATTCAATTACTCTCAGAATTTAGACAGGTGCGGCAAGAAGTTGCAGTTATTAAGAATATTGGAGAGAATTTTTGCAGGATTTGGAGAGCCTGTCAGAAGAAGTTAGGTACTCTGATAAATTTATGAATGAGATTAGAAAGCAAGACAAGTCAATGGACTGAACGGAGATGCACCGTTTGGGGTTGGAGTCGGACCAGTCGGGCTTTGTGGTTGGAATGCAGGGCCTCTTGGAGATGAAGGCAGAGGTCGTTGGAGGGCAAATTGCAAGCGGGCGAGCTCCAGGAGGGGAGATGGTGCCAATGGAGGAACAAATAAAGCTTACACGGGAGACATAGAGAGAGCTCAAGATAAACCTTATCGAACAAGAACTGAATTTATAAAGATTTTACAGAGTTGGAGATAAATTCCAGAAAACAATTGGACTTATTAATGTACAAGATTGAGATGCAGAATCTCTCTCAGGAATATTAAAGGAGGAAGAGTTACTGTAATAATGTAAAAGTTGAAAATAGGGGAAATTGGCAGAATAAATTGAGAATGAGAAACAAAAAGTGGAAGAAGAAGAAAAAGAAGGAAAGAATTTTTGAGTGAAAGATATTCAGAATATGGAGATTGAATTAGGGAAAAATATAGCAAATGAGAAAAAGATGATACTTAAATAAAGGAGATTATGATGAAAGTATTAAATTAGGATATTTTTTACTAAATGTGATCTTCCCCTTAATTGGGTAAAACAATTTAAAAGAAGTTACTTTCTTTTTCCTATCCTTATGTATAATTAGAGAAACTGAAAGTAGTTATTGTATGTCTGTTCGAGAAATATTTAAGATGATTGAATAAGATTTTTAAAAATTGGTAAATTTATGGATGGATATCAGAATTGAAATAAACATTAGAAGTTAATGTATTATGATATAGAAGTGTTAGGCTAGAGTCAATTAGATAGTTATAAATGGAAAATAAGAGTTAGTAAGTTTGGTATTTGCCAACAAAGGTTCGCATAGTCAAAGCGATGGTTTTCCCAGTAGCAATGTAAGGCTGTGAGAGCTGGACCATAAGAAAGGCAGAGCGCTGAAGAATAGATGCTTTCGAATTATGTTGTTGGAGGAGACTCTTGAGAGTCCCCTGGACTGCAAGGAGATCCAATTGGTCAATCCTCCAGGAAGTCAAGCCTGATTGCTTCCTGGAAGGACAAATGCTGAAGCTGAAGCTCAAATACTTTGGCCACGTGATGAGAAGAGAGGACTCTTTAGAAAAGACCCTCATGCTGGGAAAGATGGAAGGCAAAAGGAGAAGGGGGCGGCAGAGGATGAGATGGTTAGATAGTGTCACCGAAGCAATGAATATGAAATTGGGCGAACTCAGGAAGGTAGTGAAGGACAGGGAGGCCTGGCGTGCTGTGGTCCATGGGGTTGCGAAGAGTCGGACACGACTTAGCGACTGAACAACAAAGTTTGGTATACAGGACAATTAAGTAATGTTAATGTTAACGTCTAGACTGTATGCAAACACCAATATAGGTAAGATAATTCAGCTGTAATCGGTGTGGACCTTTGTACCCCTTTACTATGTATTATCCTTTACATTACCCATACCTATATATATATAAAAATAAAAACTTTTTAAAAAAGACTCTTACTAGACATCAATGAATCCACATAGAGTAGATGCTTATAGTTTGTAATGAATTTCTATGACTGTAAATATATGACTAGAATAAGTGTCCAGAAATGTGAGAAACCATCTAATCTTATGACCCACGGGGTTTGTTTTTTAAATTTTTAAATTGTATTTTAATATTGTTTTTAAATTATTTTTTTAATGTTAAATTTCTGTTTATATTGTTTCTTTTGTTGTAATGCCGCCTTGGGTGCCTTCAGGCAGAAAGGCGGGATATAAATCCAATAAATAATAATAATAAAATAATAAATCAATAATAATAATATAAATGCTTGAACTGTAGAAAGAGACTCTGTAGGAGCTCAGGCCTGACCTCCCATCCAAGATTTCACATAAGAGAGAGACCGCATGCCTTCTTGGATTGTGGAAATGACTTCAGACGTCGCTCACATTTTAAGATGGGTCAGAGAATCCACCCAGCAGAAAAACAATTGAGTGTTGAAAGTGCTTCAATGGCCAGTTGCTTCTGGTGAATGAATTCACAACAGAGAGACCCCAAATCAGTGTTTGGCATGTGGAGAAAAGTGCTGTGAAAGAGTAATCCTTAAAGCACATCAATGTATCTACATAGTACAGAAACTATTCCAGTGCATTGATTGTGAAAGTCAATCACAGCATCAACCTCTCTTCACCTGCAATGAGTTTGCCACATCAGTGTGATATTGGATCAGTCATTAGGGTTTTGGATATGTTTCTTCTTTTATTGGTTGTTCCTTTTATATGTTTATTCTTTTGAAATTATTGGATTGTCAACAAAAAAGGATGTGCCCTTACTGTTGCTAAAAGACACATACTGAAAGATAAATGCCTGCTGAAGAAGGAGTAGAAGAGAGCGACTGTCCTAGATATGGCTAGATTATTGTAGAATTTTGTTGTAAGTACTAATGATTGTATTTGTAGAACTAGAAGGAAAGCTGTAATGTGTAAAAGTTTGGATCTGATGATTTTGTTTGAACATTTGCTTAACAAGCAGCTGGTCTTTGAAGTTGTATTCTGTTTCACACAACACCAGAACCAGGGGGTTTCTCCCAACAGAGAGAGAGAAAAGATCTGGTACATTAAATGCAAAGAATATGGTAAGAACATAAGAGCCCCACTGGGTCAGGCCAAAGGCCTATCTAGGCCAGCTTCATCTATCTCAGTGACCCACCAGGTGCCTCAGGGAGCTCACAAGACAAGAAGATGCCAGCGTCCTGTTGCCACTCCCTTGCACCTGACATTCTCAGATAGCCTACTTCTAAAACCAGGAAGTTGCATATACCCACTGTGGCTTGTAACCCAGGATGGACTTTTCTCGAAATTTGTCCAACCCCCTTTTAAAGGCATCAAGGCAGGATATCATCACCATATCCTGTGGCAAGGAGTTCTACAGATTAATTACCTGCTGGGTAAAAAGTTATTCCCTTTTATCTGTTCTTACTCTCCCAACACTCAATTTTAATGGAAATCTCACAGGTGTTGTGAGAGACGGAAAAGAACACAACACCAGAACCAGGGGACATCCACTAAAATTGTATTGTGTAAAACCCTTGTATTGGAAGACAGACTGAATCACTGCCTGACACTCAGCAGTCTGACAGTTTGAGAGCTCTTCTGGGCTTGAGCCCTGCCAAAGTGGGAGAAATGATAAGAACAGGAACAGCAACAGATGGAGAGAGTGGATAGGGAGGCTCTTTCCCCTCACACACAACACCAGAACCAGGGGACATCCACTAAAATGGAATGTTGGGAGAGTTAGAACAGACAAAAGGAAATACTCTTTTATCCAGTGTGTAATTAGTCTGTGGAACTCCTTGCCACAGGAGGCGGTTATAACATCTGGCCTGGATGCCTATAGAATGGGATTGGACAGATTTTTAGAAGAAAAGTCCATCACACTTGCAACCCAGTCTGAGACATACGAGAGCCCTGCTTGTTCAGGCCAAAGGCCCATTTAGTCCAGCTTCCTGTATCTCACAGTGGCTCATCAGGTGCCTCAGGGAGCAGTTTCTTGAAGAACTTGATTGAAGAACCTGCCCACTCCCAGACGCACACGTTCTTACGTCCCCCTTGCCTCCAAGTATTTACTCAAGCCCAAGATCTTCAAGGTTTAAACAAATCAAGAGTTCCTCCAATTAGGCACTGAACAAGAACAGTGAAATGGAAGCCAACCAAAAGTTCTCCAAAGGAAGAAGACTTCACTGTGCATCTCGCTCCTTCCAGGGCAAGTTCCTGTTGTAACTGAAGGGGCCACACACCATAAGCTCCTTAGCTCTCCTTCCCCCAAACCTGGGTCTAAGTAATGCCCTGCAGGTAGTGCCAGCAAAGGACGAGCTCTTGTTTTTACCTTAAAAGCCAATACCTGGCTTCAGGCCTCTGGTGCTCCTACCTACACAGTCTAGTCATCAGAAGCCTTCCTCAGGTACCGCTGCCTGGGGTGGTGAAGCAACCCGAAAGCAAGCGAGGGAAAGGTCTTCTCAGTGGTGGGCCCCCCTTGTGTAATTTATACCAGGGGCTGCAGTGAACTTCTATATACATGGGTCTACCAATCAGTGCCTGTTGCTGGGTAGGCTCTTGGCTAATCAGCCACACCCATTTCCACCTGTGTCTGCAGGCACTCCGCAGGCAATTACCTCACCTGCTGAGTGACTCAGCACTCCTGTGCCTTTAGCAGGCCTCCTCCTGCTGCTAAGGCCACGCTTCAAACAGGCCTAGCCATGGCCAAACCCTCGGGCATCTTGCAGCAATTCCTTTACCAGGTTTGGGGCACAAATCTTGACAAAACCAAATTTAGGGCCCAAGAGGCCCAAGCAAGGAGTTCTTGTAGGGGACCCGTTTGATTGATGGCCCCACCTTGGTAGGACCTTCCAAAGACACTCACAAAAGTCATTTCTCTCAGAGCGAAACAAGGATTTTATGAGGAGGTACCAGAGAGAGGAAACAAAAGAAGAACCAAGAATGACCTCAAGGGAAGGGAGGCTCCCAGCCAGTGGCCTCTGGGTCCTGAGGATCTTAGGGAGGGGAGGGGAGTGGAGCCGGTGGAACTCACCCAGAAGAATAGGCTGGCACCCTGGTGGGCCTCCCAGAGCACCAGCACAGCTGACTCTCACCTTCTGCTATCAGCAGCAAGTAAGAGTCCATCCCATCCTTGTTTCCTCTGCCTTTTATATGCACCTCTTTAGAACCTTCCAGCTGTGCAGCCAATCAGATCTCCTGCTGGCTACTGTGTTTACATAACTGTCACTAACTGTCATTTGGGAGGGGCAGAGAGAGAGAGAGAAAGAGAGAGAGAGAGAGAGAGTTTAACTCCTTTGGAGCCAAATACCCCCTTGAAATAAGTCCATTAGCCAACAATGTTGCTTCCCCTCCCCCCATCAGACACACATTCTCTAATCCCAGATTTTTCCATCCATTGGGTAAGTAGACTTGTGCATGTGCGCAGTGCACGCACCTTTGTACCAAAGGGTAACGTTTCATGAATCAACTGCAGGGGGATCTAATCTATAAATCTAACTGAGCTGAATCAAATGTGCAGGAAAATTCCTTAAAGTGGGGGGGGGGGGTCAGAGATCCATCTTTGCTACTGCAAAGCTGCAGTCGCGGTCAGCGCTCGCAGTGCTGTTCGGGTCGCCCTGCCACTCACGAGCAGAGGGGCAGGTGTCAAAAATAGCCCGGAAATCCGACTTGCGGACAAAAGCTGAGCCTACCTACGGGCTTCACTTGAACCAAAATGGAACCAGGCTGCTGGTGCTTAATATTAAGAAGGTGGCAGAGCAGCTTTTAAACAGACCCCTGGGGGAAAGCCGACAGGAGCCGAATGGCGTCCAGTTCGGAACGCCTCATCCCTATGGGAAGAGGAGATTGGAGGAGTACCAAAGAGTAATGGAGGAGTAGGACATACAACTTCAAATCTGAGTGGAAGTGACAGTTTGTCCAGTAAAAAGAGAGGAGGGGAAAAGGGATCAAAAAACAGTCCCTCCTTAGAGAACCCCATATATAGGTGTTATTACGCGAATGCACGAAGTCTCCGAGCAAAGATGGGGGAACTGGAATGTTTGGTGGCTAGGGAAAACGTTGATATAGTAGGCATAACGGAAACCTGGTGGAATGCAGAGAACCAGTGGGATACTGCAATCCCAGGCTATCTATATATATAAAGAAGAGCCTATGTATGTATGTATGTATGTATGTATGTATGTATGTCTCGCATAGGCTCCGCAACGCCTGGAGCGATCGGCACGAAACTCGGCACGCATACACCTTGCGGCTGGGCGACAAACACTGCAGGGGTCGGGGGCCCCTAGCGCCCCCGGGGGTGGGGGTACGCGGGGGTCAACGCGTGAAAACGGTCAAAAACGGCCAAAATCGGCGTCAAATCCACCATTTCTGGGGTCGCCGAGATGAGTGACGACGCTCCCGACGCCATAAGAGTCCGGGTTCGGGCCCCCCTCGACGTGGGGGGCAAGAAGGGGTGCGAGACAAAACGTCCACCCTGCCCCGCTGTGATGCCTGGACCAATCGGCACGAAACTTGGCATGCATTAGCCTAGCGGCCTGGCCACAAACACTGCAGGGGTCGGGCCACACTAACGCCCCTGGGGGTGGGGGTACGCGGGGGTCCCCACATGAAAACGGTCAAAACTGGCCAATATCGGCATCAAATCCACAGTTTCCGGGGTCGCCGAGATGAGCGGCAACGCTCCCGATGCCGTTGGAATCCGGGTTCAGCCCCCCCTCGACGTGGGGGGTGAGAAGGGGTGCGAAACACAACATCCACCATGCCCCGCTGCGACACCTGGACCGATTGGCACCACACGCGGCATGCGGAAGCATCGAGTCCATAGTTTCCAGGGTCGCTGGGACGAGTGGCGACACTCCCAATGCTGCTGGAGTCCGGGTTTGGGGCCCCCTCAGCATGGGGGGCAAGAAGGGGTGCAAAACAAATAATCTGCCATGCCGTGCTGGAACGCCTGGAGCAACGTGCACCAACCCTGGCATGCGCGTGCCTTGCGGCCTTGCGACAAACACTGCGGGGGTCAGGCCCCCCCTAGCGCCCTCGGGGTGGGGGTGCACAGGGGGCCCCACGTGAAGATGGCTGAAAATGGCCAAAATTGGCATCAACTCCATAGTTTTCGGGGTCGCCAAGATGAGCAGCGATGCTCCCGACACAGTTGGAATCTGGGTTTGGGCCCCCCCTTGGCGTGGGGGGCAAGAAGGGGTGCAAAACAAAAAGTCCACCAGGCCCTGCTGCCATGCTTGTACCGATCGACATGAAACTTGACACGCATACACCTTGTGGCCTGCCGACAAATACTGCGTGGGTCAGACCCCCTTAGTGGTCCTGGGGCTGGGGGTACGCGGGGGTCTTCGTGTGAAAATGGTAGAAAACGGACGAAATCGGCGTCGAATCCATAGTTTCCGGGGTCACCAGGGCGAGTGGCAACACGCCCGATGCTGTTGAAGTCCAGGTTCGGCCTCCCCCAGTGTGGGGGGCGAGAAGGGGTGCAAAACACAACATCCTCCATGCCCTGCTGGCACACCTGGACCGATCAACATGAAAATTGGCACGCATACACTTTACAGCCTGTGACAAACACTGCGGGGGTCAGGGGTTCCCCAACGCCCCTGGGGGTGGAGGTACACAGGGGGACCTGCATAAATCGGTTGAAAACAGCTGTGATCGGTGTTGAATCTGTAGTTTCCGGGGTCACTGAGGCGAGTGGCGACGCTCCTGACACCGTGGGAGTCCAGGTTTGGCCCCCCTCAGTGTGGGGGGCAGGAAGGGGTGCAAGACACAACATCCACCATGCCCCGCTGCAACGCCTAGAGCGATTGGCGCCAGACTCGGCATGCGCGTGAGAAAGGTAGAAAACGGACAAAATTTGCATCGGATCCATAGTTTCCAGGGTCGTAATTGGTGTTGAATCTGTAGTTTCCAGAGTCGCTGTGGTGAGCGGTGACGCTCCCAATGCCATGGGAGTTTGGGTTCAGCCCCCCTCAGCGTGGGGGCGGGAACGGGTGCGAAACAAGATGTCTGCTATGACCCGCTGCAACGCCTGGAGCGATTGACTCCAGACTCAGCAGGTGCATACCTTGAGGCCCAGTGACAAAAACTGCAGGGGTCAGGCTCCACTACCGCCCGCGGGGGCGGTGTGCACGGGGGCTCCTGCATGAGAATGGTAAAGAACGGACGAAATCGGCGTCAGACCCATAGTTTCCGGGGTTGCCGAGGCCTGAGGCAGAGGGCCAAGGCAGGGGGCGAGGCAGGGGGCCTGAAGTGAAGACGGCCGAAAACAGGCGAAATTGGCATCGAGTCCATAGTTTCCGGGGTTGCCGAGGCGGCCGGAGACGCTCCCGATGTGGTTGGAGTCCGGGTTCGGCTCCCGTCAGCGTGGGGGACGAGAAGGGGTGCAAAACTCTTAAATTCTGGAAGATCATTTTGTTACCTGGGAAACGCTGGGTAACAAAAAGCTAGTAAACTCTATAGGAGGGACAGGGAAGGGCGTGTTGGCGGAGGGGTGGCCATCTATATCAAAGAAGGGATAGAATCCAGCAGAGTAGAAACCGAAGGTGGGCCAGACTCCACCATGGAGTCACTGTGGGTTAAACTACCAGGCCGTAAGAGCAATGTAATAGTGGGGGTGTGCTGTCGTCCTCCCGATCAAAAACTTGAAGGTGACCTTGAAATTAGGAAACAAATCAGGGCAGTGACCAAGAGAGACAGGATTGTAATCATGGGGGACTTCAATTATCCTCATATTGACTGGGTCAACCGCTGCTCTGGTCAAGAAAGAGAGACCGGATTCCTTGATGTGTTGAATGACTGTGCCTTAGAGCAGCTAGTCATGGAGCTGACCAGAGGACAGGCGACTCTGGATTTAATATTGTGTGGTACTCGGGACCTAGTTAGGGATGTAAGTGTTACTGACCCATTGGGGAACAGTGACCATGCTGCAATTGGTTTTGCCATGCATGTCCAGGAAAGAGTGCAGAGCAAATCTGACACAAGAACCCTTGACTTTCGAAGGGCAGATTTCCCTCAGATGAGGAGGCTAGTGAGAAAGAAATTGAAAGGGAAGGTAAAAAGAGTCCAATCCCTCCAGGCTGCATGGAGGCTGTTTAAAATAACAGTAGTAGAGGCTCAGCGGAAATGTATACCGCAAAGAAAGAAGGGTTCGACAAGGTCCAGGAGGGTGCCTGCATGGCTGACAAACGAAGTTAGAGAAGCTGTAAAGAGCAAGGAAGCTTCTTTCCATAAATGGAAGTCTTGCCCCAGTGAGGAGAATAAAAAAGAACATAAACTCTGGCAAAAGACAAGTAAGAAGGTGATACAGGAGGCCAAGAAAGCGTTTGAAGAACGCATGGCTAGAAACATAAAAGGGAATAATAAAAGCTTCTTCAAATATGTTAGAAGCAGGAAACCTGCCAGAGAGGCGGTTGGCCCGCTGGATGGTGAGGGAGGGAAAGAGGAGATAAAAGGGGATTTGGATATTGCAGAGAAATTAAATGAATTCTTTGCGTCCGTCTTCACAGCCGAAGAACTTGGGCTGATACCACAGCCCGAGCAGCCCTTACTAACTAAGGAATTAAAGCAGATAATGGTGAATAAGGAAGATGTTTTAGATCAAATTGATAAACTACATATAAATAAGTCACCAGGCCCAGATGGTATACACCCAAGAGTTATTAAGGAACTAAAGAATGAAGTTGCTGACCTCTTAACTAGAGTATGCAACTTGTCCCTTCAAACAGCCCCGGTACCAGAGGATTGGAGGATAGCCAATGTCACGCCAATCTTTAAAAAAGGGCGAAGGGGGGACCCTGGAAACTACAGGCCGGTCAGCCTAACGTCCGTTCCGGGTAAGATGGTGGAAAGCCTCATCAAAGATAAAATCCTAAAACACGTAGAGGAACAAGTACTGCTAAAGGAAAGTCAGCATGGCTTCTGTAAGGGTAAGTCTTGCCTCACAAACCTTTTGGAATTCTTTGAAAAGGTCAACAGGCACGTGGATGTGGGTGAACCTGTGGATATCATATACCTGGATTTTCAGAAGGCGTTTGACACGGTCCCCCACCAAAGGCTGCTGAAGAAACTTCACAGTCAGGGAATAAGAGGGCAGGTCCTCTTATGGATCCAGAATTGGTTGAGGGCCAGGAAACAGAGAGTGGGTGTCAATGGGCAATTTTCAGAATGGAGCGAGGTGAAAAGTGGAGTGCCCCAGGGATCTGTCTTGGGGCCCGTGTTTTTCAACGTATTCATAAATGACCTAGAGACAGGGATAAGCAGCGAGGTGGCCAAGTTTGCAGATGACACAAAACTTTTCCGGGTGGTAAAAACCAGAAAGGATTGTGAAGAGCTCTAGAAGGATTTCTCCAAGTTGGGAGAATGGGCAGCCAAATGGCAGATGCGTTTCAACATAGGCAAATGTAAAGTGATGCACATTGGGGCAAAAAATCAAAACTTCACCTATAGGCTAATGGGTTCTGAGCTGTCTGTGACAGCTCAGGAGAGAGATCTTGGGGTGCTGGTGGACAGTTCAACGAAGGTATCGACCCAGTGTGCGTCAGCAATTAAGAGGGCCAATTCCATGCTTGGGGTAATTAAAAAAGGGGTTGAGAATAAAACAGCCAATATTATCATGCCATTGTACAAAGCAATGGTAAGGCCGCACCTGGAATATTGTGTCCAGTTCTGGTCGCTGCATCTCAAAAAGGACATAGTGGAGCTGGAAAAGGTCCAGAAGAGAGTGTCAAAAATGATTACAGGGCTGGGGCACCTCCCTTATGAAGAAAGACTGCAGCGTTTGGGGCTCTTCAGCCTAGAAAAAAGGCGCCTGAGGGGGGACATGATTGAGACATACAAAATTATGCATGGAAGGGATAGAGTTGATAGAGGGATGTTCTTTTCCCTCTCTCAAAACACCAGAACCAGAGGGCATCCGCTCAAACTGAGGGTTGGGAGAGTTAAAACAGATAAAAGGAAGTACTTTTTTACCCAGCGGGTAGTAAATCTGTGGAACTCTTTGCCACAGGAGGTGGTGATGGCATCTGGTCTTGATGCCTTTAAGAGGGGATTGGACCGATTTCTGGAGGAAAGGTCCATTGTGGGCTATAGGCAATGATGGATTGTGCAACCTCTTTACAAAGGTGGTGGGCTACTGGTACCGGGTGTAAGGGAGTGGCAACAGGGTGCAAGCATCTTGTTGTCTCATGCCTCCCTGGGGCACCTGGTGGGCCGCTGTGAGTAACAGGAAGCTGTACTAGATGGGCCTTTGGCCTGATCCAGCAGGGCTCTTCTTATTCTTATGTTCTTACTTTCCTAAAAGGCAAAGGAGCTCAGAAGCCTGCTTTCCTAGAAGGGCGCTCCACTGGGAAGGAAAGCGAGACTCCACGTTTGGGCGAGCACCTCCTCCCTGCTGTGCTGTTCTCTCCCCTCCCCCTGGAATCAATGCACTGGCTGCTCTTCCGACCGCGGGTCCCCCTCCTGCTGGAAAACGAGCCTTTTCTCCCAGCACTCCGAGGGTTAAAAGGAGATTCTGGACTTGCTGTGCTGGGGATCAGGCTACCAGCAAGGTTGTCTTTAGTCAGGGGCGGACCTAGCCAAAATGGCACCCAAGGCACCCAATAGAAGTGCACCCCCACAGGAGCCCTGGTCCACCCACCACAAGCAGCTCCGAGCCCAGGTCTACCCATTAGAAACAAGAGCAGAGCCCAGATCTACCTATTAGGACAAGCCACAGGGAGACCAGTGCTCTGCAGAGCAGGAAGGCATTCATAGTGCAGACCTTCCACCACCTATTCAAACCCTTTTTCCAGTGCCAAGGCATATTTAATCATAACTTTTAAGGTCACGGTGAGCTTAGCGTTGTTTCTTTGTTTGTAGTTGGTTCTTAACATTTGCTGACTTCAGTTTGAACCTGTGTCTCCACTTTCAAAAATCTGAGTCAGTGTCTGAAAAAGCCACATGTGTGCAGAGACCATTATACAATGCTCCCCCGCTCCGTCGCACCCCCGAGTTTCACATGCCCTCTCCGGCCCCCTTCGGGTCGGCCGATGCTCGCGGGATCCTCCCCAAAGCTCTTCCAGCCTCCTGGAGTCGGCAACGCGAAGTCAGGCTGGGGGGGGGGGAGACTCCCCGCGGTCTGGTCCTCGTTGGCCACTCAGCCCGGCGCGGGAGGGAAGCTGATCGGCCCAGGAGAAGCCTCAGTCTAGGCTGACTGTGCTGCGTGGGGAGGGGGAAGCCCGGCCGGGGGAGACGCGGCCCACTTTCAGCCCGGGAGTCGCGGGGGAGGGGTGGGGAAGACGCGAATCATCTGCGACGGGTCTTTCCCCAGGTCTGGCCGGCACTCCGAGGGTTAAAGGGAGCGACTCCGGATTCCTAGAGGGGCCAAGAAGGAGGGCTGGAGTGGGGAAGTCCCGCCCTGCACTGATCACTTCTTGTCTCTCTCTAGCCACGCAGGTGGGGTGAGCAGCCGCTGTGATGAGCCGGTGTGGGGGAAGGGGCGTCCTGGGGGTGCGGTGGGGGGGAGGAATCGAGGTTGAGCCCCCCGTGGGGAGGGGAGGGGCTGAGAAGGAGAGCAGTGGCCTCCTCTTCTCTGGCGGGGAGCTACGGCGGCAGGGGCGTTCGCCGCGCGCTCCTTCGACAAGCGGAGTCCCGGGACCCCGATCTGGCTCCGCAGCGGCGCCGCTTCCTCCTCCCCCCTCCTCGGGACGGGTCTGGGGTTCGGGACTGGAGGTTCCTGCCTGCGAGGCGCGCGCGAGCAGCCATCAGGAGGGCGGTGATGCCCCCCCCCCCGCCGCGGTGGCCGCTTGTGCTCGCCGCCTCTCCTGCATGCATTTGCCCGAGGTGGAAGCGGGGCCCCTCCCCCGTTCAGGAGCAAGCGAGAAAGTGGAGGAGGGGCGTGGGTCGGGGTCTCCTTGCAGCGTCTGCACAGAGTGGAGTTGGTGGCTGAGCTCAGGCTGTTGCCTCCCAAATCTCACCCCCCCCCCCCCCATTTTCTCATTACATTCAAAAAGATCGACCCTCAGAACTCTCAGTTGAGTTAGTTCCTATTTTGCACGTTACACACCGCCAGGCACGGAAGTAGAGAGCGGATCGGTCCCAGGCCAGCCACGCTCCTCTCTGGTGCCCACGCGCTGGGCTGGCCTTCCAGCTGGATTTGAAACTGGCAGCTTCCAGGAAAAATGAGCTGTGTGTCAGTTGATCTGTGTGTTATTTTCAAAAACATGGCTAAGTGAACACATTAATTGGAACTGCACGGAGTCCTGCCAATGTTTCAGGATTGGTTTTCAATTCAAGTTGGTCTTAAAATCCAAGACAGTTTCTGACGGTCTGGGAGGCGCCTGTTTCCAGTCTGCAGGGAGGTCACCATCTTTTCCAGCTCTGTGCTCCCTGCAGAAAATTCAAGGCACCTCCCTTATGAGGACAGGCTGCAGCGTTTGGGGTTCTTCAGTCTAGAAAGTTTCCTGTCTCTCACAGTGGCCCACCAGGTGCCTAAGGGAGCTGAGTAGACAACAAGATGCTTGCATCCTGGTGCCGCTCCCTTGCACCTGGCATTCTGAAGTAGCCTACTATTAATATAAGGAGGTTGCACCACCCATCGTGGCATATAGCCCACGATGGACTTTTCCTCCAGAAATCCATCCAGTCCCCTTTTAAAGGCCAGATGCCATCACACCTCCTGTGACAAGGAGTTCCATAGCTTAATTCCCTGCTGGGTAAAAAAGTATTTCCTTTGATCTGTTTTAACTCTCCAAACACTCAATTTCAGTGGATGTCCCCTGGTTCTGGTGTTGTCAGGGAGGGAAAAGAACATCTCTCTATCCCTCCTTTGCATAATTTTGTATGCAGTCCCATGTCCCCCCTCATGTGCCTTTTTTCCAGACTGAAGAGGCCCAAATGCTGCAGTCTTTCTTCCTTAGGGAAGGTGCCCCAGCCCTGTAATCATTTTTGTCATTCTCTTCTGCACCTTTTCCAGCTCCACTATGTCCTTTTTGAGATGTGGTGACCAGAACTGTACGCAATTTTTTACCCAGCAGGTAGTTAATCTGTGGAACTCTTTGCCACAGGAGGTGGTGATGGGATCTGGTCTAGATGCCTTTAAGAGGGGATTGGATGGATTTCTGGAAGAAAAGTCCATCATGGGCTATAGGCCATGATGGATTGTGCAACCTTCTTACATTGGTAGTAGGCTACTTAGTAGTAGAGTACCAGGTGCAAGGGAGTGGCAACGGGATCCAGGCATCTTGTTGTCTCCTGCCTCCCTGGGTCACCTGGTGGGGCCGCTGTGAGATACAGGAAGCTGGACTAGATGGACTTTTGGCCTGATCCAGCGGAGCTCTTCTTATGTTCTTATAATACTCTAGATGTGGCCTTACCATCTATTCGTACAATGGCAGGATTATATTGGCTGTTTTATCCTCAACCCCTTTTCTGGAGGAAAGGTCCATCGTGATCTATAGGCAATGATGGATTGTGCAACCTCCTTACAAAGGTGGTGGGCTACTGGTACCGGGTGTAAGGGAGTGGCAACAGGATCCAGCAGGGCTCTTCTTATGTTCTTATGTTAACTGCACTTATTCCTCCTAACGTTTCAGGTTTGGTTTTAAAAGTCTAGACTGTTTCTGACCGTCGGGGAGGCTCATGTTTCCAGTCTGCATGGAGGTTGCCAACATTTCCACCTCCGAACTCACTGCTGAAAATTCTGGGCTTCACTAAAAACACCACCCTTAAGACGAAAGGCTGCAGCGTTGTGGGCTATTCAGTCTAGAAAAAAGACCCCTGCGGGGGCACATAAGAACATAAGAAGAGCCCTGCTGGATCAGGCCAAAGGCCCATCTAGTCCAGCTTCCTGTATCTCACAGCAGCCCACCAGGTGCCCCAGGGAGGCATGAGACAACAAGATGCTTGCATCCTGTTGCCACTCCCTTGCACCCGGTACCAGTAGCCCACCACCTATTTAAGGAGGTTGCACAATCCAACAATTGATCAATCCATCAATCATCTCAACATGATTGAGATGCACTAAAATTGTTGGAACTGATAAAAGGAAATACGTTTTTTCCCAGTAATTAATCTCTGGAACTCCTTGCCAGAGGAGGTGGTGAAAGTGTCTGATGTCTTTAAGAGCGGATTGGACACATGTCTGGAGGAAACATCCATCACAGGCTACAGGCCATGATGGGTGGTGCAACCTCTTTATTTTAGAAACAGGCTACCACAGAATGCCAGGTGAGGCATCTAGTGGGCCACTGTGAGATGTAGGAAGCTGGACTAGATGGGCCTTTGCCCTGATCCAGCAGGGCTCTTCTTATGTTCTTTGATCAGCTTCCAGCATGCTGTCCACACTAGCATTTTCCCTAGCAAGCTCGGAGCTAGGAAAGAAGGCAACTTCCACGCATACTGGACTCATGAGCCACCCAGCCGATCAGAAGGTGGATTTGCAGTTGAAATTTATCTCCCCGTGTAACTTTGTTTAAGAAAAATGGTACACTGGCAACTGTCATTGCTTACTCTTTGCCTGTGAAACCTCCTGCTTTCCTTGTGGGTCCTCCTCTGATCGCTCGCCTGCTCCTTGCACCCTTGAGGGTGTGTGTGTGTGAGAGAGAGAGAAAGAGAGAGACCTCCAGTTCTGACACAGCCAAGCTTGTTCCAAGGAGGCAGCAGGGCCATTTCAGGGGTCATCTCAGCTTCCCTTTCCTTCCATTTTGAAATTGATTGTGCGAAAAGCAGGATGAAAATATCACTTTTGGCAGTTTTTGTAGGTTAAAAAAAGAACACAACCAGGATGGCTTTGCAATTGTGTGTGTGTGTGGGGGGGGGGGAGTTGGCCGGGACTGTGTAGAAGCCGGACCGGAGGGGGCCAGGAGGGGCCCAAGCAGAACACAGAGGGAGGTGGTGGCGATAGCAGAGAGCAGCCTCTTAGCCCGAAACGCTGCCACGGTTCCTGATTCGGAGGGGCTTCTTCACTGCGCTGTGCTTTTCATTTCCAGGATATCAGCAATATTGTGTTTTGTCTTTTTAACTCCTATATGTCTCTTTGCTCCTACAGAAGCAGCCGGATGTCAAAACTCATCAGGAGGAGAGCTGGACTTGGCAGCTGAACAGCCTCCGCGCCTGATCCAGGAGGACCGGCTGAGAGTTGAGGCTCCCAGAAGGAGCTGCGGAGGTTGGAGCAGGGGGAGCATCTCGGCCACGAAGCGGGGAAGGTCCAGCCCCAGAGGGACGTCCCTGCACAGCCTGCTTTGAAACATCTGTGTCTTGCCAGGTGTGTGGCTCAGTGAGGAGGGGGGGCTCTTTCCGCTGGCAGAGAGAACCAGGCGCCTCCCCGCCATACGACCCCCCCTCCACCCCCTGCATCTCCCAAACAGGGATTTTTGGAGAGACGCCTTTTCCCAAGACGTCCACCACCACCACACCAAGCACCTCCAGTTGCGGAGTGTTCCCGGCCCTGGGAAAGAGAGACACGCGAGTGCACCTTCCCTTGCCCGCCTTGTCCTCTGGGCTGCTGCTGGGCACACTGGAGGATGCGCCCCCCTCGCGCCGCAAGGGAACGGGGTGGGGGAGGAAAGCCAGAGACAAAAGGAGCGGGGAAGGGGAGGGCAGCAGGCAGACAGCGCTCAGCAGCAGGCTTTTTTCCGGAAAGGCAGGCGCCTCCGAAGCCAGTCGGAGGTTTCACGGGGGCCTGACGCGCTTGCGCGAACCTTGCAAAGACCCGCCAGGGCGCTGGAAACCTCCAGCCGGCTTCGGAGGCGCCTCAGTTTTTTTAAAAAAGGCTGAAGGTTCTAGGTGCGCCCCTGGTGCGGCCCACCCCCCACCCACCCCCCTCTCGATGCAGGTGGGGGAGATAAGATAAGACTGCAGAGAAGGCGGGGGAGGGGCCCACTTTATAGCCAGATGAAGCCCTCATGAGTAATGAGGAAAGATTCCAAGGTTGATAGATTTAGATAGAGGTTTATAGCGGTCAGATTGCAGTTCCTAGATTTTTACGCTCAACTTGGTATTTAGTAATGTTGTATTGGAGTATTTTTAATGTGTACCTTTGTGTATTTTGTTTGGTTCTGCTGGTCTTTGATTGTAAGAAAGTTGAGTTGATTGATTGATTGATTTGATTGATTGATTGATTGATTGATCTCCAGATAACCAGAAAAGGAAAACCCAACTGCCTTCTGGAACAAAAACTTTGGAAACCCTTGATATTTTGTGGTCAGAAATGTATCGCATGTTTTTGTTTCCATCTCAGAGGAGTTCTCCAGACCTGCCGCCTTTTCCCAGATGGAAGGAGGGGAGTGTGCGTCTTCCCAGGATTTCCCGCAAGAAGAGAAACCGGAAGGTAACGATCCTGCCTCAGACAGCAGAGGCTTTGGAGGGGGCTGGGTGGGTGGGACCAGAAGGGTGCTGGGGTGAGTGGCGACCCTTTGTCCCCATAGAGACTCTCCTCCCTTCTGGAGCAAGTTGGGGTGGTTAGGCTGAGTCCCCAAAGGACCTCCCAGCCGTTCTGATCCCTTCACTGGCAAAGCCACAGCAGCCCCTTGGCCGAGCCGTAGACCGAAACTTCCTGTGTGATCTGAGTGGCTGATGCTCTGGCCCGCCTCCTTCCTTCCCTCCACGTGTCGCCTTCTGCTCAGTCCCTGCTTCCTTTCCCAAGCCAGAGGATGGGAGGAGGCACGGGGAGTTTGGAGGTGGCCATTCTCTACCTATCTGCTGCCCTAGGCAATTGTCCCAGTTGGCCTCATGGACAGGCCAGCGCCTGTCACACCACTGCCTCTTATGTGTTTTTCAAAGGCTCTTGATCCCAACTGCACTCCAGCCACATCATGCATGGCTAGCAAGCAGACTCCTGCAGTGGCCATAAGGCTGAACCTGGTAGCCTCCTTAGGCACTGAGTCAGAGCTTGTTCCGTCTGGCCCGGTGCTGTCCACACTGACTGGCTGCGTCTCTCCAGGGTTTCTGGGAGTCTTTGGGTCCCCACCTGGAAATCCTGCCATGAACTGGATCCAGGCCCGTCTGCCTGCCCGGCCACTGCTCTGCCACGGCCCCTTCCATTGAGCTTCGTTGTCTTTTTGTGTTTATATTTCTTTTTATTGCTATTTTACTTTACTTCCCAACATCAAACACCAAAATACAAATACATTTTTTTAAACAAATATTCCATTCTAAATATATAGTGTCAGCATGGAGCACTATCTTTAAATTATTTATATCAATCAATCAATCGGTACTTATATACCGCTTTTCAACACGAAGTTCACAAAGTGATTTACAGGCAAATAGTAATAATAATAAAATTATGTTCTGAATAAAAGCACATTTATTTAAAAATTTATTTTATTTATAAAATAAAAGTAATATTAATAAAATTTTATAAAAATAAAATAATATCCTTTACAATGTATCCATAATTCTTTTAATTGTCGTCTCTTAGACAATCTAGATGTATTTTTCATTCTTTTTCCCTATTTCAAACCATAAACTAACAAATTTACATCTACTTCATCCATTTATTCATCTGTTCCATAGTTTGTTTCTCTAAAATTTCCATTTTCACGCAGTTAGTCAATGAATGGTTTTCATTTCGTTTCAGTAGATATCTGTACTGACTTCTCTTTTAATAAAATCATATGTGTCGATTTCCATTAAGTCCAAGATCTTTATGTTTCTATTTCTTTATCTTAAGTCACAAAAATCAAATACATAAATAAAATAAATAACAAAACAAAACTAAATGCAACAAAACTATAACAAAAACACACACAAAAACACACCATAAAATTCAAGGGCTTCCCGTTACCTCCACTATGGGGGGTCGTGCGCCCCCTCTTTGGAGCGCAGAAGAGCCTCCGGAGTCTAGAGGAGCTCTGCCTTAAGGCCCCCCATAAGGGCCCCCTAAAACCTGCTACAGAGCAATTCAAAGGTACGGATCACGTTTCAAGGACGCAGCCAATCAGAGAGCTGGGGAGGGGCTTTCAGCTAAGACCAGAGTCTCCAAACCCATCAGTACGAGGGCCACGTTGTATATTTGACACATTTTTGTGGGCCAAAAAGAATCAGTTTTATAAATGAATGAATAGGTTCTCCTTGAATCTTTTTTTGGAATCGGTATGACGTGATTCACAACAAAAGAGAAATGGGACAATTCCAAAGAAACCCTGCCGTGCTTCAACTGAGAAATGAGGTATCCTGAGTGAAAACGTCAAACCATAGCAGAGGTTCTGCCAAAAGCAGTTGCTGTGGGTTAGATAAACATCTTCTGGTGGGCTGGATTTGGCCCCTGGGCCGTAGTTTGGAGACTCCTGAGCTGAGAGATCACCAGACCAGCAGAGACCTCCCTTTCCCGTGTGCTTTCGACTGGCGGCGACAGTGAGAGCCACTCCCTGTGGACTGGAGGGGAGGGCTTGCTAGGGAGAGTCCCCAGGTCGGTTGGTAGGGACCAAGTCATAGCTAAGTCCCCTTCAGAGGGGAGCAGGAAGCAGAGAGTGGGGGTCAATGGGCACTTTTCATCATGGAAAGAGGTGGAAAGCGGAGTGCCCCAGGGATCTGCCCCAGGGTGCGGCAGCAGTAAGGAAGGCCGTTTCATGCTGGGGGTAATTAAAAAGGCGGTTGAGAATAAAACAGCCAATAATATTATGCCACTGTACAAATTGAGGGTAAGGCCACACCTGGAGTATTGCGTACAGTTCTGGTTGCCACAAAAGGTACAGAGGAAAAGGTACCTGGAAAAGGTGCAGAGGAGAGTGACCAAAATGACACTGGGATGGGGCATCTCCCATTTGAGGAAAGGCTGCAGAAATTGGGGCTCTTCACTCTAGAAAAAAAATGCCGGGGACGGATGGACATGTTTGAGACATACAAAATTAGGCCTGAATAGAGTGACTAGAGGTACATTTAATTCTTTTCCGTCTCTCACAACACCAGAACCAGGGGACATCCACTAAAATTGAGTGTTGGGACAATTAGAATGGAATGGGTAAAAGGTTTTTGTTTTGTTTTTTAATGGATGCACATTTTTTACCCAGCAAAAAATTAATCTGTGGAATTCCTTGCCACAGGACGTGGTGATGGCATCTGGCCTAGGTGCCCTTAATAGGGAATTGGACAGATTTCTAGAAGAAAATCCATCACAGGGTACAGGCCATGATGGGTGTGTGCAACGTTTTAGCATGCTACATCAGAATGCCAGGTTCAAGGGAGTGGCCACAGGACGTAGGGATCTTGTGGTCTTGTCAGCTCCCTGAGGCATCTTGTGGATCGCAGTGAGATACGCTGTGAGCTGGTGGAAGTCCACCACTGACCTTTGCAGTTTGGCGGACCTCAAGGCCACCTTCCTGCTGTTTAAGAATGAATGAAACTGCTCCCACCCCACTGTACAAAATAACATTTTGACATTGATCAGAAGATGATGTGATGCGAGAGCTGCTGCGAAGCCTGAGGGAATCCAGAGGGAGCCCCCCCCTTACCTTGCAATTCTCCAGAGGAACATTGTCCGCCAGGGCTCCCACAGCTGCCTCCATCCCAGGGCCAACAGGCCAAGTGCCAGCCACAATTGTGCTCCTTCCCCACAGCAGGCAATTGAGAGTCAGTAGCTGAGCAGGGCTGCGATTCTGTGCCCCCTTTCCTGGGAGTCAGTGCTGCTGAATCCATTGGAGTCTCCTTCAGAGTATACCTGTCCAGGAAGGCCCTTTAGAGGTCCTATCAGAATATTGCCCTGATAATCTACCTTCTCTCTCTGTTCCAGGAAGCATCAGCCAAGGCCATGAGGACGAAGACAGACCAGGGAGGCAGGAGGGGAGCCCAGCACCAGTTCGGAGGACAAAACCTCTTGTTGATCTCCGTAAAACCCAAATCGACGAGGAGTATTTCAAAAAGACGAGATGGAAAGGGCATCCTTTGTGTGGAGAAGCACTCGCCTGTAAACCGAACATGGAGAAACAGAACAAAACTGACACAGGGAAGAAACCGGTTCAACGCTCTGAGTGGAGAAAGAGATTCAGGGAAAGCAGACACATTCCTTCCCCTGAAAAGACCCACACAAGGCAGAAAGCTGCACGTCAAGGCAGATCAAAGAGGCGGCAAGGAAACGAGGCAGAGCAATGGAAAAATACATCTGAAGTTTGTCAGGGGGAGGATTTCAACCACCTCGCAAGTGATCCCAAAAAAGAAACTGGAAAGAGCAAGGAAAAACGCCCACGCACGGGGGAGAAACCATATCAATGCTTGGAGTGTGGAAGGAGCTTCAGTCGGAGTTATAGCCTGACTATCCATGAAAGAACCCACAAGGGGAAGAAACTCTATCAGTGCCTGGAGTGTGGAAAGCGTTTCAGTCAGATTACATACCTGACTCTCCATGAAAGAACCCACACGGGGGAGAAACCCTATCAGTGCCTGGAGTGTGGAAAGAGTTTCAGTCAGAGTAGAAACCTGACTATCCATGCAAGAACCCACACGGGGGAGAAACCATATCAGTGCCTGGAGTGTGGAAAGACCTTCAGTCGGAGTGATTGCCTGACTCTCCATGAAAGAACCCACATGGGGGAGAAACCATATCAATGCCTGGAGTGTGGAAAGAGCTTCACAGA
>JAJKFI010010996.1:0-28054 GCA_029204185.1 Lerista edwardsae
GAGACGTGATGTCCGCAACCTTCGCACCAGGCAGGCAAGTCACCGTGCGGTCCTCACATCCGTCACAGACCCCTCTCTCTCTATTCCTAACTATAGAATTGCCCACAACAAGGAGACCACGACCCCCCTCCCGCCGAGGAGCATCCTTAGTGCGACTGGATGCGGGCTCATCACCGGAAGAAGGGGCCCCCGCTGGGGGATCGATTCCCTCTGTTCCAAGCTGACGTCCTCCAGCCCTGAGACTCCTTTCCCCAGCAGCTGAGGAGTTTCCTGGCTGAGAATGGGACGAAGCCTGCAAGTCCCCGGAAGTCTCACCATGAACCCTCACTACCTGTCTATGCTTTTCCAGGTCGGCAACCAAGGCCTCTAGGGAGCAGACACGTTCCCTGAGTGCCTGGAGCTCCTTGCACCGAGGACACACCCACGACTTATGCCCCAGAGGCATATAGTCATACATGTGGCACTCTGTACAAAACACTGGATAGCCCCCACCCAACTGCTGGCTGTCTGGCTCCATCTCTGTATTTATTCAGGGATGAACTGCCCTGCTTCTCAGAGAAAGGGCAGGGTCTGGGGCCCTGGCTTCCTCGCCCTGCTGCTTCACTCGCACAGATGCGTAACGCGCTTTTACCTGGCACTTGGTCGCGGACGAGGCACTTCGTCGCAGGACAGCACTCGCTGCTCGTGTCCACTCGCTTGGAACTGCTCGCTTGGAACTCGCAGTGGATTTTCAACTTATTCATAAATGACTTAGAGACAGGGATAAGCAGCGAGGTGGCCAAGTTTGCAGATGACACAAAACTTTTCCGGGTGGTGAAAACCAGAGAGGATTGTGAAGAGCTCCAGAAGGATCTCTCCAAGTTGGGGGAATGGGCAGCCAAATGGCAGATGCGTTTCAACGTAAACAAATGTAAAGTGATGCACATTGGGGCCAAAAACCAAAGCTTCACCTATAGGCTAATGGGTTCTGAGCTGTCTGTGGCAGCTCAGGAGAGAGATCTTGGGGTGCTGGTGGACAATTCCATGAAGGTATCGACCCAGTGTGCGGCAGCAATTAAGAAAGCCAATTCCATGCTCGGGGTAATTAAAAAAGGGGTTGAGAATAAAACAGCCAATATTATCATGCCATTGTACAAAGCAATGGTAAGGCCGCACCTGGAATATTGTGTCCAGTTCTGGTCGCCGCATCTCAAAAAGGACATAGTGGAGTTGGAAAAGGTGCAGAAGAGAGCGACAAAAATGATTACGGGGCTGGGGCACCTCCCTTATGAAGAAAGACTGCAGCGTTTGGGGCTCTTCAGTCTAGAAAAAAGGCGCCATGATTGAGACATACAAAATTATGCATGGAAGGGATAGAGTTGATAGAGGGATGTTCTTTTCCCTCTCTCACAACACCAGAACCAGGGGGCATCCGCTAAAACTGAGGGTTGGGAGAGTTAAAACAGATAAAAGGAAGTACTTTTTTACCCAGCGGGTAGTTAATCTGTGGAACTCCTTGCCACAGGAGGTGGTGATGGCATCTGGTCTTGATGTCTTTAAGAGAGGATTAGACCGATTTCTGGAGGAAAGATCCATTGTGGGCTATAGGTAATGATGGATTGTGCAACCTCCTTACAAAGGTGGTGGGCTACAGGTACCGGGTGTAAGGGAGTGGCAACAGGATGCAAGCATCTTGTTGTCTCCTGCCTCCCTGGGGCACCTGGGGTGGGCCGCTGTGAGATTCAGGAAACTGGACTAGATGGGCCCTTGGCCTGATCCAGCATGGCTCTTCTTATGTTCTTATGTTCTTATGTTCTTATGTTCTTATGTCAAAGGACCTTGGATGTGTAGTGTGTGTGTGTGTGTGTCTGTGTGTGTGTGTGTGTGTGTGTGTGTGTGTGTGTGTGTGAACAGGGAATAAGCATTTGTTTGTACATTTAATATTGGGGGTAGAAGATTGTTTTAGACAGTTTTTAACATGCCCTTGATTTGCAGCCAGTTTTGATGGAGGCCCATATTGACATGGGAATGTTGGTGGCTCCGCAGGACATACACAGTATTTAATTTGTCTCAGATCATCTCCTAAAATTAATGGGTTACTCTCAGTAATATTACTAACCCTCTTGGTGCCAGTGGTACGCTTGTACTGCTGGTGCTGGTGTTGGCATTGTAAAAGTGCTGTGTAAGGCATTTTTAGAGCTGGCGGTATGGGTCATACTTCCAGTGCTGGACCTGCATCAGGAGGAGCTTTGCGGAGCCGCTCAGCAGTAAGTGCAACTGTCACAACCAGTGTGCTCTTTTGGGGCAGGGGAAGGAGAGGTAGAGGTGTGTAGCCAGCCCTGGTGGCTGGTGTGTGACAGGTGTCTGGGCCATGCAGCCTGACACAGAGGTTCTTAGTCAGCACTGGCAAAATAGCTGCTGTAGACTTGAAGAGGCCCATTGCAGGGTCAGCCCCCTTACCCGGAGAAGGGCAAGAATTTTCTCTTCCCCCAATGAGTCTCTGATGACTGCCGTGGCTCCTATTGGATGCAGCGGTAGCCATTTTGGCATTTCTACCCCTATGGGAACTTGGCAGCTTAGGATTGGGCTGCCAGAAGCCTTAGTTGACAGATACAGGCCTTAAAAGTGGGTTGCCATAGTCCGTGCAAGCTCCATGAGCGGCTTTGACAGTGGATTTAATTTTGGATTTGAATTTTACTTCAAACAACTTCCACAGAACGCAAGGCGAGCCTTGGAGTGATCGAATGAGATTAGTGAACAATTGATTTTCCTGTTACACGAAATACTCCAAGTAGATGATTGCTGCTGAAATGTCATAGTGGTCAGGAAAAGGCAAAGATAATGGAACTTGGCTCTTACTCATCGAACAACCACTAGTTTTAAACCATTTTTCCTGAAATTCCAACATTATATCCTGCAATGCCAGAATTGCATAATGGCCATGAAATTCCCTTGATGTGACTTGATCGTTGTCTATCTACTGCTAAATATTTCTTAAGTGCAAATGAACTGCATTTTGGATATTTGGACTTGCACTAGATACTTGGTATGATCATAAGTGGAATCAAAAGTGCAGAGATAAATTGCCCCTGTGCAATTACCTCCTCGATGTTTTCCTACATGGGTGCAGTCTATCCTAACTCCATGTTGGTTTCTGGTTGACACTGCCTTAGGGCAGCGGTTCCCAAACTCTCCGGGAGTTTGGGAAGTGCTCTAAGCATTTGTGGGCCGAGGAATGGTAGCATCGCGATTGCTAGAATCATGTCGCTGCTGGCAACATAATGGGGCTGGGGGGACTTACCGCTGCCTTCCCAGTGACCGTGGGGGTTGGGAAGTCCGCAGACCCCTCTGCAGGGCTTCCCATGCATCCAAAAATGAAAAAAAATAAAATTGTGACCCAATTCTGGTTTCATATTTGCAACCTGGAAGTAGGTCACAATCTCCCCCCCCCAGGGAGCCCTGCAGAGGGATCCATGGGGTTCCCTGACCCCCATGGACACTAGGGCCGGAAGCGGTAAGTTCCCCCCAGCTTCGTTTTGTAGCCAGCAGTGACACAATCCTGGTGATCACATCACTGCCATTCCCTGCCTCCGTCCCTTAAGGGGAAACACGCAGAGCTTTCCAGGCTGGAGTGTTGTGACCAGAGACGTCATCCGGGCGCACCAGGAACCGGAACACCCGTATGATTGACAGCCCTCCACCCCTATGGCGGAGGGCAGCCACACCTCCCTGCGCCTCACAGCGCCCGAATCGCTCCATTTCAGAGCAATTCGGGATGCAAGGGAGGGAGGGAGGGCCCAAGAGCAGCTCGCCCATCCTCGGGAGAGGCGGCGCGGCCCGGGCCCGTCCGCAGAACTGGCGGAACGGCGTACCGGGCCGTTCCACCAGGATAACACCACTGGTTGTGACGCCCCAGTTTGAAAACCCCTGTCTGAAGGGTTATATATAACTACCACTGATCTGGAAGCAGAACATTGGCATCTTTACTGCCAAGCAAAGATGTCCATGCTGCCGTGCATTTTAAAAGTCTTCCCGTAGAAACTCCTCCCATTTTGTGGCATTTTCTCCCCCTCTGCAAACTTCCACATGGTCTGCTTTTCTATGGCTTGCCCCATTCTGGAAAGCCTCTTGCTTTCTTAGCCACCCTCACCGTTTTTGCTGTAGCTTTTTGCTATATTTTCCTTTTTGCCTGGAACCTGAAGTGGTGCAGCTCAGCTTTGCTGCACAGGAACAGTCTACGATAGTCTGTTTAACAGATTAAAGACCAGCAGATTAAGGATCTCTCTCTTCCTTTGATCCTCATAGCAACTCTCCCTTCTAAAAGCCTCCATTCTCAGTGCTTGTGTTTAAAGCCTCCTGCTATTTTTTTTTCTTTTCCTCTCATTGGCTCAGCTCTGACAGAGGAGGACACTTTTTGCCTTTTTCCTTGTTTGCCTGTATTGCCTATTTTCTTTGCTTATATCAACTTATCTTCTTTAAGAAGCTCAATCTTGTGGTCTAAATAGAAGCACTTTGAAGTTGTTTGCACCACTCACCCACATCAATGATCTCCAAACTGTCAGCACTGCTAAATTTAGGGCGTAATCCTAACCTTGAATTAAGGTGGCACAGTTAGGCCAGCAACGTTTGACTGATACAGGGCCACCGTAAAGCAGTGGCGTTTCTACAGGGAGGGCAAAGCTCTAGGTTTTGCAAGAAGCCTTACCTTGCAGTGGAAATCACTCCTCTCCTGCACCGTTTTAGCCAATCCTCACAGGGAACAGCAACATCTTGGCGTTGCTTACTGGCTACAGCAGCAAGGGAGAGGAGGGATTTACATGACAGAGTAAGGCTTCTTGCAAAACGTAGAGCTTTGCCCTCCCTGTAGAAACGCCTCTGCCGTAAAGCATGTTTGGACCATTCTCAGAGTCAGGGAGGATAGTACACATCTTGTGGTAGCCTCTGACTCCAAGAGTGGTCCAAACATGCTTTACAGCAGGGGTCTCCAAACCCTGGCCCAGGGGCCAGATGCGGCCCTTGAAGAGCCTCCACTAGCCTCTGGTCCCTTATGAGCCTCTGGCCCTCCTGACCTTGCTGGCATGGATGAACCCTCATGGTTGTGTGCGGAGACCAGGGGGGTGATGCATCACCTCCCCCTCCCTCAGAATTCCTTGGGAAGGCTGGAAATTGTCACTTCCTGGTTTTCCCAAAGACCCAGAAGTGATGTTTTTAGGCTCTCTAAAGGCCTTAGACGGTTTCCTGAGGGTCAGGGAGGCTTCCCCGGCCCTCAGAACATGCTCTGGGTGTTTCCTTTCCTGTGATCTGCTTGTTCTGAGATATTTCTTGAGCACATTTAAGTAAACTGCTTGAGGGGTAGAGTAATGGGAGTCCATTAAAGTGTATGCTATATTTCCGTGGAGGAAATTATATTTCTGTGCTTGGTGCTTGGAGGAATCCTGGAATTCTGAGCCCATTCATTCATTTATCTAAGATCTCTCTCTAATGTATTTATTTAAATTTTATACTTAACATTTATTTATTTATTTTTCCAGCCCTTGACACCATGACAGATATTTGATGCGGCCCTCCAGCTAAAAAGTTTGGAGACCTCTGGTTTACAGTGTCCCTTGTGCCAGCCAAACTTTGCAGGCCTAACTGTGCCAGCCTAAATCCAGGCTAGGATTGCGCCCTGAATCTGTCATTCTAGAAACATTGCTGATTTCCCCAATTTATTTGGGGCTGGGCACATCTGGGCCTCAGATTGTGTGTGTGTGTGTGTGTGTGTGAACAAGCAGTGTTGACAGCACTGTCACCACAGTCACTGCTACCCTTCATGATGCCCAAACATATCTGGAGCTGGCCTTGACACTGAGGAGGTTACTAAAGGCCCAATTATATCCAACATTCCAACACGGATGCAGCCATGTGAACAGGGCGAATGGAAGAAGAGAAGGGACAAGATAAGAATAATGTTCTGAGGCATAGGGTGCAATCCTAACCTGGAGTTAGGCTGGCACAGTTAAGCCAGCAAAGTTTGGCTGGCACACTCTCGAGTCAGAAAGGCCAGCACACAGAAGCAGGCCATCTGCTCTGACTCCAAGAGTGGTCCAAATGTGCTTTATGGTGGCCCTTGTGCCAGCCTAACTTTGCTGGCCTAACTCCAGGTTAGGATTGTGCTCACACTCAAAGTTCATTAGAGCTTTTGCTCAGCTTGTAATTGAGGGGGGAGCGGGAGGTGTGTATGTGTGAACTTTTCTGCTCATCATTAGAAGCCACCTAATTTGTAACTGGTCCAAGCCTATCTCCTACCAGCATGTACTGCATGTACTGCAGAGCAGATCTGCTCCCCCTGACAGAGCACCCCTCACTACCAACCCTCACCAGGAAGCACCTCACTCTCCATCTTCTTTCTCAGTCCCCATGTTTTGTAAAGTGACCAGCAGAGCATCCTGGGAATGGATGCTCTGGGAATGGAACATCCACACATCTCAACCTTCTCTCCATCAGGCCACATTACAATAAACAGCTGGGGAGGAAAGGAGGCAGTTCTGGCTCTTTCCTGGGCACTCTCTTGAAAATACTGAAGCAGTGATCATAGCAGTGGCAGAGCTGGAAGATGAGATTTTAAAGCTCCTCCCCATACTCCTCTCACACATACCAAGCACGCAAGAGGAGGACGGGGCAGTTGGGTAGCGCTGGCAGATAGATTGCAGGCTAGAAAAGCTAAGTAGGGGGTGGATGGATGTGGGTATCCCTGCTGCCTCCTGAGGCAAGGGTTTCAACTTGCCTAGTGGCTGGGCCGCCTGTGCTGGCACCATTAATAGAGTAAATAAGTGACTGGTATGTATGTGTGACATGAGAGCTAGGATGCGTGTGGGTCTGGAGATGAGATTGGATAGAAGAGGAACTGGAAACTGAGCTTGAACTTTGCAGGCCCCGCAAAATAGAATAAGGCTGCTGTTCCTTTTACTGATATGAGGCTGTATAGGCTGAACACCATATTTGTGATGAGACAGATATAATGAGAAATGCCTGGAAACAGGATATTATATTACTTCTGTATTTTCCCCAAATCAAAAGGTTTGGCAAACACAGCCTGCCTGTTAAAAGTGCGCCAGTCAACTTTAATTTAAACTCCCTTTTCATGATGATTCATAGACCTCGTCATTATCATATCCTAATAGGATTACTGAAAGCCCAGTATAATTAAGATCACTATCTTAGGAGATGTTTCCTAGAAAAAATATGCACAAGGGGTGGGGGGAAGGCCACTGACAGCACAAAGTCATACATTTTATCTTACTTGTGTTGCTATCGGTGACAGCAGAACCTATAAAGGATGTATTTCTTGAACATTTGAAGCTGCCTTATCTAGACTGAGGGTCAAATCCTACCAACTTTGCAGCGCTGGTGCTGATTTGCCAACAAGGCATGCACTGCATCCTGCATTAGGGGGCAGTCACAGAGGCCTCTTCCAGGTAAGAGAACATTGGTTCCCTTTCCTCAGGACTGCATTGTGGCTGCCCTGGCACTGGAAAGTTGGATAGGATTGGGCCCTCACACAGGTCCCTGTAACTCAAGATTGCTTATTCTGACTAATGGCAACACTCTGGGGTTTTAGAACACGGCCTTGGCCCTACCTGGAGATGCAAATTGAACCTAGGACCTTCTGTATACAAGGCAGGTGAGCTACAATTCCTCTATGAATCAGGGCAAACTATCTTAGGGATCTCCAAAGCCCAGCTCATGGGCCACATTTGGCCCTCAGAGGGTTTTATTAGGCCCATATGGTTCCCCAGCCTCTCTGGGCTAAAAATAGTTCAAAAGATGCACTCCCAAAATGGGTATATACCACATTCAGCCACTAGAGGTGCTGAATGTAATGGAACGGAATGTCAAATCAAATGGAATCCATTCCATTTGGCACCTCTAGTGGCTGAATATGGTATCTACCCAAGATGGGAGATCTGGAATATACTGGGAATTTGGACTTGGAGTGCATTTGGAGAGGGATGGAACACAATAAACATCTGATACTGTCTCTTGTGTCAGCACTCTTTGCTTTTTTTGGAGTGTTAGGGTAAGCCCTTTATGAGAGAAGCTTCCTGTCTCATCCCAATGTTCAATAACTCACTTGAGTGAGATTTCATGCATTTGGCTTCACAGAGAAGAGGGTAGGAGGTGTGGTATGATGGTCGAACTGTCGCCTTGCCTGAAAAAGCTAAGCAGGAACAGCAGTCTTGGATGGGAGACCAAAGCTGAACACCAGAACTGCTGATGGATCTCTACAGAGGAGTGTGCAGGAATGCGGAGCATTGACTGGCAAGAAGTGGGTAACATCTGAGGCTTCTTGATGTCTATGACGCTTCCTGCACTATGAAGGGAAACCCTTGGAGAGTGTGGGGGTTCTATGAGTCCCATAGAACAATACTTGTTTTAAAAAGCCCATTGAAAAGGAGGTTTATAATCAGCCTGCTTGTGTAAACCTGCTGTGTAAGCCTGCTGAGTCTATGAGAAAGGTGGTTTATAAATACTGTAATTAATTATTACTTGCCCACGCATTTTTCCTTTTTTCTTTCTCTCTCTCTTTTTTTCTTTTCATTTTTCTTTTTCCTTTTCGTAGAAACTTTATCCAAAACTGTTGATTCTAATATTATATGTAATTCTTCTTCTTCGGATTGACTTGGCATAGCCAGTGTGATGGCTTGAAGTACTGCTTGTACTCTTGTCCCTGACTTTACCTCTTCCATAAAATAGACTTCTGACTTTACGTTTTACAACTTTTTCCCTGCTTCATTATCCCCAGGTATGCATTTATATCTTCCCACTGACGTGAACTGTAGTCCACAGAATGCTTATGCTGAAACAAACTGATTACTCTTTAAGATGCTACAAAATGCTTAGTTGTTTTCCTGTACAAGTGAGATGAAGAACCATAGAATCATGGGGTTGAACTTTCTGTCATGACACTGCTTGAACACCCCACTCCCAGTACGTCGCTCAGCAGTTCCTGTGGCCAATGGAAGCATAAAACATTTTCAAAGGCTTATGCAGGAGGTAGCCCAATCCTATACTTGCTCTGGAACAGGAAAGCCATATAGGAGGCAACTGGAATTCACCTCAGGGTAAGGGGATATTTTCCCCTTACCACGGTGTAAGCCCCAGCATCCCCAATAGGGCTTCTCCGATCTGCTTCAGTGAAATAGCTAGTGCAAATTCGAACAGCCCATGCAAGACTGACGTGGTTAGGATCCAACATAATGCTGTATCCACGCTCCACCCCGGGCTGTCCCACCCACAGGCCCTCCCTCCCTCCGCCTAGTTCCACCTTCCTCCCACCTTCCCCCTGCTCTTCCTGGGGTCTTACACCAGCTGAACCTGGCCAGCACTACCCCAACCTAACTGGTGGCCTCCAGAGGCCGGTGTGAGTACCTGTGCCAGCTAGACTTCTGGACGTGACACTCTTTGGCCGGTGCAACTGACATGTGCCAGCCGAACAGGCACTCAAGATTGCATCCTAAGGGGGAAAAAAAATCATAATTCTTAGTCTTTATCTACTCTGGGTATTGGGCCATGAATTTCGTGCTACAAAATCTGTTCGTGCATGAATACTTGTGTTTTAATCATTGTAGAATAAATTAAACTGCAGTGTTGCTGCCAAATTCTACCCCAGCTGAAATTCAGGCTAGAATGTGGGATTGTAAATCAAGCTTTATAAATCAGAGATGTACTTACCAGAAAGTGGATTCTGATAGGCCCCTTGCTGCCATGGCTAGCTCTCTCTGCCAAGGCCTCTAACAATAAATGAAAACCTTTAACAACCACTCTGGGTTAAGAACAGCGTTAAAAGAATAGTGTTAAGAACAGGGTTAAGAATAGTGTTAGGTCAATTTAAAAGCATAGTGTTGGGTCAATTTAACTTCTCCAGAATAAGGAAATGAAAAATGGGCCCATTACCTGCTTTCAGTCTCTGTTCGTCATCACTCCACCACATCAGTGCCCATAGTTAATGGATTCCAGCATTCAGAATTCACCACACACTGTTACTTTGGCCTTAACAATTCAAGGATAAAAGTAATACCAGCTTCTGGTTCTATTTTCACAAGCAAAGCACAGCCCAGACGCTCCTTCCACGTGAAGAAACATTGTTGAGTTTCCACATGGATAAGGCCTCTGTACTGCAACATTACATTGGGAATCACTTAGCATATGTCCTCCCATGGTGTGTGTGAGAGAGAGTGGATTGAGGGCCCAGTCCTATCCAACTTTCCAGCACTGATGCATCTGCAATGCAGTCTCAGAGAGGGAACAAATCTGAGGAGTTTGAGGAGGCCTCAAATTGTGAAATCGTCAAATCGTGACTGTCCCCGATTTCCCTCCCCCGCAGGATGCAGGATGGTATTGCTGCATCAGCACTGGAAAGTCAGATAGGATTGGTCCCTTAAATGGTTCACTGCAGGGGCGTAACTAGGGTGTGGCAGGGGGTGGCATGAGCCATGGGCGCCATCTTGCAGAGGGCGCCGTTTGCATGGCGCCCGCCCCCCCAAAATGGCGCCCACGGCCCGCCCGCTCCCTGCGCCGCATTCTCCTTGCTCCGGCTGGCCTTAAAGAGCCAGCCGGAGCGAGGAGAACGCGCTGCCACCCGGCGCCCCCTCCCGCTTCTCAAGGGGGGCGGGGCGCTGGGCGTCGCCGCGTTCTGTTCGCTCGTGCCGGCCTTAAAGAGCCGGCACGAGCGAATAGAACGCGGCTGGGGCGCCACGTTCTGTTCGCTGCCGCCGGCCCTTTAAGGCCAACGGCAACAAACAGAACACGGCGCCCCCACCACGTTCTGTTCGCTGCCGCTGGCCTTAAAGGGCCGGCAGCAGCAAACAGAACGCACCTCTTAGAAGGGGCGGGGCGCTAAGTCATGACGCCACGATGTGACGTCATGACGTTGCATGCCCCTAGGGGCGCATTTTCATTGGGCGCCATGGGCGCCCTTTCAAATAGATTCGCCCCTGGTTCACTGAATTAATTAACCTGGACTGTTCATGCAAGCATTCTATAGTAGTGATCAACACACTGCAATTGGGTAAATTGTAGTCAATGTCTTGACATTGTTAATTGTGATGGTGCTGAAATTCCTAATTACCTAGTTCAGTGGTTCCCAAACGGTGTGTTGGGACCCACCAGTGGGTCAAGAGCCAATTTCAGGTGGGTCATGAAGCACCTAGGGCAGCCATATTGAAAATATGGGATGCTGGAAAAGGGGAGGGCCGTGTGGTTGTTTTGCTTGTGTCAAGGTTGTAAATAGGCTTTTTTCCTGCTGAGAAATGACCCAACCAATTGCTGCATCCTCAGGAAAACAGCAGGCTCTGGTATCACAGTGATGGCACTTCCAGATGTGACATCATTTCTGGGGGTCCTGAACAGATTGTCATTCTAAAAATTGGGTCCTGGTGCTAAAATGTTTGAGAACCATAATATACATTTAACCAGTGCTTAATACCTGCTATACAATAATATCACCCATACAGACGCGGATCTTACCTGTAGCGCCCCATGGCACGAGCCATGGGGCGCAGAGCAGCAGTGGGGCGCCATTGTACGCGTTCTGGGAGAGACCGCACAGTTTCTCACCCTCCCGCCCGCCCACGCCTCCCTTACACTCCGAAAATACAGCGTTTCCGGGGTAAGGGAGGCGTGTCTGCTTGACACGCGAGGGCGGGGTGGGGGGCGCGGTTTCAGTGCCTGCCATGGGGCGCACTCCCGGCCCAGACCGCCTCTGCACCCATAACCCTGCTTTCTTTAGTACGAATTCATTACAGTGCTCTTTGTCCTGACATGATTGATAGCTATTCAAGCAGTGCATTCTGGAAGCAATGTATACTGAGCCAATCAGCTTCAATTTCTTGTCCATTAGATTAATGATGCATTATATAATGCCATTTTGCACTACGCTTGACTTTCCTGAATGGATCCCCTGCATTATAAGGGGTATTACCCACTCAAGTCTTGAAACTTTTCTCTAGCTCAAAATGTTAAATTCTGTACTTGTATTCTGTAAACCTTTTTGTTCTGTAATCCATAGGGTTTTCTTGGCAAGAGTACTGGAGTGGGTTGCCACTTCCTTCTCCAGCGGAAGATTTATTCTAGGTTTATTCTGTAAACCTAGAGGAAAACAACAGAATGGGGAGGACTAGAGATCTTTTCAAGAAAATTGGAGATGTCAAAGGACAATTTCATGCTAAGGTAGGCACAATAAAGGACAAAAATGGCAAGGACCTAACAGAAGCAGATGAGATTAAGAAGAGGTGGCAAGAATACACAGAGGAACTCTATAAGGCCGATCTAAATGTTCCTGATAACCACAGTGGTACAGTCACTGAGCTCGAACCTGACATCCTGGAGAGTGAAGTCAAGTGGGCTTTAGAAAGCCTCACTAACAACAAAGCTAGTGGAGGTGACAGCATTCCAGCGGAATTACTCCAAATCTTAAAAGATGATGCTGTCCAAGTGCTGCTCTCCATATGCCAGCAAATTTGGAAAACCCAACAGTGGCCACAAGACTGGAAAAGATCAGTTTACATTCCAATCCCAAAGAAGGGCAATGCCAAAGATTGCTCGAATTACCGCACCATTGCACTCATTTCACATGCTAGCAAGGTCATGCTCAAAATCCTACAAGCTCGGCTTCAGCAGTATGTGAATCGAGAACTACCAGATGTACAAGCTGGTTTCCGAAGAGGCAGAGGAACTAGAGATCAAATTGCCAACCTTCGCTGGATCATGGAGAAAGCAAGAGAGTTCCAGAAAAACATCTACCTCTGCTTCATTGATTATGCTAAAGCCTTTGATTGTGTGGATCACAACAAACTGTGGCAAGTTCTTGAAGAGATGGGAGTTCCAGACCACCTGATCTGCCTTCTGAGAAACCTTTATGCGGGTCAGGAAGCAACAGTTAGAACTGGACATGGAACAACCGACTGGTTTAAAATTGGGAAAGGAGTACGACAAGGCTGTATATTGTCACCCTGCTTATTTAACTTATACGCAGAGTACATCATGAGGAAGGCAGGGCTGGAAGACTCACAAGCTGGAATCAAGATTGCTGGGAGAAACATCAACAACCTCAGATATGCAGACGATACCACTCTACTGGCAGAAAGTGAGGAAGACCTAAAGAACCTTTTGATGAGGGTGAAAGAGGAAAGTGCCAAAATTGGTTTGAAGCTCAACATTAAAAAGACTAAGATCATGGCAACCACTCCCATCACTTCCTGGCAAATAGAAGGGGAAGAAATGGAAGCAGTGACAGACTTTATTTTCCTGGGCTCCAAGATCACCGCAGATGGTGACTGCAGCCATGAAATTAAAAGACGTTTACTTCTTGGGAAGAAAGCTATGGTGAACCTAGATAGCTTAATCAAAAGCCGAGACATCACCCTGCCAACAAAGGTTCGCATAGTATAGTCAAAGCGATGGTTTTCCCAGTAGCCATGTATGGCTGTGAGAGCTGGACCATAAGAAAGGCAGAGCGTCGAAGAATCGATGCTTTTGAATTATGGTGTTGGAGAAGACTCTTGAGAGTCCCCTGGACTGCAAAGAGATCCAATCGGTCAATTCTCCAGGAAGTCAAGCCTGATTGCTCCCTGGAAGGACAAATGCTGAAGCTGAAGCTCCAATACTTTGGCCACCTGATGAGAAGAGAGGACTCTTTAGAAAAGACCCTCATGCTGGGAAAGATTGAAGGCAAAAGGAGAAGGGGGCGACAGAGGATGAGATGGTTAGATAGTGTCACCGAAGCAATGAATATGAAATTGGGTGAACTCAGGAAGCTAGTGGAGGACAGGGAGGCCTGGCGTGCTGTGGTCCATGGGGTCGCGAAGAGTCGGACACGACTTAGCGACTGAACAACAACAACAATGAATGTTTTGTTTTGCTCTTGCAGGCAACAGGGCACTGTATTGTATAATTTTATCATGTGATTATCACATCTTCATTTGTGAAACACTGGCATCGGGGTGATGCATTCTGATCTGCAAGGGACAAACTACTTTCTGAGAAAGGTTGATCTGCACATGGAAGAAGGCTTCCACAAATGTACATATCTGCAAATATATGCGTTGATGCAACGATGTTGCGTCGATGCTATGCATAATCTAGGATTGTGCTGCCCACCTGAGAAAGTTGTAATGTTAGCATGAGAATTTTAAAAGTTTAATTTCATTTAAAAGCTACATATTGGTTGCCAATATTGCAAAGTATCGTGGAAATTCTGCTAAAAGGTTGAAAACATTGAAACAATTAAATAGAGATTAACTTTTTTTTACTTATTTCTAAATAGAAGTATAACAATGCTTTTAAAAAGTTTGCTTCAGATTTTGTAGACTGAAAATCTGTTTTAGAAGGAAGATTTGTGCTAGAAGAAAAATAGATGAATATGCAAATTCAAACAAAGGTGAATGGTGGCAAAAGTTTATCGTTAAACTATAATCTAGATTTCAAAAGTTAGTCCTCTTGATGCTCCAGCTTGAAGACCAAAATTAGTATTGAAAGATCAAACCCCAGATCTTCACAACCTCTCTCTCTCTCTCTCTCTCTCTCTCTCTCTCTCTGTGTGTGTGTGTGTGTGTGTGTGTGCGTGCGTGCGCGTGCGTGCGTGCGTGCGTGCGTTCCATAGCTGCTTTGGTAATTTGTAATTTGAATCAGTGTTTAATCTTTGTTCTTCTAATACAATTAAATAATGGCAACATGCTCTCCAGCTGTGATTTGACATCTGGATGCATGACTGTGATAAGCAAATACTGTGATCATGCAGTAATCTAGGCTAACTTCATAACTTCTCAGAATTCACCCTATGAAGCAGAAGCAATACCATATATGTATATGTCATGAAAACAGCACATGCAAGTTGTTAATGCTCAGCTCGGGATTAAAGCATTCTGAATAATAATTAATAATAATCATGATTTGAAAACCTGAGTCAAGTGGACTTCATGTTGCCTTTATTTTCCAGAATTTTTGCCATAAGGTCACATGCCACATGCCATCCTTGCTACAAAAGGTGGTGATGACATCTGGCCTAGGTGCTTTTAAAAGGGAATTGGACAGATTTCTGGAGGAAAAGTCCATTGTAGGCTATAGGCCATGATGCGTAGTGTAACCTCCTTACATTAGTAGTACGCTACTTCAGAATGCCAGGTGCAAGGGAGTGGCGACAGGATGCAGGCATCTTTTTGTCTCGTGTGCTCCCTTAGGCACCTGGTGGGCCACTGTGAGATATAGGAAGCTAGACTAGATGGGCCTTTGGCCTGATCCAGTGGGGCTCTTCTTATGTTCTTATGTGCTATAGAAAAACCTTATATGTGTTCCAGCTCTTTTGTTCTATGGGAATTAATTTTGTTCTGAGGAGCCAAGTATGAAAATTAGCTCTTATTGTAACCTGTCAAATGATGGGCAGTTTGTCTACTGGCATAGTCAGCTGTGTTTGCAGAAACTCGTACGGTAAAAGTTCACTGGCTGCAAATATTTCAGATTCAGTTTTGTCTGAAAGGAAGATGTTCTCTTTAGGCAGTATCTCCCTGTGCCTAGTGAATGTGGAGAAGGGAGGAGCAGGACCTAATTGGCTAGTCACACTAACTGGGTAGTGGGTAACTCACTAGCTGCACCCCTGGCCTCCACACTTTGGGTGTTTGTCTCTAGAGAGCAGGACCAAATGCAGGGAAGGTTCCTCCATGTGAAGTGGAACCTTGAACCCCCAGAGGACAGGGGGGATGTGGACTTTGCAAACATAGGAGAACATGGATAATTGCTGTGTTTCCATTTGCCCTCCTCATGCACTTCCATACCTGAATCACACAACTTCTGTTAACTTCATAACTGGATTACCAATTGAAGTCAGAATTACACAGAGCAGAGCTCCAACTCCCGTGATGATTCTGTAACTGTGCTGTTACTCAGAGATGTTCCCATCTTTGAAAGGTTCCCTTAATTGCAAGAAGTGGTGGCAGAAGCAGCAGCAGTGTTCCCAGCTAAAGGAGAATTCAGCAAATCAACATAGCTGGACCAGAGACTATAATGGAACCGATACAAATTGGGGCCTGGTTATGTGTGAGTAGGCCTTGTCTATGACTTCGTTTTGAATGCCCAGCTTTGAAAGTAAAGATTTTTTAAGTGATACAAATGATGTTTTCAAGCTCAATTTTTGGTTTTTTTTCTGTTGTTGCATAATTGGGACAAAGTGTTTATCCTAAGCTTAAATATAGATTTCTCTGAACAGTTTTGTTTCTTGAACTACTTTGATGTTTTACCATCCATTACAAATTATTCTCCTAAGTCTCAATGGCCTTATTTAAAGACAGGGGAATGAGATGCTACAGAAATATGACTGCAGGCCTGAACACAAATAGAAATCTTCTTGGGATTACTGTCAGTTAATACTTTCAGGACAGAATTTTCCTTTTTTTTATGGTGTTATGCAATTTCTTTTAAAATGTGGAATTCAGTAGTAGACGTTAAGGTTCTTGCGGAAAAGAATCCTTTGCAGAACTTGCTGGATTCCTGGGCTGGAATTTATGGACTTGTTCAGACAATCTGATCACTCTGGCCGTGATCTGCCAGCATTCTGGTTTATACGAAGCCTGAGCAAACACAGACATATAAAAAGACATCAGAAACAGATCTCAGATCAATGGAGTGGAATTTATGGACCTAGCTTGCAATCCTATGCTTACTTGGGAGTAAATTGCATTGAAATCAGTAAGACTTACTTTTGAATAGAGTTGCATGGGGTTGCACTGCCACTTACCTTTCAGAAAATATCAGTGTTAAGAGTTGGTGTCTCTTAGAGCGCAATCCTAAACTAAGCTAATCTAGCAAAATTTGGCCAGCACAAGGGCCACCATAAAGCGTTTTTGGACTATTCTCGGAGTCAGGGAGGATGGTTCACGTCTGTGTGCGGGCTTCTCTGACTCCGTGAGTGGTCTAAACACACTTTGCGGTGGCCCTTGTGCTGGCCAAATTTTGCTGGCTTAGTTTATGTCAGCCTAACTCCAGTTTAGGATTGCATCCTTAATGGAATTTACGTCTGAGGAGACATGCATAAGATTGGTCTCTGTGGTTTTTTCCTCCAAACTCAGTAGGATCAAACAAATGGATTTGTAATGTAAGACATTTTTTTTCCTGTATATATACAGTATATTTGGAATGTATCCCATGGCTTAGGTTAAATGTTGTACAGTATTAGGGAATACCTTCTGTGTAGAAAATATTTAAGTCAAGAACATCTCAATCCTTGATCACATGTACAGTCAGGCTGCAAGCCTATGCACACTTTCCTTAGAACACAAGATCCATTGAAGACAACGGGACTCACTTTTGAGCACACAAGCATAGGATTCTGTTTAGTTCTCAGTAGGAGTAAATGAATACGGGCAGTCCTGGAGAAAGTGGCTCTTGGCACGTTCTCAGTATCTATTCTGGGTGTGTATTAGCTTCTTTGGCACCATATTGCTGATATGTGCAGGTGATCACCTGCCATCACAACACACAGATTTGTGAAAGAATTGAATAAAATGACATGGAGATGAAATATTGCATCTGTTCAGCAGAAGGTGCAAGAGTGTGTGTGTGTGGGGGGCACACAATCATAAAAAATGAGGATAACATTTTATGCACAGGTGGCTCATCCATGAAGCTGGCTGAAGCCTCATGTCACCTGCCCAGGAGCAGCCTCATCTGCTTCCCACACACTCTCTCTGATAGCAGTGAGATGGAAAGGAGTGAGATGGAAAGCAGTGAGATGGAAAGCGCTGCTCCTCTAGTGATGCCGCCCCAAGTATTGCAGTGGCAGTCCTGGAGAAAGTGGCTCCCATTGCACTCCTTTTGCAAACCCAGGAGGGTGCATGGGAAAAAGGGTCAGCCCTTCCTTTTCTCTTCCTTTCCCTTTCACTTCTTGGAAAGTGGCTGAGCAAGGGCGGTGCTGGGTGGAGAGGTTCCCCCCCCCGATCCCTCCCCACTCAGCCACTTTACAAGAGGTGATTGCAGCAGTGGAGGAGGAGGACAATGATCTGGCACATAACAGTATGGGGAGGGGGTGCTGGTATGTGCACTGGTGCAGAGACAGGCCAAACATAAACCCATTTTCCAATGAGATTTCTCCATTTCCCCAAGTGTGGGCGCAATTCTAAACCGAGTTAGGCCGGCATAAGCTAAACCAGCCAAGTTTGGCCAGCACAAGGGACAAGGTAGAGTTTGTTTGGACCACTCTTGGAGTCAGAGAGGCCAGCACACAGACGTGAGCCATCCTCCCTGACTCCGAGAGTAGTCCAAACATGCTTTATGGTGGCCCTTGTGCTGGCCAAACTTTGCTGGCTTAGCTCATGCTGGCTTAACTCCAGGTTAGGATTGCACTCTCAGTCCCTTCATAGTACAGTCGTCATCCTGACTGCCAACTCAAGTCTTGGGACTCAAATCAGAATAGCAAAAAACTGTTTTTTTGCTGACTTGTGTAAACTGGAGTTACACATGTAAGGTACACATGTAAGGGACTCAGGCGTGGCTTAAGAATGAAGCTGGAAAAAATCCAGTCTGAAAACCCGTGAGTCTGGGTGTGCTTGTTTACTTTTTTCCATGCTGAAAGTCCTCCGGAAGTCAGCAGTACCAATCAGGAGGCAGGGAAGGGTTAATGTTTAGCATTGAGGTGGAGGTGGGGGGGGGAGAAGCAGGCTTTCTTGTCCATCTCTGAAGGAACCAATGATCATTGGACAAAGGATGGGTAGTTTGATTTTTTTTCTTTTGAAAGGGAGGGCAGAAGGAGGAGCCCAAGGGGTTCTTGCCTTAGGATAGGCTGGAGAAGCCCAGGGCAGGGGAAAAGGAGGAGGCAGGGAAGCCAGGAGGCAGTTGACCAACGCAATGGGACTACTTCTGCATAGAGCTGCAAAGGATTGGGTCACGCGGCCCTGCTCCCACTTCCTGCTTCCGTCCCCTCACATTGCCCATCCTGCCCCTTTCTGCTTTGCCCAGTCCTGTTTGCTCCATGCCTTGGCATGCTTCACCTGTGCCACCCAAATAACTAGGGTTACCAGATACAAACTGGGACAGAATGCCTATACCTTTGACCACTGTATATCAGAGGGAATTTGGGCAGGTGCAGCTTTTGAAACCCTTCCATGATGAGCTGCACCTGCCCAAATGTCCTCTTCTATACAATGGTTAAAGGTACAGGCACTCTGTCCCAGTTTGGTGACCCTGCAAATAATTCATGACTCAAGTCAAAATGACTCAGGAATTGGGGGGTGGGCAAGTCGCCACAGGCGCAGGCTAGGACTCACGCACGAGTCGAATTGCAGGTGGCAGAGACTTGGGACTTGTCTCACCATGGTGCCAAGTCCCCATCCCTGGTACAGATGGCGGGCTGGTTAATGCAGTCCTATCAACATGCTGAGATGTGGACTGACCCTCCAGGAGGAGATGATGAGTACAGTCATGTCAGTGTTTTAACCAGCGCATGTCATGTCATAGGTAATCCAGTGAACAAGTTGGGTTGGATATCATAAATGTCACACTCTCTACACACACAGTGATGATGTCCTTTGCAGGATTACAGTTCCGTAATTTATTGTAGACAGGGCCTTTATTTATCTTCTGTTTGGTTCATAAAGTTCCAAAATTTCCAGGCACCCTTTTGGAAACCTTGGCAAACGCTACTGATGCTGACTCAAGCAGGATGCATCCAAGGGATAAGAATAATGCATTAATTAAAACTCCTGTGATAAACTGTCAAAAGTTAATAGTGTGTGGTAACTAATGTATCATAAACCATATCCTTGTTCTTCATAGCACTGGAGAGCCGACGAGAGAATGCATTTTGCAGAGCTATGATCTGTAAAATCATCATTCTGGATGGATGGAGAAAATAATTTTTTTTTTTAAAAAAAAATAGATTCTGTAGATAGCATCTATTGAAAATTAGTGCTCTGCTTTGCAAGTTTGCCTTGCTCTGCCTTCGACAAGATGGATAGGAGATATTGGCTGTTAAACTTTGAAAGAACATTTTAAGGCACGATGCTCCCACTTACAAAATGCCAACATTATAGGCTGTCTGTTTGCCAGGTTGTATTGTGTAGGGACATTTGTAGCACAAATGCAATAGGCAATCATAAAAATTGAATGCTTTTACCCCCACACTCCCAATAAAGACAGCAGACCGTTGCTTGGATGTAAATAGGGCCACTTTATTAAATAACACACAGAGATCGGCAACAAGGACTGCCTAACAATAACAGGGGAGAAAAAGGGAGGAGGGGTGAATCCCCCCACCCCTTTAGGTGCGGAGTATAGCCTGGGGGTGGTGGTCCTACCGATCACCACCCCCCGATCTCATTGGGCGAACCATACAACTCGAGCCAATCCCAGTTCTTATACTGGCTGGCTGTCTTAGCTGCCCCTTCAGGGACCAGGGCAGCTGGCCCCTCCGAGCCAGTCGATGGGCTTCTCTCGGCTGCTCTTCAAGCCGGGTAGGCATCATCGGAGCTGCCGAGATTCCCCCATGACCTTGCTGCCCAGGCATGGACACCGTGAGCTGTCTGGTGTTTCTTACCCTTACCCTGCTCTCTCATGCCAGTGGCCGAAGCTGATAACTAACTCCCACCGCCAACTAGAAAGCCCACAACCAGTCTGGGGTAGGCGAAAAAACCGCTCCTCCACGGCCAATCGGGAACGGCAAAAAATTCCTTCCTGGCCCCCAAAGAGCGACCAGCTAATCTCAGACGAGTGAGTGGGGGGGCCCCCCCCCTTTGCCGTCCGGGACAGCACTGGCTGCGCAGCATGAGCGGGGCTCGTGCTGCGTGCAATAGCCAGCCTGCCATGACCCTTCCCAGCCAATGGCTGGGCAGCAATGGCCCGCGAATCTTCTGGAAGGCGGGGCCAAGGGGGACTGTTAGCGCGCGAAGGCGCCAATGGCTTTTCATTAGAATGCAAGCTTTAAAAATGTGTCTCCAAACTTTGGTATGTTTTCCTTTAAACTACGGTATGATTGTGTTATTAGGTGGCTACTCACAAAATCCATGAATGCCGTATAAACAAAATCTGGTTATATTCGCTAAGAATATAACACAGTTCAAATTAGGAAACATTATTTTTTAATGTTGTATATTACTGTATTCTCTAGAATTCAGTTGTAACAACACATTTTTCTTGCCTACGTTTCTGGCTTGTGTACACTTCTTTAAATAAAACACTTTTTCTTTCTTTCCACAGATGCTCAATAATCATATGGCTTTATTTGCATCTCACTGATAAACAAATATAGCTTTTGATGCTAGCAGTATTCGACACATACTTAGCACTAGGAATATTCCCAACATATACACTGTCTACATGAGAGACAGGGGGCCATAAGACATTGATATTTTGAACCTGAATCACAAGTGACTTACAAAGCAAGCTCAGGACTTTAAAGTTTGCGGACGGGGAAAGGACATACAGTAGATGATACAACTACTACCAACTGTTAATTAGGACTGGGAAAATCAGCAGGTAGAGGAATCCTGAAGTGTCATTGTGCTGAGCTCTCAAGTGTCACGAATGTGCCATAAAGCATGTTTGGACTAATTCGGGAGTCAGCTGGGCAGGCACAGAGGCTTGAATCAGCTCTTCGAGGCTAGATCCAGCCTGAAACCATTTGTGTGACCTGGGTGGTGGGAGGGAGGAACAGAGAAAAGGGAGGTGTTTGGGGGCAGGGGAAGTTGGAATGGCTTGCGGATCAAACCTGGGTCTGGTCTGGGTGGAGGTCTCCTGTGCTGGATCCTAACCCCCACTCTCACGCCTGACAGCTTTACACAGGATTATGCATGGGAGGGATAGAGTCAATAGAGGAATTTCCCTCTCTCACAATACCAGAACCAGGGGACAGCCACTGAAATTGAGTGTTGGGAGAGTTAAAACAGATAAAAGGAAATACTTTTTTACCCAGTGGGCAATTAAGCTATGGAACTCCTTGCCACGGGAGGTGGAAATGGCATCTGGCTTAGATGCCTTTAAAAAAGGATTGGACAGATATCTGGAGGAAAGGTCCATCGTGGGCTATAGGCCATGATGGTTAGGGCAACCTCCTTACGTTAATAGTAAGTTACCTCAGAATGCCAGGTGCAAGGAGTGGCAACAGGATGCAAGCATCTTGTTGTCTATTGGACTCCCTGAGGCACCTGGTGGGCCACTGAGATACAGGAAGCTGGACTAGATGGGCCTTTGGCCTGATCCAGCAGGGCTCTTCTTATGTTCTAGGATGCTCGGATTCGTGCCAGTGAAAAAGCTGGTGCAAATCCGAGTAGTCCCATGGGGTGGCTGGGACTTGACATGGGGTAAGGGACAGTGGTGTCATTCAAATGATTTAGGCACAGGAACTCACTTTTGATTGGCACTTGTCGGGAACGCGGAACCAGCCACGGAGCCCATTAGGATCCGGAACGCCCGTTCTGGTCCGTTCCCCCTGAATGACATCACTGGTAAGGGGGAAATATCCCCTTACCCTGAGGTGACCTCCAATGTGTACCTAATCAGTGCTGAATACAGAGCAGGCCAGTTGGCCTGCCTGTTCCAACGCAAGTTAGGATTGTGCCCTAAATAGTAATGTGGTTGCCTGAGAATTGTCATCTTCTCGCAGAGCTTCATCTCATTGATTCTGAGAGCCTCTTTGGCTGCATGTGAGAGAACCAACTTCTCCTTATTCACCATTGCTGTTGTGAAATTCAGTGCACAATCCTATCGTTAGGCTGGCCTTGGAGTGTTGCAATTGCACCGTAAAGAATGTTTGCACCACTCCAGAGCAGGCTAGGCCAGCTTGAGGACATGTGCTGGTCTGCCTTCACCAGGACCCAGCACCAGGTAAGGCTGGCCAAGCTCAGCCAGCGTGGGGTCTTGAGGGGGTGTGTGGGAGGCAGGGGGAGGGTGGACTAATGGGCGGGTCAGCCCAGGGAGAGGGATGGGGACAAGACCTGGCACTTAGGCTGGATCCTAAGCATTTGGGGCACATGAGGACCTCCTGCAGAGGCCTTGGAAGCTTTGCATTCTTCCAGCCGAGCAGCATTGACTTTAGGGAAGATGGCAAAGAGCCTCATTGCAAATGCTTTTTAAGTTGGACTTGTAGGCAAAGGTTGTGGCCTAAGATGCTTCCATCCATGGGAGAAGCTTCATTTGCACAAGGGGTGGGGTTACTGTTGCCAGTTCTCTTCCCTCTGCAGCTCTCTGGATATCTGCTTCTGATGGCCCCTTGACCTCAGGAACAGCTTGGGATGTAACCAGTGGTGGGATTCAGGGGGTTCGCCCCGGTTCTATAGAACCGGTTGTTAAATTGCCAGGCCCCGCCCACTCGCTTACCTCGGCTGGCTTCGGGGTTTTTTTTTTTGCTCTGGGTATGATGTCATAGAACCGGTTGTTAATTTATTTGAATCCCATCACTGGGTGTAACCCAAAGGTTTTTGAATGCTAGCCAAATTCTTAGTCCTCGTATCAAAATCAATCAATCAATCAAATAATATTTATATACCGCTTTTTCAACACAAAGTTCACAAAGCGGTTTACAGGCAAACAGTAATAATAAAGTTAAATGGCTCCCTGTCCCAAAGGGCTCACAATCTAAAAATATGCAAAACACCACCAGCGACAGCCACTAGAAAAGACACTGTGCTGGGGTGAAGAGGGACAATTTACTCTCCCCCTGCTAAATATAAGAGGAACACCACGCGAAAAGTGCCTCTTGCCCAGTTAGCAGGGGGTTAGCTCTCGTATGTAGAGCTAATGCATAAAGCTTTCTCCATAATGTGAATGCAGGGAGGTTTTCTCCATACATTTTCACTTCCATAATTTTCCATGGATTTACATTTTTGTGTTTGAATATTCAGTTTTATAAACCAGTATTTGACACACCCCTATATCTGATTTTAGCTGTCGACGTTGACTTTGATGTTTGGCTTCAGCATTTGAGTTTTGACAAAAAGCAGTGGAAGAGTCTTGTGGCACTTTCAAGACTAACCAATTTATAAGAGGATTAGCTTTTGTGAACTAAAGCCCACTTCATTAGATGCGTGAAGTGTTATCCTCAGTTGGCTGGTTTCTGACAGCATGAGAGCTGACATGGCATTTGAAATTTGAAATCTGACAAAATGCAAACAATAGAGGCTAAAAATATACAGTTTCAAATGCTGACCCTATCATTTCGTGTTAGCTTTAGCATAAACACACAAGATCACACATGCAATTCAAATGGTTGACCTATAGGGCCCTGCAACAAACTTGCCCCTTGCAACAAACTACAGAGCCCTGCAACAAACTTGCCACTTTTCACTCATTGAGAATGCAATCCTAACCTGGATTTAGGCCAGCACAGTTAGGCCAGCAAAGTTCGGCTGGCACAAGGAACACTGTAAAGCACATTTGGACCACTTTCGGACATGCACACAGACATGCACCATCCTCTCTGACTCTGAGAGTGGTCCAAACATGCTTTACAGTGGCCCTTTTGCCAGCCATGATTTCACGGGTGCAAATCCAAGGAACGTGCCCGGGGAGACACAGGGAGGAACGTGGAACAGGGAGATTCCAACGGCTTCCCAAGCTGTGCTGGATAGAGTGCTGGCCAGCCGGCACGTCTGTTCCAGTGCAGCTTAGGATTGCACCCTGAGATATTTAGTGCCCGGTGCCATTTGGCCCTAAGAACCACAGCCTGAAGTATTGTTAAAAGGTAAAATAGAAGCAATACTTTCCCAGGGACAAGTAGCAGGACATAGGAATGGTCTCTGATACAGAGATGGTTGTGCACCTGTTACGGGCAGCGCAATCCTAAAACGTGCGCAGCGTCAAAGCAACGGTCTTGCTTCGAGCGGCACCCCCATGTTGGCGCTAAAGCAACGGGACCGGCACTGCAGGTAGCGCTGGTCCCATTGTGCCCATGCCTTCCTCGCATCTGCTGAAGCCGGCCGGTGCAAGGGAGGCGCCATGTTTTGAGAGGGGGAGTGGGTTTGGGAAGGGCGGTTCTGGGCGGGCTGTGGGCGGGCCGGTAGGTGTGCCAGCCTGGGAGGGAGGCGGTGCTTGGAATCAGCCATAAGGTTGAATCCAAGGCCTCATCCCGAGGCCGAGCAGCCTCAATTTGGGCCGCACAGTCTCCTTGGATCTGCACCTGCTGTTTAGCAGGCGCAGATCTGAGGAGCCCATAGGGGAGGCTGGCCCTTGCTGTGGCCTTGCTATGGCCCACAAATGTGCCCTTGCTGCGGGGAGACTTCAGCATGCTCCTAGCCTGCCTGTTCCGGTGCAAGGTAGGATTGCACCCCTAATGCCTTTGGACCTAAACCCCACACAGCTTGGTGCGTGCTGCCACCTCCCAGAGACCATAGGCTTGTAAACCAACTTGTAAACATGGTGGCAGTATCACAAGGGAAACTGCCTGGCAGCAATGACACAGTATGACTGCCCCAGAAGCAGTGGAGGTGGAGGTGGGGAAATCCCTGAGCCTCTGTTACGCAGAAACCCCAGAGATGGAGATCCACGTCCTGAACCAGCTGAGACCTCTCTAGGCTTGACTCCAATTCTGACGCTCAGCCATGAAACTAAATATGACATTTCCAGCTCTCTGCGTCTTCCATTTTAGGCTATAGCTTGAACTTTCAGAAAGTGTTAGGCACACAGAATTTTCAGAAATCAACACCAGTGCTATTTTTACCTTGAAGAATGTGTGTCCTTTAAAGTGTGCCTTATTACATTTTCTGGCAAACTCAGTATTTAGTTTGCCATCACAAAAAATGTAAAGTGAAAAAAAAAACCATGGCGTGGGTATGGGAGAGGGTCTAGGAAAGTGGAGAAAAGCAGACGGTGAATATTTTATCACAGTATCTTGAAATGCCTCTAGAATATTGCTTACTTCAGAAAAAGCAAGCTTGAAGCCCAACATGGTAAGTAGACACCCATTTTTATTAAGATATCTACAGCGTATGCTTTTGCTGAGGTAATTATATGTTTAATAATGTATTGGATTTATTTCTCAAAGTAAACGTGGCTACTTTGGAAGAGGTGGAAGCTAAGAAATAGCCTGCCAAATTGCCTCAAGATGCCCCTGAAAGGTTACCTCAGTGTGTGTGTGTGTGTGTGTGTGTGTGTGTGTGTGTGTGTACAAGCAAGTGTGCTTTTGTTTCATCTCTTAGTCCAAAGCCAGTAGGTGGCACTCAACAGTCACCAGAAAAAAATTTCACCCCCTGAACTCCTTTATTCAGTACAGAGAGGTACTAGTCAGGTGGTTATTTCTCTTGAGGGCAGGGGGATCAGTCATGGAAAGGAGGAGGGGTTTTCAGACTTTTCAGCAGAAGTAGAAAAAGAAAGTTCACAAAGACTGCAGCTCTAAATCTATGAGACCTTTGGTCAATTCCAGGCTAGAGTTTATAGCCTGGAATTGCAGTATCCCACTGATTCTCTGCATTCCACCAGGTTTCCGTTATACCTACTATATCAACGTTTTCCCTAGCCACCAAACATTCCCGTTCCCCCATCTTTGCTCGGACACTTCGGGCATTCGCATAATAACACCTATATATGGGGTTCTCTAAGGAGGGACTGTTTTTTGATCCCTTTCCCCCTCCTCTCTTTGTACTGGACAAACTATCACTTACACTCAGGTTTGAAGTTCTAATTCCTACTCCTCCATTGCTCTTTGGTACTCCTCCACCCTCCTCTTCCTGTAGGGATGAGGAGTTCCGAACCGGACGCCACTCGGCTCCTGTCGGCTTTCCCCCAGGGATCAGTTTAAAAGCTGCTCTGCCACCTTTTTAATATTAAGCGCCAGCAGCCTGGTTCCATTTTGGTTCAAGTGAAGCCCGTCCCTCTTGTACAGGCCTGGCTTGTCCCAGAATGTTCCCCAGTGCCTAACGAATCTAAACCCTTCCTCCCGACACCACCGTCTCATCCACGCATTGAGACTCCTGAGCTCCGCCTGCCTAGCTGGCCCTGCACGTGGAACTGGTAGCACTTCTGAGAACGCCACCTTGGGGGTCCTGGCCTTCAGCGTCCTGCCTAGCAACCTAAATTTGGCTTCCAGGACCTCCCGGCTACATTTCCCCACATCGTTGGTGCCAACATGCACCACGACCGCTACCTCCTCCCCAGCACTCCCTACCAGCCTATCTAGACGAGACGTGATGTCCGCAACCTTCGCACCAGGCAGGCAAGTCACCGTGCGGTCCTCACATCCGTCACAGACCCCTCTCTCTCTATTCCTAACTATAGAATTGCCCACAACAAGGAGACCACGACCCCCCTCCCGCCGAGGAGCATCCTTAGTGCGACTGGATGCGGGCTCATCACCGGAAGAAGGGGCCCCCGCTGGGGGATCGATTCCCTCTGTTCCAAGCTGACGTCCTCCAGCCCTGAGACTCCTTTCCCCAGCAGCTGAGGAGTTTCCTGGCTGAGAATGGGACGAAGCCTGCAAGTCCCCGGAAGTCTCACCATGAACCCTCACTACCTGTCTATGCTTTTCCAGGTCGGCAACCAAGGCCTCTAGGGAGCAGACACGTTCCCTGAGTGCCTGGAGCTCCTTGCACCGAGGACACACCCACGACTTATGCCCCAGAGGCATATAGTCATACATGTGGCACTCTGTACAAAACACTGGATAGCCCCCACCCAACTGCTGGCTGTCTGGCTCCATCTCTGTATTTATTCAGGGATGAACTGCCCTGCTTCTCAGAGAAAGGGCAGGGTCTGGGGCCCTGGCTTCCTCGCCCTGCTGCTTCACTCGCACAGATGCGTAACGCGCTTTTACCTGGCACTTGGTCGCGGACGAGGCACTTCGTCGCAGGACAGCACTCGCTGCTCGTGTCCACTCGCTTGGAACTGCTCGCTTGGAACTCGCAGTGGATTTTCAACTTATTCATAAATGACTTAGAGACAGGGATAAGCAGCGAGGTGGCCAAGTTTGCAGATGACACAAAACTTTTCCGGGTGGTGAAAACCAGAGAGGATTGTGAAGAGCTCCAGAAGGATCTCTCCAAGTTGGGGGAATGGGCAGCCAAATGGCAGATGCGTTTCAACGTAAACAAATGTAAAGTGATGCACATTGGGGCCAAAAACCAAA
>JAJKFI010010997.1:0-13925 GCA_029204185.1 Lerista edwardsae
CTTTGGTAGTCCTGCAGGATTGAGAGCCTCTTATAGTTGTAATGCTTCTATTTGACTGCACACCTTGACTGTAGACAAGCCCTTTCTGTTATTTTATATAGGTTAATGCAGTGGTTCCCAAACTGGTGGGTTGTGACCCATCAGGGGAACAGAAAAATGATGATTCCCCTTTAGGGGGAATGGCCCAGAAATTGGCAGCAGCACAATCTCCACGATGTTGCTGCTTCCAGGCAGGGTAAGGATTTTTCAACTTACCGTATTTCCCCAAGTATAAGACGCACCTTTTTCCCAAAAAACCGAGGGCTAAAAATTGGATGTGTCTTATTCAAGGGGTGTGCCGGGCAGAAATTTTTCAAATTTCTGGCCCCAAAATTAAGGTGCGTCTTATACTTTGGTGCACCTTATACTTAGGGAAATACGGTACTTGGGGCTTGCTACGGTTCTCTGCAGGGTCTGGGGAGCCTGTGACCCCTCTGCAGTCCTCCCAGAAGTTTAAAAAGTAAAAAAAAAACACTTTGGGTTTTGGGCCCAAAACAGAAAGTTGTTGTTGTTTTTGCTGATTGGCCCTGAATACATAGCTCTGATTAGATAGACTTTGTGTCAATCACATCAAGACAATGAGCTTTGCAACAAATCAGCACTAAAGGAAGCCACATAGAAAGTATGACAGTATAGCTTTTCTACCTTGGTGAGCATTAGGTCTTTGCTGAAGGCTAAAAGAGGGTATGTACATAAGAACTCAGCTGACAGGATTTCCCTGCCCACTATAAGTCTTACTCTTACCTCGGGCTGAAAAGGAAGGACGAAGTGTTCCAATCAGCTGGATGTGGAACACCCATTCAAAGTCAAATGACAAGTTTGTTCCTTCGAGAAGGGTAGCTGTAGTACTCTGTTCCAGCAAAAACAAGCAAGGGTCGTCTTGTTAAAGACTAATAATTTGCTGTTGTTAAAGACTAACAAATTGATTTCAGCATTAACTTTTGTGGACTACAGTTAATTTCAATGAATGTGAGCATTGACCCTTCATCAGGGTAAAACCTGGCCCCAATATATTTCAGGTGGGGTGGGTGGTAAAGCACAGGAAAAAATGTATCTGGAATTAAAGTGTAGAACTAAAGCAATATGACATCCTAGAAATGATGTCACTGTGAATGAGTTAATCATGGGAGATGCAGACATAGATTGTGAAAATCAAGCAACATGAGTGATGGCCTTGTTTGCATCTACAGATGAAGACAGAAATTGGCAATAAAAGACTGGTCTGGATATTCTGTTTGGCTAAACCATTTTATTTTAGTGTGTTTTATTACCAATGTCAAGATACTTAGAATGTCACTGGAATCTCTACATACACGTTAAGTGCACTAGACAAAGCCCCATAAAAGCATTATAAAAGCATTCATGCTCTGGTGACTAAATCTAATTTGCAAGCAATTCTAATGTGGTCTTATTATGATGCTGTCAGGGTCCAATACAGCCTTTTCCCCCCCACTAACTTTAATGGGCATTGAATTAGTTAATCAGTTAAATATTTCCACGTTGAATGGTCCAACTCTCTTGCCAACACCAGATGCCACAGAGTTGCGTGCAATAAACCAAGAATTGTCAGATGTAAAATGATTGGACATACCCTCCAGAAACACCTTTCTCCTCCTAGCCCATTATATTCAAAGTCCACTAGCAGGAATAGGGCTATGTATTCTAAGCATCTGCATATCTCTGCAAAATTTAGCATATTGAAAATCCCAGATAATAAAACTGAGGCTACATAGAATGGGCAAAACTGTATGCATAGATTTGTGATTTTTAAACCTGTCTGCCTGCATAATATTATTATGCAAATTAATGGGAATGTTTTAAAAGTATAAACAAATGCAGAGCAGAGAAAGACTCAATAGTAGGGGGGGGACCCACTATTTTTGCTGGATAGAGATACCTGGCGGGTGGGGAGGATGTCCACTCCAATATTTTAAAGGAACAATTCTCAAATGTGTTAGCACCAGGACTCACTTTTTAGAATGACAGTCTGTCCGGAACCCACCGGATGTCATGTCATGACCAGCAGTGCTGCCATTGTGATGCCAGAACTGCTGCTTTCTGGAGAATGCAGCCATGTTGGGTTATTTCTCAATCATTTTCCAATAGCAAAGTAAATCAGAAAGAAAAAAAGCCTTGATACAAGCAAAACAGCCACACAGGTCCCCCCCCTTTCCAGCATCCCATCTTCCCATATTTTCAATATGGCTGTTCTAGGTGCCTTGTGACTAGTGGTGGGATTAAAATAAAACAACCGGTTCTATGACATCATAAAGGTAAAGGTTTCCCCACGACTGACTGGTCTAGTCGTGACCGACTGTAGGGGGCGGTGCTCATCTCTGTTTCAAAACCTGTAGAGCCGACGTTTTGTCCGAGGACAAGTTTCCATGGTCATGTGGCTGGCATGACTATATGCTGTAGTGCATGGAACACCGTTCCCTTCCCACCGAAGTGGTCCCTATTTATCTACTTGCATTTAGGTGCTTTCAAACTGCTAGGTTGGCAGGAGCTGGGACAAGCAACGGGAGCTCACTCCGTCGCGCAGTCTTGAACTCCCAACCCAGCAACAGCGGATTAACTCGCTGCGCCACCACCACATAGCTGGAGCCAAAGAAAACCCAAAGCCAGCCGAGGTAAGCGAGTGGGCGGGGCCCGGCCATTTAACAACCGGTTCTATAGAACCTGGGCGAACCCCCTGAATCCTACCACTGCCTATGACTCACCTGAAATTGACTTACAACCTACTGGTGGGTCCCAACCCACAGTTTGGGAACCACTGTTTTAAAGGAAACTGGATTTACTTGTGTAAAGGGCTACATCCTGGAGATCATATAGTCTGTTACACTAATTACTAATCATGTTTCATTCTAAGGATGGGTGATTAGAGTATTATAGTGAATTTTAGATGCTCAGTGTGTGATTTCTTCCCTCCTGTGCTCATCTCATCATCTTCATGCTCAGTGGGAAAATCAGCTTTCATTATTGAAATGTTACAGCCAGCTGTTTACACTTTGGGTTGTATACTAGTAATATATATTTGCTCTGATTTTTGTTTTATGTCATTTTATTGCTATTTTCACTGATTTTATTGTCGTAAGCTGCCTTGGGCTTCTTTTAAGACAAGGAAAAGTAGGTATATGCTTTTAAAAATAAAATAAAGAAAAAATAAAATAATTATCTAGCTTGTCCTATACTTGGCCTCACAACAAGGCAGAATACAGGGAACCTAAGAAACTTGCAAGTTGAGACTGTGGGAAGGGGAGCGATGGATGGATTATAGTATGGAAAATACAATGGGCAACATGTTAGAAGCCTCATACAGCTCTGTGTCAAGAGTCTGCTGCAGAAGAAAAGGAAAAGGGCTCCCTTGAGCAAAGGCGGGTGTAGTGGGTGTGTGTGACATGTGCAATGGACATGGGCGGCGGCGAGGCGCTGCTGTGCGGAACAACCTGCCTATTTTTCTGCCCCGCCCTCCCTTGCGCTCGTATCTCTCCTTAATGGAGCAATTCCGGGTGCAGGGAGGTGTGACTGGGCGACGCACGGGGGTGGGTAGGGTGCCGCACTGGGGGTACAATGATGTTACCCCACCTTTCGGCATGCTCGGAGTCAGGAACGGCTCTGCCCCTGAGCCCTATGCCAATCCTCTCATGAATGTGGTTTGGACCTCATAGTGATGGCTAGTGCCACAATCGTCACATTTATTTTAAAAATTGATTTTTTCTTCTTCTCTGAGCCTTTTTGTGTATAGTTAAACAGCTTCTCCATCCAGTGTTGCCTGAGATCTGATTGAAGAAAGCAACCGGGTTCTTTACATGTAATAAGCCAAATGCCTCTAAAAGTCACCTTGTTGATTGCAGAGTAGGGTCATTGGGGGATAATTCTTCATGGAGATAGAGATTTAATAGTGTTTCTTCCTCATTACTCAGCACAGCACTTGCTTAAATGGATTCTGAGTTCTCATTATTCCCAATCACATTTTACCATAAGGTTTTTACAGAGCCAGATTCACTATTAAAATGCACATCGCATGCAGAGCGCACTCCCTTGCTCTTTACCCTCGCACCCCAATAAAGACAGACAACCGTGCTGGATGTGAACAGGCCATTTATTATAAAATGACATTATAACTTATGCATGACTTGCAACAGGAACAACTAACTCAGCCTTAGTAAACTATCTAGCTGGGTGCGGGTTATGCTGCCTTGGGGAGGATGCCTGGCATCCACCCCTTTGAGGTTCTCATAGGGCGATCCAAACAACTCGAGGAGGCACAGCCTTACGCCCGTGCCTGCCTGTCTTCATTGCCCCATTAAGGGACCCAAGGCCGCTGGTGGACACCGCTGCAGGTGTAGCTCGCAGCACTGTCCCCCGGTGGCTGGGTCATGGAAAGGCAACTCGTCCGCGCCGGTTGAGCGTCATCAGAGTTACCCTGTCCATTCCCCTCCACCTTGCCGCCCAGGCATGGATACCGTGAGATCTCCCTACCTCTCCTCCACCCCGCACCACTCAGGCCACAAAGAATGACAACCTGGCGTTCGTCATTCTTGACCCCCACAACTCAAAATCCTTCTAATACCCTGTTGCAAGTCACGCAACAGCAAGTCATTGCCGGACGGCGACAGGTGCACACCGTCGGTGTGGTAGAGAGAGGGTTGACTGTGCACAATATCAGGGTGGCGTATCACCTGCCCCCCTTGTGCCAACACTACCCTCCCCAGGTAATCGCTGACCCTACGTCTGGCTACATCAATACGGCGGATGCTTCGGGCCTGCCGCCATACTCTCCTGGGTAGAAGGCTGGACCAGGCAATTACAATGCCTGGCAGCCACTGCTGGATGGTCGCGAGGTCCTGACTGGCCTGGACCCGCAGCGAAATGGTAGTTCGCTGCCCCAGGTCGTTCTCGCCAAGGTGAATCACGATTACCTGCGGAGGGCTGCGCCCGGTCGCATGCTGGTGTAACATTGGGAGCAACTGGCCCCACCTCATACCCCTCCTTGCAGACCAGGTGATGCACGCTATGCTGCTGAGACCCAGCTGAGTGCCAAAACTAGAATTCTGCGCCCTCTTTCTGGCCCAAAATATGATGGAGTGTCCGCAGATTAAAATCCGAACCGGATAGCTCCACCGCGGGCCTGCCAAGAGAGAAAAGGCGGTGAGTGATCAGCAAATATAACGAATAACTGACAACCAAACCGGGACCCCTCGGGTACCCGCGTATCAACCAGGGAACACTGCCCTCCGAAACAGGCAACTGCCTCAGGCAACCCCCCCAGCCGGGGGGAGCCAACTAGCGGGGCGAACCCCCGCGAAGCCTTCCGGCTGTCACGTGCAGAGCCCCTTCGCCTGCTCAGCTGCGCACATAACTCCGGTAAGCCTTGGACCTCCAACGTCCAATCCTCTGAATACTTGCCACTGGGAATCCCCACTGCGCCGCAGCTGAGGCAGCACCGATCCTGAACGAGTGCAGGCCGTACTCACAGGCTGGTAAACCCAAAGATCTAAGAGCCCTCTTGAAAACAATAGAGAATTGATTCACTGTTAAAGGGGCTACATCCTGATGCCTAAACAATGGACCGGCCCCGGAGGGGGCAGACAACCTGTATCTCTCCATAGCCGCCACGGGGCAAAGCCCTCCCGTGACTGCTCTGCGAAGACGTACCCAATGTCCCCGCCCTGCCTGGTCTGTTTTGGATTTCTGTAAGTGCAAATACATCATATTCCCTTGCATAACGCAGTCCCCCCATTGGAGGGCCCTGTCATATCGGTATCGAGAACAGGCCAGGATCTCCGACGGGCGAAAGGCACCGAAGAAAAAGACCAGGCAGGCGGCAGAAAAAAGGGCAGTTTCGAACTGGGAAAAACATAGGAACTGAAACTCGTGCAACAATCCTTCCAGAACGTGAACTGAAACTGGACGCCTTGTGTCTACTGCTGGGGGCGCCTCCCTCTTGATTCCCTCCAATACCCTCCTGACCCTAAAGTCCCCTGTGTTGTCTGTTGTACCCACGGTCTTGGCCTGAAAGGCCAAGGCCGCCAGAAAAACCGGTAAGGAAGAAGAAGACAGACCGCGGTCTACTAAGTCAAACAAAAACCGAATGAGGTGTTCAATGGGAATTGGCCAAACCTCCGGCAGCTGATGGCCTCGCCTGAAACTACTGAAAGCCTGGATCTTCCTCAAGTAGCTTGCCCTGGTAGTTGTTGCTAGCGATGCCCACATTGCCCTGTGGGCTCTGGCGCGCCAAGGCTCCACAGCCACAGGGGCATAGGCTCTGGGTCCTGGTGTGCCTCCGGGGCCAGCAGCCGAAAACGTTCTACCTGTGAACGAGATAGGGCATCGGCTACGCTGTTCTGGACCCCGGGGACATGCCTGGCCGTGAATTGGGTGTTCGTGCTAAGGCACTGGCTAACAAATGCTCGCACAAGCCGCATGACCCGCCTAGATTTTGAAGTCTGTTTGTTAATGATGTGAACAACCGCAAGGTTGTCACACCAGAAACGCACGGCAGCGTTGGCAAACTCAGACGCCCAAATTTGTGTTGCCACAACAATTGGAAAAAATTCCAAGAATGTCAAGTCAGATGTGATACCGGCCTGTCGCCATTCCTCCGGCCATGGGGCGGCACACCAACGGCCACGGAAATATACACCAAACCCATGCCCTCCCGCTGCGTCAGAACACACTTGCAGCTCTGCTTCGACTGGTAACAAATCGCGCCAAAATGACACCCCGTTGTACTTGCTGAGAAAGCCAAGCCACAACTCCAAGTCCTCCCTCATTTGTGCTGTGACCCTGATCCTGTGGCTGGGGCGCTTCACTCCCGCCATTGCGTCACATAACCTCCGCAGAAATGCTCGTCCCGGTGCCACTACACGGCACGCGAAATTAAGGTGACCGACGAGGACTTGAAGCTGGTGCAGTGTGACCTTCCTGGCTTGCACAACCTGAGCTAGTAGGGCCACCGCCCTCTGCAGTTTGTCAGTGGGTAGCCGACTCTGTTGTAAGCGTGAGTCAAGCTCAATACCTAAAAAGGTGAGGCGGCTGGCCGGGCCCTCTGTCTTGTCCTGAGCTAGGGGGACACCCCACCTGTCACACAGTGAAATAAAGCCTTGGAGCCACATGGCGCATTCCTCGCTGTCTGCAGGGCCTGCAAAAAGATAGTCATCCAGATAGTGGGCGGAGCTAGCCCCGCCCATCTGGGCCCTGAGGCAGAATTCGAGGAATGTGCTAAAAGATTCAAAATGGCTACAGCTAATCGCCAGGCCCATCGGAAGAGATTTGTCGTAATAAAAGGCTCCGTCAAACTGGAAGCCGAGATGGCAGAAGTCATCCGGGTGTATGGGCAACAGCCGAAAAGCGGACTCTATGTCCGCTTTGGCCATCAATGCCCCAGGGCCGCATTGCCGCACCATGGCCACTGCTTGGTCCAGTGAAATATACTTGACTGAGCACAGGTATGATGGAATTTTTGAATTCACCGAGGAGCCCTCAGGGTATGACAAATGATGGATAAGCCGGTATTGACCCACTGCTTTTTTGGGCACTACACCTAGCGGCGAGACCTGGAGGTTAGCAATCGGTAATGTTTGAAAAGGTCCTGCTACTCTGCCAGCTGCGACCTCCTTGTCTATTTTCCTGCGCACCACGTCCTCCATACCCCTCACTGAGCGAAGGTTCTCAGAAAAGGAGGGGCCGGAAGGAGGCGGTGCGCCGATCCGAAAACCGTCCCTGAATCCCTCTTCCAAAAGTTTTGCCGCCGGCCTGTCAGGGTAAGCCTCAAGCCAGGACCGTAACTCTGATAGCTTAATCGGTGTTGGACCCCTTTGGGGCTCCACCACCCTGTTGTTGATTGCCTCCTTTCTTGTTGTTGAATGGACCCCTCCCAGCTGCTCGATTGGATCCCAACTTGGGGCAGGCAGCGACTGCATGTTTGGCCCCGCACATTCCGCAAGAATGCGCAAAGGAGCAGCGTGCTCGGCTGCATTTCCCAGAAGAGTTAAACTCGTAGCAGATTCTCGAACCTTGAACCCACTGGGCACCGCCGGGTGCCTTTCCAAGGTCGGATTTGTTGCGAGCAATCAGGTGACCGCTGTCCGAGCGGTCACCCCATGCTGCGCGGGTAGGGATCACCAATTGGGACCATAACTCGAATTGAGGCAATTTCCAGTCTAAGGCCGGATCGTGGGCGGCTCGAAGCCTGAAGTGCTGGTCATAGGCCACCCAGGCAGTCCCGGAATAATCACGGAATGCCCGGTGAACTATGTCCAGATATTTGAAAAGGGCAGTCGCTTTAGCAGGGTACATCTGCAAAGTAACAGATGCATAAATGAGGTAGCCGTTAAGCCAATTGGCCCAATTCTGATCTATTTTTCGTTTCCTGACGGCTTCTTCGTCTCTCTGAGGCTCCCCAATTTTTGGTATTGGTTCAGGTTCCATATGGAGGAGGCTGAATATGTCAACATATTCGCCCCTCCATATCTTTTCTTTGACTGAGAGCGCCAGGTGTCCACCCAACGGAAGCGCTACTTCCCCGTATGCAATGCGTGGGCGCTCAGTTTGCTCTGTGACAAGGCCACTTGGCATGTTGCCTCCCTGGGGCGGCCCCATGAAAGAACCCAGTGGGGGGGGGGTGCTGCCTGGCCAGGAGGCTGGCGACTGGTAGTTACCTAGTTGCCCCATCAGGGACCCCTGGATTTGATTAGGAAAGTAAAACCCACCCGACCATGGATGGGGTTGGCACCCCGAGCGCATCTGAGAAAAAGGCAGAATTGGCAAACCCCCCGCTAAAGGCGGTGTTGCCGTTGCAGTGGTAGCCTGCTCAATAGCCCTATCGTCCCACACTGCTGATAAATCCTGTGTGTCCAAGGGTGCGGCCTCACCTGCTGCCGGCTGTGTTGTTGGTGCAGATGTAGCCGCTTCCAATGCTTCATCCTCAAACTCCTGTTCCAAGGCTCGAGATGTATTTTGTGCTGTTGAAGGCCCCATACCGCCACCCCTGTTCTTCGGGGTGGATCTCCTAGATGATAGATAATCCATAAGTTTAGCGCCTTTACCAGGTCTGACTGACCTTCTTGTGGGTTTGGGCACCCCCCCCCTGAAAAACCGCCCACATTGTTCACAAGTTTCCTGCGGGCTTTTTCTTGCCTTCGTGCCTCCATACTAGCCAGCAACTGGCGCACTTGCCCCATATCCTCCCCCTCATCTGAGGAAGAGGAAGCAGAGAGGGGTGGCGGGGGAGGTCGCTTAGGGGCCCTACCACCCTTTTTCTGTGTCTTCTTTCCTTTTCCAACCATGGCTTTGACTCTCTAAGCAAACGCAACAGGGGGGGGGAGTCGCCCAAAAGCCCAGTGCAATCGAGAGTGTCTAGTTGGGAAGCCTCGCTGTTGCCCTTCTCCCTTTAAGGCAGGTAAAATTCGGCACCGCCCTCACCCCTACGCAAGAGAAGGAGCCCGTTACAAGGAGGGGGGGAGGGGGGAGGGGGGAAAAATCCGAGCCCGACTCTCCGCTTTTCTGGTGGGGGGGAGGGAAGTCCCAGTCCCGCAGCCTGGCAACGACCCCCAAAGCCCTTCCCAGCCACGAGCCCTCGCGGTACTCCCTGCTCCAGGCGGCGGTTGTGTGTTCCGTGCGCCGGCTGCCTCAACTGATGAACTCGCGGCAGCAGCAGGAGGGGGGGGAGAGAGGGCGGATTGCGCTTAAGAACGCTGCGAGGGCGGGCTGCTGGCCTGCTCCGAAGCCCCGCAGCGGTGCGCGTCCTCTCCCGTCGCCGTCCGGAGCCGCAATGAGGCTCAAGGAGGGAAAACGCTCGCTGCACGGGGCAGCGCCCGCGCAGCAGCGCGCTGCCCTCCAATGGGGGCCCGCCACAGCAGCTTGCCTGCCTGCTGGGGGCGGGGCAACCCCCGTTAGCGCGCCATGGCGCTAACGGGCATATCTCTTCTAGGCCTTACTGAGATGATAAACTCATGTCCTGCTGTACCTCTTTAAACTGCAGGTATGGGCTTTAAGATTTCTGAAAACATTACGCCTAGAGAAAGCTTTCATGGAGAAAGCTAGGCTAAAACATTTCTCTCCAACACCTAGTTTGCTATTGGGAAGGATTGTCTTTTGTATAGATTATTTAATTATCTGAATTTCTCGACGGCAGTCTATCTTAGTGACTCTCTTATACGTGTATGTACACTTGAGCATGCATACACACAGAGAGCATTAAAGGTCAAATAAACAAGGAAGAGGACATGCTAGGAGGGAGGAGGAGAGGATTTGGAACAACTGGGATAGTAGCACAGTCACTAACAGTCTATCACCTATTCATTTCCAATCGTGCAAGATCCCTTGCCAGATTGATCAAAGCAGGCTCAGGCCAAAAACATGCATGGCTGAATCTCAACCAACTGCTTCATTCAGGATGGCCTGGAGCTGCCCCGCTGCAATCTATTCCACCAACTTGGCTAGAAGTGGGAGGTTAGAAATCAGGCTATAATAATTGAAAACCCAAGGATCCAGGGGAAGTTTTTTAGACTGATGTCTCAGCTTCCTTCATTACAGCTATAAAAAAAAACCCTCATTTAGGGCAGCATCCTTTGGACTGAGGCCATCAATCCCCTGCAACCAATCACAAGCCAAGATGCACATGAACCAAGTGAGCACAGTGTGACATGGACAGTTCCAAGCACCACATGCACGAAATGAAGGTGGATCAGGGAAGGCATGGGGAAAACGGGCCAGTGGATTGACTGGCCTGGAGAGTGGGAGTGGGACTAGGCCATATCCAAAAATCTAGCCCTGGCCCAGTGGGCCTTACCCAGGTGGCTTGGATCTGTGCTAGTTTTTTTTTGCTGGCACAGATCTAAGTAGCCCTGTTGAGGTGGCTGCCACATGACATGGGGTAAGGGGAAATAATTCCCCTTAATCCGAGTTACACTGCAGCTATCTCCAGCTCCTCCAACAGCAGTTGGCCTGCCTGTTCCAGAGGAGTAGGATTTGGCCGCCAGTCATTTCTCGCACTTTGAACGCTAGATGTTCCCATAAATACATCATGCGCCCAATACGTTCCATTTTTCTTCTAACATTTAATGATGGCAGGGCATCTTAAAACACTATAATAATTATGTATGCCATCAGTCTGGCATTTTGAGGAGAGAAATTTTCTCAAATTCCAGATTATCTGAAGCATTTATTAAAGACTTGACAGGATATATTTGGTTGCTGATTTACAGATACTGATAAAAGGGAATAGCCCCTCAACATCTTTCATTACTAAAAGCCTAATGTAACATTCACAACCAAGAATTAGGTGTTAAAAGCAATTAAATTATTTCAAAGGGTTGCAGGCCCAAATCTAGAGATGTGCAGTGAAAAATTGATCAAAAGAGACTCATTTCTGATGGGGAAACCTTATTTAACCAGGTCCATTAAATGAAATGTGATGAATATACTTTTTCTCTTTGAGAGTGGAGGTTATTTTCTTGATTGTTTCTTGCTTTTGTGTTATTCGTCCAAAAGATCAGTACAAATCACTCTTTTTTATGATTCTACATAAATGGACCCCTATTTCTGAAGGCCTTCAATCTCAGTCAGTATCATGAGGGAAATCTCTTTCATTTTCCACCAGTTTTTATTATCTAAAGAAAAAAAACATGTATCTTGCAGACACACTCACTAGGTAACCATTAGTAGCTACACCATTTTGAGCAGCAAACCTGATTGTGCATAATGTGTGAAATGACCCTCAGGTATTTAAAGGAAGGCTGCTTTCAAAATTTCGGCTTAAGTGACATTCAAAGCAGAACATCCATAATTTTCTTGCCCCACAGGAGGAATCCTTGCTCTGGAAGAAGAGTCCTTACTCCAAAGGTAGGGAAATTGTAAACACTACTCAGATTGAAGAATTTTGTGGAAACACATTCCTATGTCAGCACATTTCACTTAAAGCAAAACTTGGCAGTTCCTCCTTAGGAGAAATGTCTGCAGAACTCTAAAAGAAGTCCAAAGTGTTTTGACAGGACTAGCAGAATTTCTCAAGAAAGATTTTTAGAGAAAGCCAAGCTGAGATAACTGCAGACATTGTTGAATACGAGGACCTCTGTGTTTTTCTGCTTAAAAACACTGCTGTGTGGGATATATACATTTTGCCTCATGAGTTTTACATTTTGCTAGGGCCTAGCAGTTGTACATTTGGCAAAAAAAATTCTGATGTACTCATGAGGACTTCTCACCTCTTCTTGTGGGATGCAGTAAAAGGCCATGTTGAGGTGGAAAGGGGGACAAAGTTTGACATATCCTAAAAAAATGCACTTCACAAAAAATGGTCCCCAGTTCTGGGCAATCAAATGGTACCATAAAAGGCACAAAAATGATAATGGAAGGGATTACCAGATTGTTTTTATTTTTGTAAATAAGGCATTTATTCAGATCAAAGCACTGCAAAGGGGCTTAAAATGTCTATGAAAGCACATCAGTGCATGATAATTTCAAAAGAAGTCTTGTAATTCTGCATCTGTTTTAAAAGCCAGACATTTATGCACCTCAGTGCACAACCATAACAGAGAATATTTTAATTGCATTAAGCAATTAGCTCAAAAGAAACAAGGATGGGACAAAGAATCTAGTAATGTTGTCTCCATCTAGTTAAAAAAAGTAGGCAAAGAAGTAGGCACTCATGAAAACAGCTGTCAAAAAAACATTAAGAAAATACAACACAGTGGAAAGTTTGTGTGGGGGTGGAGAGAGGAGTTACCAAACTTGTCACACCTTCCAAAATGACAGTGCTGCATTATATCACTATTACATACCCTAAGATTGCATGTGTGCGTGTGTGTGTGTGTGTGTGTTCCTGCGTGCACATTTGCCTAAAATGCCCAACTCTTATAGAGGGCAATAATAAGCAGAAGTTCCTAAACAAAGAAGGCAGGGAGTCAAAGCAGCAAGCCCAGGTAAAGCCTGATGGTATAGAGCATAACATTCAGAAGAATGAAGGGAATGCAAAGAGGAGGTTGAGGATGGAAGGCCGTCTGATAGGGGAAACAACATCAGGTTGAGTAGAGAACAGTGGTATGCATGGGTAGGAACTACAATGGTAAAGAAAGCTGAAGTTCAGATACCAACTTGAAGTTACCTGACAAACCTTGGAAGCAGTGAACTAGCAAAACCATGGCGTTTCAAAATAACAGCAAATATACACCTTACATTTTTTTTATACCTTAAAATTTTTTTATACTTTTTTTATACATGTTGCAGAATGGAATTTTTCTTGGTGCAGAATTATTTTTCCCTATGATAACATTAAATGCATACAGACATTGCTGCAGACTTCTAGATAATTTACTATTTCTGCAGTGTCTGAGAAATAACTACTTGGTAAAATTGAGCATGTGCTGTGCTTCATTATGGTCTTCTTGGCTCACAGAGTTGGAGGAAATGCTGCTGCAAAAGAAGGACATCATACAAATTAAATGCCTCCTTGTCTAGGATACTTTGTCGGACTAAGGAACACCATGATTCAAGGGCTGAGTGTCATGTGAAAATGGGTAGATTCGCAGGTATAGTCATGTCCCAAGAGCAAGGCTTGTTTTTGTCACTGTAAATCATTGTTAATTGTGTCTATGCATTATTTACTGTATTATTGAGCTACCTTGAACAATTCATTGTGTGACAATGGCATATAAAACCCTTAACGAATACATGAAAGCAGCGGCGGGATCTACAACGACCTGGGGGAACGCTGGGTGTGACTTACGCAGGGCCTCCGTGTGATTGGCTGCCCGTCCGCAGCGTTCTGCAGCTGTCCTGGCCTGGGGGGGGCTGCCCCCGGTTAGCGCGCCCAACCGCTGCTCGCCCAGGCACCCAGCACGACCCTCACCCATCCTCCGCAGTGAGCAGGAGCCCCCCCCCCC
>JAJKFI010011005.1:0-15062 GCA_029204185.1 Lerista edwardsae
GGTGCCACCCAGTGTGTGATGGAAGAATTACAGTGAAGTATCTTGGAGATGCTTCTGAAATAAAATGGACTCAAGACTAAATTATTTATTTATTTATTTATTTATTATTTATTTATTTATTTATTTATTTAATTTTTATCCCGCCTTTCTGCTTCATGGGCACCCAAGGCAGCTTACAACATCAAACTCATCATTTTACAAACCACAAATATAACGATTAAAACAATGTTAAAAACAATATTTAAACAGTTTAAAATTTAAAATTTAAAACAAGCTAGCCCTGTGGACCCTTTAAAATATAAAATGAAGAATGTAAAATGAATGTAAAATGCCAGCCAACCTGTCAACAATTGAAGGCTTGTTTAAATAAAAAAGTCTTCAACCCCTGCCGAAATATTGCCAAAGAGGGAGCAGTTCTTAATTCTAATGGGAGGGTATTCCAAAGTCGTGGGGACACCATTAAGAAGGCCCTATTCCTGGCCACCATCCCCCTCACCTCTCCTGGTGGCGGCACAGTCAGAAGGCCCCCCCCAGAGTACGGGCAGGATTATATGGACCCATTAAAGACCCAATCCTATCCTTGAAATATGCTGGTTTACCTCTATATACACAGTACAATGACAGGCCAGATGGCATAGAAGTTTTCCCACCAATGGGAGTGCCATCGATACTGGTGCAACATTCGAAAAATGCCACTTTGGCATAACTTGATTTTGAATTTGAATGCTGGTGCAACTCCACCAATGGAGAAGCCAAAATAGGGGATGAGATGGGGGTGTGATGTGATGTAAGAAGTATGAAGAGTAGCCGGCGTGCGCCATATCCTAACTCCCTATTCGAACAATGGACACTCTCTGACTCCAAGAGTGGTCGAAACGCACTATATGGAGCTGGCCCTTGTGCTGACCAAACTTTGCTGTCATAACTGTGCCTGCCTAACTCCAGGGTAGGATTGCGCCCTGAGTTACCTTATGAAGTTGTCACAAGATAAAACATGTGAAGCTCTTTGAACAAATATACAAATATTAAGCATTACTATCAGAGAAATTCAGAAAGTGGAGTCAGTCTGTCACATCAGATCCCACTTCAGAAGGTCTGTTCCTTCCTAGGAGTCTCCGAAGAGCAGCCTTCACCTCTCTGTTCCGAAGAGTATAAATAAGGGGGTTGCAGAGGGGAATGATGACAGTGTACAGCAGGGAGACCACCTTGTCCGGAGTCTTGGGGCGAAGATACACAAGCATCCCTGAACCATAGAAGAGAGTGACTACAATCAAGTGAGCGAAGCAGGTGGAAAAAGCCTTTTGGCGCCCTGTGGATGAGGGCATGCGTAGTATGGTGTGGGTAATATATATGTAGGAGACCAAAATAAGGAAAAAGGGAAATGCAACAAAGAGGATGTTTTCTGCATAGACAGCCAACTCATTGGCATACAGGTCATCAGCACATGCCAGCATGAGTACTGGTGGGATGTCACAGAAAAAATGGTCCACCTCATTGGGCCCACAGAAGGGCAAGGAGAAGATGAGTCCAATTTGCAGCAACTGTACAGGGAGGCTGATGGCAAAGGAGCCAACCACCAGCCCCACACGGACCCTAGAGTTCATGATCATCAAGTAGCGGAGAGGCAGGCAGATAGCCAGATAGCGGTCGTAGGCCATGGCTGCCAGCAAGAAGCATTCCGTGACACCCAAAAAGAGCATGAAGAACATCTGCGTCGCACATGCTGGGAGGGAGATGGAGTTGTCCCCGGAGACCAGATTGGCCATCATCTGCGGAATTGTGACTGAGGTGTAACACATCTCCAACACTGACAGGTTTCTCAGGAAGAAGTACATGGGTGTGTGCAGGGCCGAATCCCATGTTGTCACCACCAGAATCAGACCATTGCCCAGTAGAATAGCCAGATATATGGCCATGAAGACCATGAAGAGGAGGATGGGGTACTCCTGGAATCCCAGCAAGATGAACTCATTCACTAGACTTTGGTTCTTCCAGTAACTGGCCTGTCCAACAATCATGAATGGGAAACAACAACAACAACCCACAGGCCTGTGTGAGAGTGTTGAACTTGCAGAGACTAACCACCTTGCCACATGGTAATGTAGTGCCCAAGCATGTGACCCCCACCTCAACTAAAACTGACATATATGAACTTCCAATGGGAAAGAACTTTGGCTCATTGTTAGAACTCATTCTTCAGATGGTCCTATATTTATCCCAGCAGCCATCAAGCTCTACTTGGCGAAAACCCTTCCTCAACTTTTATATGGATCTTTTGTAGGACCGCCCTCCACTAGTTATATTCAGCTAGAGCGAGTACAATCTAAATTTTTACGCTCTATTTTCCAAGTTGCCGGCTATGCCTCCAACAGCAGCCTTTGCCTAGAGACCAGGTTGATTTCTGTGGAGGCCAGTATAACCCTATCTTCGATTTACCAGTGGCTCAAACTTGTTCGTTCACAAGAGGGCCTTACCCCTCTAATCTTGCGGGAAAATTTCCAATCCAAGTGGGTTAAGATGGTTCATGCCAAGTTGTGCTGCTTGGATCTCTCATCTGAGGCTGTGTCGTTAATGGGTTTAGACCAGTGGTGTCATTCAAATGATTTAGGAACAAGAACTCACTTTTGAGTTCAAATTCAAATGTTGAAAAAAAACACAACAACCCGGAAGCGGCCATGGAGCCCGTTAGGATCCGGAACGGCCGTTCTGGTCCGTTCCCCCTGAATGACATCACTGGTTTAGACCAAGTCAAGGAAATTGTCAAGCAGAGAATTTATGATATTGAGAGGCAAAACGACTTAAGCCAATGTCCTAACTTTCTCTCTATTGCGGATAGTAAATACATATTGAAACCCTACCCTACTTGACTCTATTAGAAATTCCACAACATAGGAGGGCTTTCTTTCTTGCGAGATGGGGGCTTCTTCCATCAGCAGTCCTGGAGGGCAAATTCAAAAGAACTGCCCTAGCCGAAAGGCTTTGTCCTTGCAGCACGGGGGAGGTAGAACTTATAGAACATGTTTTATTCCGATGTTTATACTACCAGGGAATTCGTGAAAAATTCATCTCCCCTCTAGTAAAAAAATTCCCAAGATCAGAGGAAGGGGCGTTGTCTAAATTGTTACTAATAGGGTGTAATGCCCAGGTAACAAAGCAATGTGCCAGTTTTTTAGCGGCTGCAGGGAAGATTCGCAAAGTATTGGTCACTCAAGAAAGAGAGTATTAAGTCCACGAGTCTATGTTATTATTTGATGTGGTTTTATAGTGTAAGTCAATTTTTTTATGAATAACTTTTAAGAATGTCTACTTTTGTCTGCTTTTTAGCAATGCTTAAGATTCTGACCTTAATTTAGTGATTTAGCATGCTTTTATATTCATCTCAGAGCCTTTGTACTCCATAGGTTCTTGATATGTATATGCATTTATGTATGGTTCTGTTTAAATTTTTGATATCTCTGGTCTTTGACCGTAATAAAGACTGACTGATTGACTGACAGACTGACTGACTGGGATAACATTCTGAGGGCGCAATCCTAACCAATTTTCCAGCACTGACGTAGTGGTGCCAATGGGGCATGTTCTGCATTCTGCAGGGGCGCAGTAGTCACGGAGGCCTCCTTAAGCCAAGGGAATGATTGTTCCCTTACCTTGAAACTGCATTGCCACTACCCCAGTGTTGGAAAGATGGTTAGGACTACTTTTTGGAGAACTGTTATCTTACAGGTGTGCCCCGGTATCCATTGATTTGGTGTCCATGGTTTCAGTTATCCATGGATACCATGGTTATCGGGACTCCTATTAAAAAAGATAGGGGACCATTAATCAAATCTCTTTTTTCACCTTGTTGCAGCAAAACCACTGATGTTCCCCTGTCTTTAAAAGGCATCCCCAGTATCCATGGTTTCAGGTATCCAAGGGTAGATGTGGAACAGAACACCAGTAGACACAAGGGCAAGCCTGTATGCATATTTTCTATGCTTTCCTAGTTTGGATCTCAGTTTAAAGAGCCCCTTTTTGAAATGTTGGACAAATATACCTTTCTTTTTTTTCTGAACAGCAGCAGAAAAACAGTCCACCAAGCATCCACAAAAAGTGCCACAGAAGCATCATCAGATCATTAGAATGAGCATGTCTGCATCTTGAACATGGTGGCCTGCAGAAAGCATGCTTTCAAGCTGAGGCAGACGTAGAATCTGATCTGAACACTGGGGTGACAAGACAAAGCAAACACCCAGGATTTGGGTGTTTTGGGTTACCTGGTCTTGTTCCACAGTGGAATTGCTGCATGGTTCTGCTTTTGTTTTCCAAATTTTGTACATAGCACTGGGCAGGCATCATTGGACGGATGGGGCAATGGCCCACGCACTAGTTGGGCCCAGTGGTGGGGTTCAAATAAATTAATAACTGGTTCTATGTCCTTCAGGGTGGCCTTCAGGGTGGCCGCTGCCTTTCTTCCCTCTCCCAACCTAAAATTAGCAACCAGTTCTGCAGAACTGGTGAGAACTGGCTGAATTTCACCACTGGTTGGGCCTACCCCAAACCCGCCCTATTTCAAGTACGTCGTTCACTGCTAGAATTAATGATAGAATCTCCCCGTGATAGATCAGAATGCAAGAGGAGCCACATGGTCTTTAGAACAAAGCTGAGACAATCAAAGAACAGAGAAATGCTCTTCTCCTTACTCCTAGCCAGTATTCAGTGAGAAGAAAGATTTGGATGAAACCTAAGGGTTCTCCATGTATCTATGCATGCATGTGTGTGCGTGTGCGTGTGCGTGTGTGTGTGTGTGTGTGTGTGAGCAGAGGCAGATCTAAGGGAGGGCAAAGCTCTAAGTTTTGCAAGAAGCCTTACCTTGCAGTGGAAATCACTCCTCTCCTGCACTGTTTTAGCCAGTCCTCACAGGGAAAAGCAACATCTTGGCGTTGCTTACTGGCTACAGCAGCAAGGGAGAGGAGGGATTTACATGACAGGGTAAGGCTTCTTGCAACACTTAGAGCTTTGCCCTCCCTGTAGATCCGCCTCTGTGTGTGTGTGTGTGTGTGTGTGTGTGTGTGTGTGTGTGTGTGAGTGAGTGAGTGAGTGAGTGAGTGAGTGAGTGAGTGACTGTATGTGGGTGCACAGGCATGGCTGAACACACAGCTGTCAGGTGGGGAAATGTATCCTTATTTTCTGTTCTTATTTTCTGTTCATGTCTTCATAGTGAGCAGTTATTAAAGGCACAGCTATAGGGAATGGTGGAAAAGCTGACAAAGGTATAAGGGGCTCAGCATACAAATCCCACTGATTTCTCCATGCGACCTCTTTTAAATTCTGACCAAGTTGAGCCAAAATGCATGCTATCCTTACCAGAATCCCAACACTCTGCCCCAAACACCCAAATTCAATTCTCCAGCCTTATTAAAAAAGGCACCCCTTCATGCCCTAAATCCTACCCATTTCTGCAAGCGACCCCTACTAAAGTCTGTCCAAGTTGAGCTGAAACACATGGTATCCCCACCACCAACTCTCCAGCCCAACAAAACAGGCACCCCCCACACGATGCGCCAACATGTGGATATCAAGCCATCAACTTACGTTCATAACACTTATGTTGAAAACAGAGACGGTGAGAGACAATTTGTTGCCTGAACCTGTAGCCTGCGTAGCACAAGCTATTTCTGAAGTCTACACAATGTTCATCACTATCGGTGGGAGAAAGCAGCCCACTGCCAGCCCAGGCTCCAGAGGGTCTTATTAACCAGGCCTGTGGTTTCTGGGATTGGTACCAGTGGTGTGTCTCAGTGGGGAAAACAATCCCGCTGGAGAGAGAAAGAACTATTTTCCAGTTAAGAAAGTTCAAAGAAGTAGAAGCAGCGACGGGATCTACAAACGACCTGGGGGAACGCTGGGCGGGATGTAGGCGGGACATCCGGGTGATTGGCAGCCCGTCTGTGGCGATCCGCAGCTGTCCTGGCCTCGGGGGGGGGGGCTCCTGCTCGCTGCGGACGGGTGAGGGTCGCGCCGGGTGCCTGGGGGAGCAGCGGGGGGGCGCTAACCGGGGGCAGCCCCCCAGGCCAGGACAGCTGCAGAACGCTGCAGACGGGCAGCCAATCACGTGGAAGCCCCGCGTAAGTCCCACCCAGCGTTCCCCCAGGTCGTTTGTAGATCCTATCGCTGAGTAGAAGTAGTTATGGCCTGGCCTGTCAAATCCTTGCAGTGGCCTGACAGCGCAGTCCTAAGTAAGGTTGACATAGCAGGGCCATATCCTAAGTCCAGCAGGAGGTAGCAGCAGCTCAGTGCAGGAAAACCTCCCCTTGCACCCGAGTAAGCACAAGCCAGCCCTATGGGGCTTCTCGGATCTGTGCCTGCTGTTTTGCAGGCGCAGGTCAACATGCACAGCAGCGGCCTGAATTGGGGCCACTGAGGCTGGGGACAGGGTTTAGGATATGATACAACGCGTGCATCGCTGCCCCCTTCACTGTCCAGTGAAAACACCCCTTCACTGCCCAGTGGAACACCCCTGACAGGTTCCTGCGCGGATTGAGCGCTGCCGACACTTGCCTGGCACATGGTTGGTGCTGCTGATGGCCGTGGCGGCACCCGTGTGCCAACGTTGCTGCTTGCGCCAGTCCAATGCCTGACTAGCCGGCACCGATGCGCTTGACGGCACTTTTGTGACAGCGCTGAACTGGTGCAAGAGCGTAGCACGGGCACAATGCTGGTATAGGATGGCTCTCGGAGTCTCGCTTGAAGTAGAATTGATACAATAAAACTCACTGCTTTTCTGATCTGATGTTAGCAGACCAGGGGTGGACCTAGTTAAAATGGTGCCCGGGGCACCCAATTGAAGTGCATCCCCACGGGAACCCAAATCTACCCATTGCGAACAGCCACGGGTAGACCAGGGCTCCGGAGCCCAATTTGCCTATATAACTGGGGGGGGGGGCAGGCACATGCTCATCTCCCATGCAAATTGGAAGCATTGCATGATGGTCTCTGCTCACTTGTGGCTTTTCAGACACTGACTCAGATTTTTGAAAGTGGAGACACAGGGATTTCAAACTGAAGTCAGCAAATGTTAAGAACCAACTACAAAAAAAAAAAACAAAAAAAAACTAAGGCTAAGCTCACCGTGACCTTAAAAGTTATGATTAAAGAAGCCTTGGCACTGGACATATGCTTTGAATGTATGGGGGAAGATCTGCACTATGGATGTCTTCCTGACCGGCAGAGCACTGGTCTACCCATGGCTGGTCCTAATGGGTAGATCTGGGCTCTGCTGTTGTTTCTAATGGGTAGATCTGGGCTCCCTGTAGGGCTCCGGAGCCCTGGTCTACCCGCACAATGTTGTGGGGGCCACTGGCGCCCTGCTAGACAGCCCCAAGATGGCGCCCAGGGCTCGTGCCCCCCCCTGCCCCTTTAGATCCGCCACTGTAGCAGAGCTGTGGGAATCAATTAGTCCCCTGCACAGGAAAGCTTGGGTTTTGTTTCAAACTTTACTGCAACAAAGGAGGTACAGTAACTGCAGCCATTGTTGCACCTGTATGCCGCACACTGGGTTGACATCTTCATCAAGTTGCCCAACACCACCCCAAGATCTCTCTCCTGTGCTGCCACAGACAGATAAACTAGCCTTCCGAGCATTTCCATCCTACCAGTCTATTGAAGGCAGCCTTCACCTCCCTGTTTCTCAAGGTATAGATAAGGGGGTTGCAAAGAGGAATGATGATCGTGTAGAGAAGAGAGAGCACCTTGTTTGTCTTCAAGGAGTCACTGGTCTGTGAGCGAAAGTAAACCAGAAATCCGGAGCCATAGAAGAGAGTAACTGCAGTGAGGTGAGATGAGCAGGTGGAAAAGGCCTTTCGACGACCTGTGCCAGCCGGCATGCGCACTATGGCTCTTGTGATGTGGGCATAAGAGATCAAGGTAAGCCCAAAGGGGACTACACCAAAGAGAACGATGTCTGCATACAAAGCCAACTCATTGGCATACAGGTTGGCACATGTGAGGGCAAGTACTGGTGGGATGTCACAGAAAAAGTGGTCCAACTTATTGGACCCACAAAAGGGCAAGAGGAAGATGAGTCGAATTTGCAACAACTGTACGGGGAGGCTGAAGGCAAAGGACTCCACCACCAGCCTCACCTGCACGTTATAGCTCATGATGGACATGTAGCGGAGAGGCAGGCAGATAGCCAGATAGCGGTCATAGGCCATGGCTGCCAGCAGCAAGCACTCTGTGGCACCCAGAAAGAGTACGAAGAACATCTGCGTGGCACATGCTGGGAGGGAGATGGACTTGTCCCTGGAGACCAGATGGGCCATCATCTGTGGGATTGTGACTGAGGTGTAACACATCTCCAACCATGACAGGCTGCGCAGGAAGAAGTACATGGGTGTGTGTAGGGCCGAATCCCATGTCGTCACCACCAGAATCAGACCATTACCTACTAGAATAGCCAGGTATATGGCCAGGAAGACCATGAAGAGGAGGATGGGGTACTCCTGGAATCCCAGCAAGATGAACTCATTCACTAGACTTTGGTTCTTCCAGTATCTGGCCTGTCCAACAATCATCTGTAAAAAAACACAGAGGTAGGGATGTGAGCTAACTACCTCGCCACAGGATGACAGCTAAAGCATTTGGTGCTTACCTCAACAAACACTGAAATACACTGAAACCCTGAAACGTCCAATGGGAAAGGACACTAGCTCATTGTTAGAACTCCTCCTTTGTGCACAGATCGTCCTATATTCAATCATTGACATCTCCAGTTGATTTGATTTGATTTGAATACCTTTATTGGCATAAATAAATAACAACATGGACATAACAACTTAACAGCACCATTCACTGACCTTAAAATACAAAACAGATCAATACAATCTTTCTGGAGAGCTCAATTCTGTGGACTCTCGCCTGTTGTTAGTTTTCACAACGCTGTACAGGAAAGAGACGAGCTGTTTTATGTGGTTCAGCTTGGACATTGAGAAAAGCATTTTTAACTTTTCCATGTCCGCGAGCTGCAGCCCCCAAGACAGAATTGGGCCTAATAAACTAGTTCTCATCATATCATGAAAGGGACAGTGCAGAAGAAGATGGGCCAAAGATTCAATCGAACCCAAGAGGCAGGGGCAGAGTCTGTCTTGATAGGGTATGCCCCTAAACCTACCCCACAGCACCACTGAGGGCATAACGTTACAACGGGCTAACGTGAGTGCCCTTCTTTCGTTGGGATTGGTTAACACATGAAAATAATTCGGAACTTCACCTAATACAGGAGGGGGTAGCCAGGGCAGCGGGAAACCAGATCTAGTGGCTGCACTCAGAAGCTCCTGGGACTGAATGTCTAATAACTTTTGTTTAATCATGCGAAAGGCTACTGCTTGCGTTACTGCACCGAGATGATCTGCATCTATACCTATCTGCTTAATTTTGGTTTCCCAAACACCGGCTGATGAGAAGGAATCCTTCTTGAACTGGTGTAGAAGGCTGTTTGGGGTGTTGTTAAAATAAACTTTCAACCAAAATTTGGATGTTCTCATCCAGGCCAGCGTCTCAATCTTGGATTGGCCAACCTCAAGGCACAGGGCTGAGTATGGTACACAGTTTGGGAGGGCTAATATTTTCCTTAGGTGCCTTTACAAGGGGATTGGACAGATTTCTGGAGGAAAAGTCCATCACAGGCTACAGACCATGATGGATGGTGCAACCTCCTATTTTAGACTTACAGTAGGTTACTGCAGAATGCCAAATGCAGGAGAGTGGCAATGAGATGCAAGCAGCGTTGTCATTCAGCCGGAACGCTGGGCGGGAGGAACAGGTGAGCGGCAGCCCACCCGTTGCATTCCGGTCCGTTTCACCGTCTTCCCCACCCCCGCTGCCGCTCACCCGTTCCTCCCGCCCAGCGTTCCGGCTGAATGACAACGCTGGATGCAAGTATCTTGTTGTCTTGTGTTCTCTTGAAGGCACCTAGTGGACTAGACTAGACGGGTCTTGGCCTGATCCAGCGGGCTTTTCTTATGTCCTTAACTTTTTTGGGTGCCAGTTTATTACAGTTTAGCATTTTAGTATTACTAAGTTTAGTATTACTGCAATACTAAGCTAGGTGGACCCGTTATCTGACTGACTGTCAGGTGGTTTCAGACGTAATGAATCTCACTTTGTTATCTTACAAATTTACATATTCTGTGTTTACCTGGTTTGGGTTATTTTTTGACATCATTTTTCTAAATATTGGACAAAGTCATTTTTTGGCATTTAGTTTCCTTGTGGTAAGGGAAATTTCATTTTGCTGGTGAAAGTTCAAGGATAGTAAGGGAGAATGTGGGGAAGAGGGAATGGATAAAGGATCTGATAGAAGCCACTACCACTTCAAACCACCCCTCCCTCCCCCATTCTGCCCAGTGTGCCCTTCCCTATTCCTTCTCTCCCCCACTCAGGTATTCTGCAATAACTCAGTGCTGAAACTATTCCAAGTTTAATATGATCTAAATAATGGTGTAATCCTAACCGGGACACCTTAAAGTATGTTTGGACCACTCTCGGAGTCAGAGAGACCAGCACACAGAAATTCCCCATCCTCTCTGACTCTGAGAGTGGTCCAAACACGCGTTACAGTGGCCCTTGCACCAGCCAAACTTTGCTGGTCTAACTGTGCTGGCGTAACTCCAGGTTAGGATTGCACCCGAAATGATTGTAGATTTAGGTTATAGTACATTATAGTTCAGTGATGGCGAACCTATGACACGTGTCAAAGGTGATATGTCACAACGTTTGGGGTGACACGCCAGTGTTTGCCAACACCTGACAAAAACTGAGTTTATTTTGCTCATTTTTTATTTTTTGCAATTATTTGATTTTTTTTTAATAGAATACATAGCACCACACATGATTGGACTGTATTTTTTTGTTTAAATACATGAATATAAAGAACTGTTTCTCTTTTGTTTGGGAGGGGGATTGACACATCAGCAGAGTCAAGTTAAGCATTTTCCAAAATTTTGACACACCAAGCCCAAAAAGGTTTGCCATCACTATTATAGTTGATAGAGTAACCAACTGACCTGGAAAATCTGGGTAGCCTGCTCTTTTGCCATAGTGTGCAGAAACCTCTTGACAGCAGGGTGGAACAAGGACTCATAGAATGTTAGAGTTGGACGGGACCTCAGAGGTCATTTAATCCAGCTCTTTGTTCAGATCTAGCAACTACTACAGTGTCCCTGACAAGTACCCATCCAGCTGCTTCTCGAAAACCCCTCCAGTAGGGGAGAGCATACAATTAATTGCACGTGGCAGGCCATTCTAGTACTAGAAGGTTTTTACAATTAGGAACTCTTCTGTGTCTCTAGCATGCTGGCCCCATTGCCTCAATGTGAGGGGATTTCAATAGCATGGAGCTGTAAATCTACCCTCATGAACACAGCAGCACAAATAAACAGTGGCGTCTCTACAGGGAGGGCAGAGCTCTAAGTGTTGCAAGGAGCCTTACCCTGTCATGTAAATCCCTCCTCTCCCTTGCTGCTGTAGCCAGTAAGCAACGCCAAGATGTTGCTGTTCCCTGTGAGGATTGGCTAAAACAGTGCAGGAAAGGAGTGATTTCCACTGCAAGGTAAGGCTTCTTGCAAAACTTAGAGCTCTGCCCTCCCTGTAGAGACGCCACTGCAAATAAAGCACGTGTTGTATTCTGCAGCCGGGGCAGGGGCAGTCCAGAAGTCTCCTTGAGGTAAGGAAACTTCTCTTATGCCAAATAGGTCTTCTCTAATCTGCGCCAGCTCTTTTGCTGGCTCGAGTCTGAGGAGAGAAGGGAGAGGGAAGATATGCTGCTGTTTGTAGTGGCATACCCAAAATGACCACCAGCAGCACACAGCACATGCTGCCTTGCCGCCCTCTATGACAACGGGAATGTGTTCAATAAAGGACAGCTCAGCCCTTCTTAGTATTCTAGCTTAAAAGGTAAAGGTTTCCCCACAACCGAATGGTCTAGTCGTGACCGACTGTAGGGGGCGGTGCTCATCTCCGTTTCAAAGCCTGTAGAGCCGGCGTTTTGTCTGAGGACAAGCTTCTGTGGTCATGTGGCCAGCATGACTATATACCGTAGCACCCAGAATGCTGTTACCTTCCCACCCTAATAAGTGGTCCCTATTTATCTATTTGCATTTAGGTGCTTTTGAACTGCTAGGTTGGCAGGAGCTGGGACCAGCAACGGGAGCTCACTCCGTCGCGCAGTCTTGAACTCCCAACCTTCCGGTCGGAAAGCCCAGCAGCAGCGGTTTAACCCGCTGCGCCACCATGTCCCTAGCTTACATCCTAGCTAACATCAATTTCAAAAGTACTTAAGATTGGCAAACTGCTCTGGACTTTGGATATAAAAGTTACTAATCCACAGATTTCAAACTGCTTGGGTTTGGACTTCGTACAACAACAACAAAAAAAAAATTATGGAAGAAACCAAAATATAAGGGAGGGGGAGTTCAAAAGGAAAAATAGAGCAGAACTAGAAACCATGGGTTGAAATGATAGGAAAGTAGATTAAGGCTAGAGCAGTAGTTCTCAAACTTTTTAGCATCGGAACCCACTTTTTCGAATGACAATCTGTCCAAGACCCACCAGATATGATGTCATGGCCAGAAGTGTCATCATTGTGATGCTAGAACCTGCTGCTTTCCTGATAATGCAGGAATAAATTGGATTATTTCTCAGCCATTTTCCAATAGCAAAGTGAATCAGAAAGGGAAACAGCCTATTTACAACCTTGACAAAAGCCAAACAGCCCTCTCCCTTTCCAGCATCCCATCTCCCCCCATTTTCAATATGGCTACTCTAGGTGCTTCGTGACTCACCTGGAATTGGCTTGTGAATCACTGGTGGTTCCCAACCCACAGTTTGGGAACCAAATGAAACAGGCATCCCTTCATGCCTGAAAATATGCACAAGGAGCTCATCTATGTACCCTCATAACATTCACACTGAAAATAGAGCTGGTGAGAGACAATTTGTTGCCCAAGAAAGCAAATGTGAATGATGCCCCCTCCATGAGGATAAAAATACAATCATTAACTCACTGATGGAACATTTGCAGTTCTCAGTGATGCCTGAGATCTGTTATCTAAAGTGGGCTTCTGTGCATCACCCTGACAGCCTTGCCTGTAAGAATTCCTTCACCAAATTTTTGGAAAATGCATATTGTGCGTATCTTCCTGCCCCTGCGAAGTTCTTGTGAGGCTGACTGGCATAACTTTGACCCTTATGAATTATCTTCAGTCTCACCCCCCTCTTTCTCTTCTTAATCTGCCTCCAATTACAATTGTGAACAATGCTTGAGGACCATGTTTTCAGTCTAGTCTGAAATGCTGGGTGGTGGTGGTGGTGGTCTTCAAAGTAATCCCACCATCTTGCCATAGAAAAGAAGGAATCTTACCGTCTTTGAAGCTGTCTGGATCTGGTGCGCCACTTCTGTTACTGGGGTTATAGAAAGATGTTCCTAACCTCCTGGTGAGCATAGCACAAGCCATTCCTTATGGCCTAGTCATGCTCACCATTATGAACAGGATTGTGGAAAGCAGCCCACTGCCAGCCTAGGCTCATAGGGCATTATTAATAACCAGACCAGCAGCTTCTGCCCATACCAGCTCTGGCAGTGGTGTGTCTCAGTGGGGAAAATGCTCTCGCTGGAGAAAGTTATTCAGGTAAGAAAGTTGGAAGAAGCAGAAGTAGATGTGCCCCGTCCCAGGAAGTTCTTGCAGTGGCCTTGGGGAATAGTGGATGCAATACAAATTATTGCTTTACTTATCTGAGACATCTTTTCTCATACTGGTATGGCAGCAATGGTCTGTGCCAGTGACTTTCCATCGTTCAGGGCACAATCTAAGCCAACTTTCCAGCACCAGGGTAAAGTCAAACAACATTCCCTTACCTTGAGGCGGCCTCTGTGACTTCTACTGCACTACAGGATGCAGCACATGCCTCACTGGAACAGCTGTGTCAGTGCCAGAAAGTTGGTTAGGATTGCACCCTCTTTCCATCTTGACTTGCTTGCTGTACAGCTGCAAGCACCTGCCTTGTAGTTGCATGCCGCAGAGGATTCTGGGGCATGTTCTAAGGCACACGCTCAGTTCTGACAGGACAATACGCCCTGCCCAAAGGCACTGGGGTGAGGGGGTTCAGCTTTGCCCTGGTCCAGGTGCAAAGGCCTGGAGCTCCTTGCTTTTGGGGCTGGCTGCAGTTCGCTAGGGGAAGTGGACGGCTGGAAATTTTGTGGAGGATGCACTGCCTATGTGCCTCCTTTTAGAAGAAAGGGAATGAGTGGCACTCACCCATTTGTGTAAAGGTTTCCCAAGTCAGGAGGAAGGGAAACAAGACACAGGATAAACATCAAAAGTGTCCTTTGGAATCTGCCTTGGTCTGATAAGTTCCTAGCATCCGTCTTGCACATAAGTGATGCTGCGTACAAGAAAAACTCCTTTTCTCTCAGAAGGTAATTTCCTGCAGCCTTCCAATATGAGTATACAATAATATCTTACCAGTATACAGTAAAACCAAAGATAACTTAATCAAAATAACATTTATTTGGAGGAAGAAAAGCCAAGAGCCACGCATGTAAGAAAATAGTGGATTTTTGTGAAAATCCTTCTAGAGTCACTCTTTTTATTCCCTTTTACCTTCTCTAGGGTATCCCAGGCACCTACCTCATCCTAGAGGGGAAGCTGTATGTCAAAGGAATGGAGGGTGTAATGGTGACCTCACTCAGGGTACAATCCTAACCTGGAGTTAGGCTAGCACAGTTAGGCCAACAAAGTTTGGCTGACATGCGCCATCCTCCCTGACTCCGAGAGTGGTCCAAACACGCTTTTCAGTGTCCCTTGCACCAGCCAAACATTGCTGGCCTAACTGTGCCAGCCTAACTCCAGGATAGGAGTGCTCTCTCACACACATAATGTATATATCAGAGCAGGGAATCCCATTTATATGTCCTTTCACTTTTTTCTAATTAACTGCTCTTTGCTATTGAGCTCAGGCCTGAGCATAATAATATAACATTTAGGGAAAAAGATGCAACTCAGTAAGCCACCACTGGAGGCTAA
>JAJKFI010011005.1:15072-34995 GCA_029204185.1 Lerista edwardsae
TTTACAGAGGCCCCTCTGTATTGATTTCATTGAGGGAGCAATCCTAACCTGGAGTTAGGCCGGCCCAGTTGGGCCAGCAAAGTTTGGCTGGCACAAGGGCTACCATAAAGCGCGTTTGGACCACTCTCAAAGTCAGGGAGGATAGCACACATCTGAGTGCTGGCCTCTCTGACTCCAAGAGTGGTCCAAACATACTTTATGGTGTCCCTTGTGCTGGTCAAACTTTGCTGCCTTAACTGTGCTGGCTTAACTCCAGGTTAGGATTGCGCTCCCAGAGACAGGAAGGATGGCGCACGTCTGTGTGCTGGCCTCTCCGACTCCAAGAGTGGTCCAAACATACTTCACCGTGTTCCTTGTGCCAACCAAACTTTGCTGGCCTAACTGTGCGCCCTGATTTGTAGTGCTAATGCACCAACCTGGGGCACAATATTCACTCACATTCTAAAGGCCTCTCTTCCCTTTTCCTCTGGCTGACATTGCAAGCACAAAAGAGCGGCTCAAAGGGAATTGAAAGCTCGTCTCTGAAAGGTCACAGTTATTGTCCACAGCTTTACCTGAGGACAAACTGCGGCATGAGAAACTCTGGGAAAAGTCAGGAAGTTTTTTTCTGCTTTGGTTAACGGTGGCTTGGATGTTTCTGTGCCTGCCTTCTGTCACCAGCTGTGACACTTGTTTGTTGCTATGATTAAGCTGGAGCATCACAGAGGCAACAGCTGTGTCCAGGCAACGCTCTGTGTTCAGTGCCAGCCTACCTAGTAATCAGCAACTTGCCAAAGTTTTTTTCCAAAGTTCACTCGAGCACCTGATGCCGCCACTAATGAGCACATTGGCAGCGACTCTGACAATTAGATCTAATTACAGAGTCTTGGTTCGGTCTGTGCTTTGGGGGAATGCTCCTTGGGGAATGAACACTGATTTGCAAGAACAGCATTCAGGTAACCACAGGTTACCATTCACTGAGAGCACAATCCTTACATGGAGTTAGGCCAGCACAGTTAGGCCAGCACAGTTTGGCCGGCACAAGGGCCACCGTAAAGCACGTTTGGACCACTCTCTGAGTCCGAGAGGATGGCGCACATCTGTGTGCTGGCCTCTCTGACTTCGATAATGATTCAAACATCCTTTACGGTGGCCCTTGTGCCGACCAAACTTTGCTGGTCTAACTGTGTCAGCTTAACTCCAAGTTAGGATTGCGCTCTGAGACAGAACTTTTGGCTGCTAATTCAGAGCAAACCAGAAAGTTTAACATTTTCTAAACAATTTCATGGCCACGTCTGGCTTCGATAAGTCACTTCCTTTGATGACAGAAGTGGATAGTTTGTGCTTTAAACACCCAAATACTGTGCTGGAAAAAAAAAAGAATTATTTGATCTGAATAAACCAGGCAAGCAAAACATATTTACACACAGGGCACTTTTTCGTGACTATTTTTTCCTGCTAACTATTCTGCTTGTTCCTTTTTGTGACTGAACTGACCACGATGTGCTTGCCAAGAGAATGTTAAATAAATGATATAATATGAACCCTGCATGAAGATCAGTTAAACTTGATCTCTGTGGTGGTTGTCTGCAAACTGTCTTGATGCCAGGACAGGCCTCTGTGTTCGAAGGTTATCAAGGGTAAGAAGGAACTATTGTGCACATAATGAAACTATTGTACAGACTGGGACTCCAGCATGGAGCTCACTGTCATGGGGAGTCATAAATAGTTAGTGAGATGTAGGAGGTCAGTAATTGGTAGCCTCTGGGCAAAATCTGACCCACTGGGGATGCTGCCTGGCTTCCTATTGCCAACGTAGAAGCAGGATAGATGTGAATGAACTGTCAGAGATGAGCACACTGGTCCTGTCTTGCATCTAAGGGCCCAATCCTATCCAATTTTCCTGCACTGATAAAGCTGCAATACAGCCCCAAGGTAAGGGGACAAACATTCCCTTATCGTGAGGAGTCCTCGGTGAATTCCTGCCTTGGCAGGATGCAGTGGCTTCATTGGAATGGCTGCATCAGCGCTGGAAAGTTGGATAAGATTGGGCTCTGAATGAGTCAAAATGATCCAGCTTTTTCCCACATGGAATTGACTTCTCACCAGATCACTTACCAAGCCATTCTGAGGCTTGGTAATTCCTTTGCCAACTCTCCAATCTCTCCAACACTTTCCCCTAACCTGGAGTTAGGCCAGGAAAATTAGGCCAGCAAAGTTTGGCCAGCACAAGGGCCACCATAAAGCACATTTGGACCACTCTCGGAGTCAGGGAGGATGGTGTACATCTGTGTGCTGGCATCTCTGACTCCAAGAGTGATCCAAACATACTTTATGGTGTCGCTTGTGCCAGCCAAACTGTGCTGGCCTAACTCCAGGTTAGGATTGTGCTCTCCCTGACTTGTGACTGCAATTCCTTATTACAGCTTCACATGCCAAAACACCAGCCTTCTTCCTCGTACTAAATTTTGGTGTTTAAATTGGGATGCAAACATGGCATGCAAAGCCTGTGTGCTATAGGTATGGAAGTGGAAAGTGTACAGAAGAACTTCCAATGGCATGCCTGAGGGTCAAATGGGCACCTCTCTATAGCATTTTAAGCATGCACCTAGATATTTAAACCTGAGAAGAAGCAAACATATTAGCAAATGTGCTTGCTAATGCACCTGTCACGCACATACTGTATGCAGGATGGGGAATGAAGCTTGGTTACAGCTTCTTGCCAATCTTGTTCCTGTGTAAGATGCAAAGAGATTCTGAATCCAGCAGGACATTGCTATGGATGAAAATGTTGGGTAGATGGGCAGCCCAGTCCTGAACTGCCCGGCTCCCATAGGGAGCGAGGCAGCTGCCACAGGCTCCTCAGGAAAGCCCCGCTGCCCACAATGGGGGCCCTTGGCTAACCTTGGCTTGATTTCACCAGAGGTGAATCAAGCACCCCCATGTCAGCCTGCCTGCTCGAGGCAAGGGGATAAGATCCGGTGGAGGAAGCCACTGCTGGGTCCCACCCTATCCAGCTCCTCCCATCCCTTCTCCCAGTTCATCCCCCCTCTCCGCTTCCCTCCACCCCAAACAGGCTTACTGCTGGAGTGACGTCTGTCCATCCCCTTGCGTTGGGGCCAGGTGCCCACTGAGCGCCACCCCAGTGCCAATGGTAGGGTGTTGCGGATGTGCTTTACGACATGTATGTACCCCCGGGCTCACGTACCTGTGGCAGCTGGGCTGCTCTGCTTGGGGCCTCGGTCAGGGCACGGGAACAGATGAGAGAGATGCTCTTGCTTTGCACAACCGGTTTAATGTGGTCATCACCTTGACATTCATGGGATGATGCCTTCTTTCAGAATCACAAGGCACGTCAACAAGGTAGGTGGCGACGTCAACCTCACCCCTCTTGCATTGGCTCACTTGTCCAAGGCCATCTGGAGCCCAGGTCGGTTGGCCCCGGCCAGGGTCAGGTGGACCTGGGAGTTCCCTGGTCCTAGTGCCGGCGTTGGGTGTCAAATACTGCCCAGGGTCTGGCGGGCAGCCTCCTGCCCCCAAGGGGCTTGCTCTGGAGCCTGCTGGGTGTGGGGCATCTTAGCACTGGGTGGGGCTGTGTTGTTCTCCCCAGGGCCTGGCTGCCCAAGCTGTGGTGGGGCCAGTCCTGGTAGGGATGGGCTCTTGGTCCCTGAAGGCTCCTCTGCCAGGCCCATGCCAAGGCTGAGGCTCCTGGGACTAAGGACCTCTTTCTGCCCAAAGGAGTGGGGTTTGGGAGCCCCAGGACTCGCCACTGATAGGCCAGTTCCCGACCCCAGGGAAGTTGCTGCCTCCCAGGTCTGCGGGCTGAACGTGGGCATGCCCAGCCCTGGCCCATGCTCCCTCCCCTGCCACCTGATTCCTAATGAGCCAGCCGCAGACAGGCCAGAGACTGCCCCCGTCTCAGCTTGACCTTGCAACCTTGCCGTCTCAACCTTGCACCCTTGCCATCTCAGCTTGATCTAAATCCTGGGTGTGCGCACTTGCCACCTGGGCTCTCCCGCGGCTGGCTGCGATGCCGGCAGCTCGACTCAGGCCTGTTGCAGCGAGCGGAGGTGCAGCCAGCTCCCTGCCAGCCGGGGATGCTCCTGGCCACTTGGCCCTGTGGTGTCATTGGGCCTCCTCGCTGCCCCACTGTGGGGGTTCGCTCTGCCTTCTTCCGGCTCCTGCTTCTCCTGGCATCCCCCTCTCATCCCGGTAAGCCTGCCAGTAGCTTGTCCTGCCCAGTGGGTGGGTGACAGGGAGACATCATGCCCTGAATGAGAGTATGGGATTCTGAAGCTGCCACTGCTGCTGAATTCCATCCCCATCCCATCCTGATCAGGGTGACTAGATACAATGGAGGGCACAGTGCCGAGACCTTTAACCGTTGTATCGATTCACACATTCCCCACCCTGATTTACTCCCACTGCCAGCAGAAAGCTGCTGGCAGCTGGTCTGCAGGTGCCGGTCTGGTCTGGTGGTGCATGGCCTTTTTGCCCTTGCACTGGTGGCAGTGCTGCACAGGCCAGCGGAGAGTTCGTTGCACCCCTGTACTGCTCAGTACACTGGCGGACTTCAGACTTTGCCAGTGTTCCACTTGGATAGGACGGAACTTAAGTTTATTCATTACATAGAGCAGTGGTTCCCAAACTGTGGGTCGGGACCCACTAGTCGGTCGCGAGCCAATTGCAGGTGGTCACAAAGCACCTAGAGCAGCTATATTGAAAATATTGGAAGATGGGATGCTGGAAAGGGGGAGGGCTGTGTGGTTGCTTTGCCTGTGTCAAGGTTGTAAATCACCTTTTTTTATTTCTGATTCACTTTGCTTTTGGAAAATGGCTGAGAAATAACCCAACCTATTGCTGCATTCTCAGTTCTGGCATCACAATGATGGCACTTCTGGCCATTACATCACTGCTGGTAGATCCCAGCCAGATTGTCATTCTAAAAAGTGGTTCCCAGTGCTAAACGTTTGAGACCCACTACAATAGAGTCAAAGAAATAGCGTTGATAGTTCGGATTTATTGATTAATCATGGGAATAATTCATGAAAATTATGAAAATGTTCTCCTGTACATTGTTTTTCTTTTATATCAGAAGGAGAGCACATATTTGCACATAGAAGATCCTAGCTCCAGTTTCCGGTATCTCCAGGGAGCGCTGGGGAAGACCTGTGAACCTCTTGTGAGCTACTTTAGTTCAGTGTTGACAATGTAAGGCAGCCTTATATATTCAAGAATTGTTCATGTGCTTCTCTGCTGTATTTGCTCATTCAATACATAAAATGGTGACAAGCCTAACTCCTTTCAAGCCTTCTCTGTATTAGCTGCTCCCTGTTATTCAGATGAGGCCTCAGCACAATGATGTAGCATTTAGGGGAAAAAATGCATCCCAATAAACCCATGCTGGAGGCTAGGATGGAGAAGATCTCTACCGCCACCATGTATTTCCCCTTGGTGCTCAGATAGGTTGGGACAAAAGACAACCAAACACTGCAAAAGACCAACATGCTGAAGGTGATGAATTTGGCCTCGTTGAAACTGTCTGGTAAGTTCCGGGCCAGGAAAGCCACAATGAAGCTGACAACAGCCAAGAAGCCCAAGTAGCCCAAGACGCAGTAAAACATGGTAGCCGAGCCCTCATCACATCCCACTATGATTTCCCCATGCAATGTTTGCATGTCCAAAACTGGGAATGGAGGAGAAGTGCTTAACCAAACCACACAAATGCCTGCTTGAATCAAGGAGCACAAAAGGACAATGGAATTTGCCAGGCTTTTCCTCACCCATTTCTGCATCCTGGATCCTGGTTTGGTGGCCATAAATGCTACAATCACAGTGATGGTTTTTGCCAAAACAGAAGAAACAGCGATTGAGAAGACAATGCTAAAAGCTATTAGCTGAATAAGGCAGGTCGTTTCTGTTGGCTTTCCAATGAACAGCAAGGAACAGAGGAAGCAGAGAAGAAGGGAGATGAGAAGGACGTAGGTGAGGCTGCGGTTGTTGGCTTTGACGATGGGAGTGTCTTGGTGCTTCTTAAAGGTTCCAAGCACCCATGTTGTGATCAGAGCAAAAGCAATAGCAGAAAATACTAAACTGATCCCTAAAGGTTCTTCATATGAGAGATATGTTATCACCTTTGGAATGCACCAATTTTGGTCCATGTTGCAATACTGATCTTCTGGGCAACTGAAACAGGTGTCCATGTCTGGAACAAGAGGGAAGAGCTGCAGAATAATTGCACGAAATGGATAAAAAACATCTGTGTGAAAGGAGTCCCGTCATTTGAAATAGCCAGCTGGAGTGCCTCCTTTTGTGTTCTTGTGGTTTCCTAGAGTCAGTGGTGTCATTCAGATGATTTAGGAACAGGAACTCACTTTTGATTGGCACTTGTCTTGATTGGATTGGCACCTGGAACCAGCCATGGAGCCGGAATGCCCGTTCTGGTCCGTTCCCCCTGAATGACATCACTGCCTAGAGTTTGTGAGTTGTACCAAGAAATGGCTGAGAGCACAATCCGAAACTGCACTGGAACAGCGAGGCTGGCGGGCCAGCCCTGTATCCAGCACAGCTTTGGAGCACTGGGGAGTCTCCCCGATGGGTTCCTCGGATCGGCACCTGCTATTTAGCAGGCGCAGATCCGAGGAAGCAGCACGGCCCAAAAGGAGGCTGCGCGGTCTGGGCACAGAGGCTGGGATGCCACTTACTGGCCACCTCCCATCACCACCTCCCCTCCCCAGGCCAGCATGGCTCCCGGCCCACCCACCCCACCCAGTTCCTCCCTCCTGCCTGCCCTCCCTCTGCCCAGATCTTCTCTTGTGCTAGCTGAGTTCGGCTGGCGCAAAAGCAGCACTACACAGGGCGGACGTCGGCCAACGCTGTTGGGCTAACACTGCTGCTAGAATCGGCCCAACGGCACTAGCACCAACACGAAGGTGCCAGTCTGTGCCCTTGCATTGGTGCTAGTGCCATTGGGCTGACACAAGCATCTAGCATCACCCCGACGGGCATTTTAAGATTGTGCCCTGAGTGTTTCCTTGAGGCAGGAAGCTCCCCACAATCCATTTTGTTCTTATCATGGGATTTGCTGGGTAAATTGTTCCCCTGCATTTTTTTTAGAATAGGAGTACCTTCCTGAAGTTCTGTAAAGATTACTTGGAGAAGCTGTGCACAGTTCTCAGGGTGACCAGATGTCATTACCACAAAGGAGGACACAGTAAAGGAGGACACAGTGTAAGACATTCCAGAAAAACGTAGGACATTACAAAATAAAAGCTAAAAACATATATGGATTTGAGGCTGTCATGTCCTCTTTTAATACAACCCAATAGACTTGCCAGGTTTTCAAAATGACAATAAGGGACACACAGGTATCGGGATCCTGCTTTCTATCAAACCGCTCCATGGCTACCAGAAACAGTATAAAAATTATGCAGTAAGCCGTGGCGAGCAGCGGCAAGCAGCAATAGCAGCAGAATCTTAGAATGGGATTTTTAAGTCCCATTCAACATTGATACGGGATACAATTTTTAAATCTTAAATATGGGAAGTCCCTTATAATAAGGGACACCTGGCAAGTCTACAACCCAACGAATGAAGGAACACAGGTCAAACACACAAGCAAGTGATGCCGGCAGCCCCTCTTGACGCAAGTACTCCTGGTCTGTCTTGAAATGCAGGACATTTTGACATTTACCCAGAAGGCTGAAATACAGGACATGTCCTGGAAAAATAGGACATCTGCTCACCCTGCTCAGGGATGGTGCATGCCTTTGAACAGGTTGCCCACTGCCGCTTCTGCTTGCATGTGCCAGCCGGCACTTCTCCCATGGTAGGTGAACAAGCAGATGCACTTCTGCCCCCTTTTGTTTACTGGCCGGGCACCTGGAGTGTAGGCACCTTGGTCGGTGCTCTTCTTCCCTGCTGCTTAAAAAGAATTTGAGCTAGTGCTCACTGGTACTAGAAGTAGGACAGCGAAGGGAGGCTGCGCGAAGTAATTTTTGTAAGTACAGGGAAGAGTTGGGCAGTTGATAAGGCTCCAGATCACCTGTCCCTTGGCCACCTTGCTTTGGAAGCACCAAGTAGGCAGGGAGCAGCTCTTTGATGCCATGGCAGCTTTCCCCCACTTCCTTCTTCCTCCAGCAGTGCTCACAGCAAATCAGAAGAGGATCAGAGAGCCCAGAGGAGCAGTTGGCTGGAAAGGGTGGCAGACATGCACAGGGCTCCTCACTGTTACTCCAAGGGAGCCACCCCTCTTAAGTATTTGAGGTGGGCCCATCTAGGTGTCACTTGAAACACTCAAAAGTATTAAAAGAAATGCCAAATATTTTTCATAGATAGGAAGGTTTTTTTTAAATTATTTGGGGGACAACAATGACCTATATAGAGTATGCCCACTACCAGTCTGGTTGGAGATCATCCCTTCTGGACATGGTGCACAATCGTAGCAGCAAAATTTCTCTCCCTCCTTCTTCTTTCTGTTGTAGCCAGGATAGCAGATATCATTGCACACAGAAAGGGGATGAGCCTGTCCATAAACATAGAGGCAGATTAACATCAAGAGAATGCATAGTGAGCATGGCTAATGTGCAGGTATTGGGCTGTTGACGTGATAGATGATATTACAGATATTATATTCTTCCTCTCAAATGTTTGGTTATTAGTTCCACCAATTTCCTTATTGGATTATTCTTCCCCTATCCCCAATACAACAAAGGATTGGACTTGCGATGAACTCTAGATACTCAGAACACAGACGGTGGCTATAATCAACCAACCAACCAACCAACCAACCAACCAACCAACCAACCAACCAATCAACAGTATTTATATACCACTTTTCAACACAAAGTTCACAAAGCAGTTTACAGGCAAATAATAATAATAAAGTTCAATGGCTCCCTGTCCCAAAAGGGCCACAATCTAAAAAAATGCAGAATATCACCAGCAACAGCCACTAGAAAAGACACAGTGCAGGGGTGAATAGGCTATGAAATGCTTTGCTGCTGTCATCCCCAGTTGATGCAAACATTTACAGCACAATCATATGCATATCTCCCTTTCATGGATCACTGCCTTGTCGTGGCGAAGGGGCTTGAGTAGCTCAATGAAGCTGTGAGCTATGCCATGTAGGGTTACCCAAGATGGACAGGTCATAGTAGAGAGTTCTGACTAAACGTGATCCGCTGGAGAAGGAAATGGCAACCCACTCCAGTACTCTTGCCAAGAAAACCTCATGGATTACAAAACTAAAAGGCTAAACGATATGACACTGGAAGATGAGACCCTCAGGTCGGAAGGTGTCCATTATGCTACTGGGGAAGAGCAGAACACGAGTACTAGTAGCTCCAGAAAGAGTGAAGTAGCTGGGCCAAAACCGGAAGGAAGCTCAGCTGTGGATGTGTCTGGAAGTGAAAGGAAAGTGCGATGCTGCAAAGAGCAATACTGCATAGGAACCTGGAACGTCAGATCTATGAATCAAGGTAAGTTAGATGTAGTCAAACGTGAGATGTCAAGGCTGAACATCGACATCATGGGAGTTAGTGAACTAAAATGGACAGGAATGGGAGAATTTAATTCAGATGACCATTATATCTGCTACTGTGGGCAGGAATCCCTTAGAAGAAATGGAGTAGCCTTCATAGTGAACAAGAGAGTGAGAACAGCAGTACTGGGGTATAATCTCAAAAGTGATAGAATGATTTCAATTCGGATCCAAGGCAAACCTTTCAACATCACAGTAATCCAAGTCTACGCCCCAACCACTGGTGCTGAAGAGGAAGAAGTTGACCGTTTCTATGAAGACCTAGAACAGCTTCTAGAATTAACACCCAAAAAAGATGTCCTTCTCATCATAGGGGATTGGAATGCTAAAGTAGGCAGTCAAGAGGTAATAGGAGTAACAGGCAAGTTTGGTCTTGGAGTACAGAATGAAGCAGGGCAAAGACTGATAGAGTTTTGTCAGGAGAACACATTAGTCATAGCAAATACCCTTTTCCAGCAACACAAACGGCGACTGTACACATGGACTTCACCAGATGGTCTACATCGAAATCAGATTGATTACATTCTTTGCAGCCAAAGGTGGAGAAGCTCTATACAGGCAGTAAAAACAAGACCTGGAGCTGACTGTGGCTCAGATCATGAGCTTCTTATTGCAAAATTCAGGCTTAAACTTAAAAAAGTAGGGAAAAGCACTAGGCCCTCCATGTATGACCTAAATCAGATCCCAAACGAATATACAGTGGAGGTGACAAACAGATTTAGAGGCTTAGATTTGGTAGACAGAGTGCCTGAAGAACTTTGGACGGAGGTCTGTAACATTGTACAGGAAGCAGCAACTAAAACCATCCCAAAGAGAAAGAAATGCAAGAAGGCAAAGTGGCTATCTGAAGAGGCTTTAAAAATAGCTGAGGAAAGAAGGGAAGCCAAAAGCAAGGGAGAAAGGGAAAGATATACCCAACTGAATGCAGATTTCCAGAGAACAGCAAGGAGAGATAGGAAGGCCTTCCTCAATGAGCAATGCAAAGAAATAGAGGAAAACAATAGAATGGGAAAGACTAGAGATCTTTTCAAGAAAATTGGAGATGTCAAAGGACAATTTCATGCTAAGGTAGGCACAATAAAGGACAAAAACGGCAAGGACCTAACAGAAGCAGATGAGATTAAGAAGAGGTGGCAAGAATACACAGAGGAACTCTATAAGGCCGATCTCAATGTTCCTGATAACCACAATGGTGCGGTCACTGAGCTTGAACCTGACATCCTGGAGTGTGAAGTCAAGTGGGCTTTAGAAAGCCTCACTAACAACAAAGCTAGTGGAGGTGACAGCATTCCAGTGGAATTACTGAAAATCTTAAAAGATGATGCTGTCAAAGTGCTGCACTCCATATGCCAGCAAATTTGGAAAACCCAGCAGTGGCCACAAGACTGGAAAAGATCAGTTTACATTCCAATCCCAAAGAAGGGCAATGCCAAAGATTGTTCAAACTACCGCACCATTGCACTCATTTCACATGCTAGCAAGGTCATGCTCAAAATCCTACAAGCTCGGCTTCAGCAGTATGTGAATCGAGAACTACCAGATGTACAAGCTGGTTTCCGAAGAGGCAGAGGAACTAGAGATCAAATTGCCAACATTCGCTGGATCATGGAGAAAGCCAGAGAGTTCCAGAAAAACATCTACCTCTGCTTCATTGACTATGCTAAAGCCTTTGATTGTGTGGATCACAACAAACTGTGGCAAGTTCTTGAAGAGATGGGAGTACCAGACCACCTTATCTGTCTTCTGAGAAACCTGTACGTGGGCCAGGAAGCAACAGTTAGAACTGGACATGGAACAACCGACTGGTTTCAAATTGGGAAAGGAGTACGACAAGGCTGTATCCTGTCACCCTGCTTATTTAACTTATATGCAGAGTACATCATGAGGAAGGCAGGGCTGGATGATTCACAAGCTGGAATCAAGATCGCTGGGAGAAATATCAACAACCTCAGATATGCAGACGACACCACTCTAATGGCAGAAAGTGAGGAAGACTTAAAGAACCTGCTGATGAGGGTGAAAGAGGAAAGTGCCAAAATTGGCTTGAAGCTCAACATTAAAAAAACTAAGATCATGGCCACCACTCCCATCACTTCCTGGCAAATAGAAGGGGAAGAAATGGAAGCAGTGACAGACTTTATCTTCCTGGGCTCCAAGATCACCGCAGATGGTGACTGCAGCCATGAAATTAAAAGACGTTTACTTCTTGGGAGGAAAGCTATGGCGAACTTAGACAACTTAATCAAAAGCCGAGACATCACCCTGCCAACAAAGGTTCGCATAGTCAAAGCTATGGTTTTCCCAGTAGCTATGTATGGCTGTGAGAGCTGGACCATAAGAAAGGCAGAGCGCCGAAGAATAGATGCTTTCGAATTATGGTGCTGGAGAAGACTCTTGAGAGTCCCCTGGACTGCAAAGAGGTCCAATCGGTCCATCCTACAGGAAGTCAAGCCTGATTGCTCCCTGGAAGGACAAATGCTGAAGCTGAAGCTCCAATACTTTGGCCACCTGATGAGAAGAGAGGACTCTTTAGAAAAGACCCTCATGCTGGGAAAGATTGAAGGCAAAAGGAGAAGGGGGCGGCAGAGGATGAGATGGTTAGATAGTGTCACCGAAGCGATGAACATGAAATTGGGTGAACTCCGGAAGCTAGTGGAGGACAGGGAGGCCTGGCGTGCTGTGGTCCATGGGGTCGCGAAGAGTCGGACACGACTTAGCGACTGAACAACAACAACAACAACATATGCATATCTACTCAGAAGTAGGTCTGATTTATTTCAATAGGACTTACTCCCAGGTAGTGTGTATGGGATTGCGACCTCAGTTAAATAAAAAAGTGCTTCTCAGAGGAAACCTACACTGGTTGAGGAGATATAGGGTTTAGGTGATAAAACAGATTTAGTGCTTGCTTCGGCAGCACATATACTAAAACTGAAACAATAAAACAAGAGTTAGATGATCTTCCACAAGAGACTGGGAAACTGAAGTTAAGGCTACAATACAGGTGTATCTTGACATTTTATTCTTACTTTACAAAAAGGAACTGTGGTCCAAAAAATTCACTGCTATAGGCATAAGCTAAAGCTATAGAATTTGATTCAAAAATCAGATGTGCCTGGACTGGAAATGTGTTATAAAAATTTTTGTTATAGAAATAACCATCAGGAGCTTTGCTTCACCTGATTAAAGCTTCTGTGCCATAAAATTTGGGCATCATTAATATCGAGCTGTTTGCCAGAAGGAGCCCGAGGATCCAGTTTTCCAACTTGTACTCTAATAAAAGAATTATTTGGAAAAACGACCCAGTTTGTAACATCAAAACTTGCTACCAATTCTCCGTTTTTGTCAAAATGCACAGTCTCTCCAACACTATTGTTGAACAAGATGCCCCTTAGAAAGTGATTGAGCTAAATGGAAAAAGAAATAAAGCACAGAGATAGCAATGTCATTAAACGCATGTCACTAATGGCTGCCATAATCTTTATCTGGATTATTTGTGTTTGAGGCTGGATGGTGGCAATTTTATTTTTCTAGCACTCAATTTCCATTTTTAGTTTTTGGCTCCAGATGTTTGACAAACAAATCAGTTTCATTTCCGGACTGCTTGGGAGAGAAGGGTGTCTGGGTTTTGGATTTCTCTGGATTTTGGAATAATTGCATAAATATAATGAGAAATGCTTGTTCTTGCTCTTTTCACTGTGACCAGTGGTGTTATCCTACCGGTACGCTGGGCAGGACGTCCGGGTGATCGGCAGCCCGCCTGTCGCGTACCGCAGCATTATGCCATTTGCGTAACCAGTTACGCCGCTTGCGTATGTTACGCAAATGGCGTAACTCTGCGGTACGTGACGGGCAGGCTGCCGATCACCCGGACGTCCTGCCCAGCGTACCGGTAGGATAACACCACTGACTGTGACCCATTTGGGAGTCTGCTAGCCTCTTTGAGATTTTCCAACAAGGGTTGTATAGGCACACATAACAGAGCATAGAATAGAACTTACAGTCTGTATATGGGAATGAGCACAAGACTTTCTAGTGTTAACACTGCAGAAAGCTTTTAAGGAAGCCTTGGACAAAAATGTCTGGATTTCGGAATACTCTGGATTTTGGATGCTCAGATAAGGGATAATCTACCTGCGTGATCTATATTATATTATATAGATCACTATATTATTTTTTTTTAAAAAAACATTACAAAATGGCTTTTCAAGAATGAGCAACCAAGATTTCATGGGAATTATGCTAGCCTGTGTTAAAATCAATCGTGTATTTGTGGTATAATTACCTGCCATGCCTGCACATTCTGAAATGCCAGCCTTCTTTCTACCAAATGTTTGTGTTTGAATCTGGATCTATCCATGGCATCCAAAGCATGTGCTACAGCATAGACAGCATTGTAGACATTGTAACTGTGGCCTGTCATATGCGTTTCAAACAAAATTCCAGGAATGTTCTCCAGCTTTTCCTCCCCAGTGCAGTTTTTTTTGCTCTTCTTCCCAGCATCAGGCTTTGGTAGTGAGCAGTTAAATGCTTGTTCCCAGAAATATTGGATCACAGCATCTCCTTCGATCCAGGAAGGCTTTACCATATCAAGAAAATTTTGGAATCCTAAAGGCTCATTTGAGTGAACTGTGAAAGATAATGCCCCATGGAAAGTTTGCAAATGCCAGTTTTTTTGAATGGACAGGGATGCAAATTCCCATCGGGATGTAAACACCCACACTTTACATAGAGGTGGCAATGAAAATGAAGGTGCTATGAATAGGAAGGTTAACAAAACCAGCATGGATGTAGGTTCTCCATATACAAAATATACATTGGCTTTACTCTCAGAAAGATCTATGTATTTTCTTGTTTGCTGTACAATTACGTCTTTCAACTCATCCGCATAAAATTTCTTTGGTGTTCTCAGTATGAAATCGTAACAGATGCCGTTCTGTGAAAGCATTGGGATCACTATTTGCAAAAACCTGTCTCCACTGTCATCATTCACAGCCAAGAGGCCAACCCAAGTCCACTGGAAATGCTGAAATAACTGGATCGCCCCCATATATTCATGGGATTCGTTTGGCACCATTTGGTACAAGGAAGGGAATAGCGTTTTGTCACCGAGTGCTGGCAAAAATGATCCATGATTGAGCTGAGAGAGAACACATAGGTATTCTTTGGATGCTTTACAAAATCATGTTTAATTGTATTAATTATTACTTATTAACAATAATTAATTATTATTAACAATATTAATTGATTAATAATTAATGTTTAGACAGTTCCATGCATATGGCCTACCTGCGGAGTCTTGTAAATTGGCAAAATGGCAGCCATATTGTCAGAAGTCACTCCTCCAATGACCGCTATAAGTTTGTCCTGGGAGTTGCACTTGAAGTTGGGGACAAACCTATGCTGTGTAGAAAGCAGGCTGATGGTGGCTTTATATGCCGTCCTTGGATCAAAGTAATTGTTGAGAATGCGGAACCCCAAAGTTACGTTTGGTAAGATTTTGGTGTTCTCATTGATCTCTTTTACAGCAAATGCCAAGGCTAGGTTGCGCTGGTACGACTTTGGCACTGAACTGTAATGAGAGTTACAAGCTGCTTCACCAAAAAGCAAGAAATGTACTTGTTCCCTTCATCGCCACCTTTTAGAATTCAAGATTGAGAATTCCGCGAAGGACGTAAGACCACATTGGCAGAAGTGTTTTCAGAATCAGCGTGTAAAATACCTTCTTTTTTTTCAGAGTAAATAATTTTATTTCTTTTAGTTATGGGAAAGAAAAATGGTTATGCATAGGTTAAGGGGAACAAAGGTTTACACAATAGGTAAAATTGTGATCTGACCCAAAAAGAAAAACAACAACACCTGCCAGTTGATCTCAGCATAACTTGGAGCCCAATCCTGAACTGCCTGGTTCACGTAGGAGCAGCGTACCAAAATGGCGTCTGCTGCATCCCGCGTGAGTCGGGCAGCTGCTGGAGGTTCCTGGGGAAAAGGGGACTAGACATTCGTCTCCCTGAGGAAAGCCCCACTGCCTGCAGTGTAGCTACTAAGCTCACTGCCGGCCATTCTGTGGCGGTGACTTGAGCAGCTCCATGTTGGGCTGCCTAAGCCAACGTTAGGAATAAGATCTGGTGGTGGAAGCCACTGTTGGGTCCCACCCCTTTGCAGCCAGCTCCTACACTCCCCCACCTGGTTCCTCCCCCCTGCCTCCCACGCAGAGGTGTCATCCAGGCGGAACGGCCCGGTACGCAGTTCTGCTAGTTCTGCAGAGGGCCCGGGCTGCGCCACCTCTCCGGAGGACGGGCGAGCTGCTGCTGGGCCTGCCCGCCCTCCCTTGCATCCCGAATCACTCTGAAATGGAGTGATTTGGGCGCTGTGAGGCTTAGGGAGGCGTGGCAGCCCTCCGCCATAGGGGCGGAGGGCTGTCAATCATCTGGGCGTTCCAGTTCCTAGCATGCCCGGATGACATCTCTGCTCCCACGCCCGCCCAAATGGGCTTACCATTGGCCAGTGCTGCTGGAGAGCTGGCGGCTGCCTGCTCATGTTAGGGCCTGGTGCTGAGTGTGCGCTACCCCAGCATGAGCAGTAACCTGTCCCAAACATGCTTTATGGCATGTTCACAACACTTTTAGCCTGTGGTATGCATGTGCCACTGGTGATAGGGCTTTTGGGATTGGGCCCTTGGAATATTTACTGAAGTAGATATTTTCTCCATGAAGGACCAAATGCTTAGTACCTTTTTGGAACCTTTTAGAGATTTATACATTGTTTCCTGCACCCTTACCATCAAGTATGTTTAGACAGAGAGGCCAGCACACAGACGTGTGCCATCCTCCGTGACTACGAGAGTGGTCCAAAACGCCCTTTATGGTGGCCCTTGTGCCGGCCAAACTTTGCTGACCTTACTGTGCCGGCGTAACTCCAGGTTAGGATTGAGCCCTGAAACACTGTGTTATTTCTCAGTCACTATGATCTGATCTGAATCTCTCGTAGAAAGACAAAAATACATCTTTATCCTTACACAGGAATATCAATCAAAGTCAGTAGGGGCTGCTCTGTGAAATGGGTGGTATTGTGGAAGAAAGAACCCTGAGACACAATCCCACTGACAATCAGGTTGCCAGGCTCATAAAATTCATGAAGCATAGGGAGTGGATCATCATCTAAGGTGCAGTTCATAGTACGTGTCTCGCATGCAGTGGGAAGCACTTGTACGAGCAGAAAGACCAGGAGAAGTATGATCTTGTTGATGAAATGTCCCTTCCACATGAAGACTGCCATGTTTCCATCCAGCCACAGTATCACTGAGCATCTGTTTAGTTTTGGAATTCACTCAATGGCTAGTGGTTCTGTTGCTCCAATGAGATAACGCTTATGAGATTGTCTCTGCACTAGTGCCTCTGTTTTCCTCTTAAAGGTTCCTCTTTTTTGTTTACCTTTTGTCTCTTAGGGTCTCCGAGCAGAGTATGGTGTTGACCTCCTCACTTACTCCTGGCAGAGGAATGAAAATTTTTCTTCTCTTGTTTTTTTTTTTAAATATGTAAATCAGAGAAGAAATCTGTGGTGGTGGAGAAGGCAGAATAATGGTCAATTGCAAGTGTGTTTCAAATTGTTAGTCCCAAAGAACATGATAGAGTGGGATACGGCTGTACATGTGCGAATACTTCCTTAAGGTATAGGGACGTTGTGGCGCAGTGGGTTAAACTGCTGCTGCTGGGCTTTCTGACCGGAAGGTTGGGAGTTCAAGACTGTGCGACAGAGTGAACTCCTATTGCTTGTCCTAGCTCCTGCCAACCTAGCAGTTTGAAAGCATGTAAAAATGTGAGTAGATAAATAGGTACCACTTCGGTGGGAAGTTAACGGCGTTCCGTACACTATGGTGTATAGTCATGCTGGCCACATGACTACGGAAGCTTGTTCTCGGACCAACGCCGGCTCTACAGGCTTAGAAACGGAGATGAGAACCGCCCTCTACAGTCGGTCACGACTAGGCCATTCGGTCGTGGGGAAACCTTTACCTTTACCTTTTATAGGTTTAGATACAGAATTTTTTTAATTCTTTGTTCAAGATCGTTGACAAAAACACTACTAGGAACATAATGTAACTAAGGGGGAAGGGGGAGATGGTCATTCAAAAAGAATAGGAGTCTTATCTACCCCGAGATTTAGGGCACAATCCTTATTCCAGCACCAGGATAAGGACAATGCAGCTCCGAGGAGGGGGAACAAGCATTCCCTTACCTTTAAAAGGCTTCTGTGACTACCACTCCACTGCAGAATGCAGCACATGCCCCTTTGGCACAGCTATGTCAGTGCCAGAAAGTTGGTCAGGATTGCACACTCAGGCACAAATATGTGGGCTTTTATAGTTTATTTGTGGAACTTCCTCGTAGGTTCTGGAAACCTTTCAATAAAAAGAAGCAAACCAGTAATTTTGAAAACAATGGGGGAGATAATTACTTCCCCAGTGTGGTGTTCAGTTTTGCTTTGGTAGCACATATGATAAAACAGTGGAGGGTAGTGCTGTGTGTGTGTGTGTGTGTGTGTGTGTGTGTGGTTTTCTGCAGTCCCACAACTATTATTTCCATACTTGTGAAGGGAATGGTGATTTCCCTTCATCAAATCCAATTTTGGGGCTCCTCTGAGACAAAGAAAAAGGAGGGTTGATCATGGCTTTGTTTACACCATCACTTCTGATTTTCAGCCAAAACCTGGGATTATTTTTGCCTTCCAGAAGGCTTTCCCAGTATGTGGCTTCTTCAGCCCCCAGGAAGCGTTCTGAGGGCTGAAAATAGTCACTTCTGGTTTTTGGCTGAAAATTGGAAGTGATGATTTTCTGCTTCCAGAAGTCCTCAGAAGTCCTTCTGAGGGCTAGTGAGGTTGCATGCTGCCTCTCCGGCCATCAGAATTGGGCTGGGGGAGGCAGCAGGTGTGTGGGGGGAAGCACCTCCAGGTGGGTGCAACATGTCCCTGTTCCACCCCCTGCCACCATCTCCAGCCCCATCTCCACCATCTCCACCATTGCTCAGAAAGTGCAAACCCAGCTTCCTCAGACAGTACAGGGACAGACTCTGGCAGGAGCTTCCTGGCACATATTTGTATACCAGTGTAACCAGTGGTGGGATTCAAATGAATTAACAACCGGTTCTATGATGTCATAGCAGGAGCAAAAAAAACCCCAAAGCCAGCCGAGGTAAGCGAGTGGGCGGGGCCCGGCCATTTAACAACCGGTTCTATAGAACCTGGGCGAACCCCCTGAATCCCACCACTGAGTGTAACCTCCTCCCAAGTCACCACAAGCATGCTTCCTGGCATGTTTGCCACACTTGGGAGCCCACTATGCCAGCATAAGGTAGGTTTAGGTTTGCACTCTGAGCTATTCTGCATACTTCCTCTGGCCTTGATGAAATACCTCTGGCTTTAGAGGCTTCCCTGTTCATTGGTTGACATGTTGTGCTGTTACCTCTTGCATCTTTGCCCATGCTCATCTTCAAGGAACTTCTTTCTTCTCCTCAACGCGGGAGTTGCTAATTTATACCTTGCAACTCTTCTCAGCCTCATGTTTGAAGAAACTGCAAGAGCAGCACAGTAAAGGGGCGAATGACCTACTTTCTGCTCACTTCCAGTGGGTGGAGAGTGGATCAATGTGCCTTGCCTCTGTGGCAGCAGACTTAGGGTAAAGGAAATCCTGAGAGCACAATCCTAACCTGGAGTTAGGCTGGCATAAGTTTGGCCAGCAACGTTTGGCTGGCACAAGGGACTCCATAAAGCACGTTTGGACCACAGTCAGGGAGGATGACGCATGGCCTCTCTGACTCCGAGAGTGGTCCAAACATACTTTACGGTGTCCTTTGTGCCGGCCAAATTTTGCTGGCCTAACCTGTGCTGGCCTAACTCCAGGTTAGGAGTATGTTCTGAATCTGCTGCTGCCTTACTCCCTGCAATGTAGAATTGGTGGCCAGACCCTCCACCTGCCACCCCAACCTAAATCAATGCAACCAACGATACATTCAAAGCAAAATTCAAAGCAAACTCAAGGAACAAATAAGGCTGCAATCCTATGCACATATATGCGGGAGTCAGCAGCATGGAACACAAAGGGGGTACCTTCGGGCAGTGCTATCCTGCCCCTCCCGTTGCATGTACGTTACTTCATAGCGTCGACGCAAGGGGTGGAGTGCTGGCGTGCAACACCCCTGCATTGGCGCTCGCGCTCGCAGGCCAATGCTATGAGTAGTGTCGGCTTGTGAACACTAACGGGAAGCCTCCCTTGTGCCAACTGAAGCTGGTCGGTGCGAGGGAGGATCAGGACCGAGATGGCATGGGGATTGGTGGGGGGGAGGGAGGTTGGGGGCAGGACATGGGTGGGCTTGGGAGGTGGCCATACGGTGGGCGCAGATCTGAGG
>JAJKFI010011007.1:715-15237 GCA_029204185.1 Lerista edwardsae
TCTCTCTCTCTCTCTCTCTCTCTCTCTCTCTCTCTCTCTCTCTCTCTTTCTCTCTCTTTCTCTCTCGGTGTGTAAGGCAAGAAAGACAACAATATATAAAGCTGCTATATATCTTTAAAAAAATATCCTGGGAAACAAATGTCCTTGATAGCTTATGTAGATCCATGGGCTATAAACATTATAAGGCTACAAAATCCATAAACCTCAAATAATAACACAAAAATTAGATTCTTTTAACACATTTGAAGCTTCTTCTCATAAAGTTTTATGCTAATGAAAAACTATGTGATTTGCATATTAATAAAAGCCTTTAGAGCTGTAAAATGCTTATAGAATCAGTTCATTTAAAAAAAGAAACAGTTGAGACTATTTTATAGGTGATAAAGCATGAGTGAACAGGCTTGTAAACTGTCCAGTTGTACAAGAACAAATTATACATATTCTAATATAAGCCTCGTCATATGTCTGTATTATACAGAAGAGGATAATAACAGCCCAAACTGGTGAGGCATTCTGTCCAAATGGCCTTATCGGTCCTTGGGAGTCACTACAGGAGCTCTGTTCAGGTGTTATAGAATGGTGCAGTAGGCAGAAGAGTCAATCCAGCTGGACCACTGCACTGACACACCCCTGACCATCCTACATTCAGTTCTTGTTTGCAGAGCCAACTGCGACTCAGGGAGAAATCTTCCCCACGGTTTAACCCTCTGGTCAGTCAGGATTCTAAATCTCAGGAGAAAACTCTCCCTGTATTCTGTGTGTATGTGCTTAATCCTATGCATGTCTACTCAGAAGTAAATCCCATTAAGTCAATGGGGCTTACTCCCAGGTAAGTGTGGATAGGACTGCAATCAGTGTGTGTGCGGGCACAGTCCTAACCTGGAGTTAGGAGTGTTGCAAATGAGCCATTTAAGAGTGTTTGGACCACTCTCAGAGTCAAGGAGGCCAAAGCACAGATTGCAGGCCTAACTCCAGGTTAAGATTGCATCCTAGGATTGAGTTAATGCATTGGTATAGAGGGTAATGGGACGTGGTGGCGCTGTGGGTTAAATCGCTGTTGCTGAACTTGCTAAATGGAAGGTTGGCAGTTCAAGACTGCGCAATGGAGTGAGCTCCTGTCGCTTATCCTAGCTCCTGCCAACCTAGCAGTTTGAAAGCACATAAAACTATGACTAGATAAATAGGTACCATTTCGATGGGAAGGTAACGGCGTTCCGTGCGCTACGGCATATAGTCATGCTGGCCACAGGACCACAGAAGCTTGTCCTCGGACAAATGCTGGCTCTTCGGCTTAGAAATGGAGATGAGCACCGCACCCTACAGTCGGTCACGACTAGACCGTTCGGTCCTGGGGAAACCTTTACCTTTATAGAGGGTAAGGCTAGCTGGTGTTCTCCCATTGCCTATGTATTTCCTGCACCACCACCACCCCCTGATTACTACAGTTCTATAGGGCTGCTGGTGTGCAGGCTAGTGGCTCCCAAGGACTAAAAAGGCTATTAGGGCAGCACAGCTTGTTCACTTGGGCTGTTTCAAAATCTCCTCCTCTGTGTAAGATTGACAAAAAAAAGATCAATATTGAGAGGCTATATGTAAAAACTATTATATAATTTTGTTATTGCAAAACACACTTCCAGCTGCCATCCCAAATCCACATGCACCACAATCCTATGCAAGATCACATGGAAGTTGTCAATCACGTTTCAACGGGACTTACTCCCTGGTAACTATGCACAATACAGTGGCCTTAATTGGAATGAAATCCATTTCAAACCAAGGGTCCTAAGTAGACTGGATCAAGCGGACCTGAGCTGCAGGAGGATGGAACACTGGGAAACTCCTGCAATATTAGTCAGAACACTTTTCTCAATAGCAGTGGATATACTGAAAACATCCCTTGTGAAGAGGGACATTTTCTGAGTGCAATCCTAACCTGGAGTTAGGCCGGCACAGTTAGGCCAGCAAAGTTTGGCCGGCACAAGGGCCACCGTAAAGGGTGTTTGGACCACTCTCAAGACTCAGGGAGGATGGTGCACGTTTGGGTGCTGGCCTCTCTGACTCAGAGCGGTCCAAACATACTTTATGGTGTCCCTTTTTGCTGGCCAAACTTTGCTGGCCTAACTCTACTGGCCTAAATCCAGGTCAGGATTGCGCTCTCAGTATCCTGTGTTCTTGACCTGTGTCAGCTTAGCTTTGGGTAGAAGAAGAGGTGTGTGTACTCACCTATACATGACATGATTTTGTCAAGGAAAGAGTCTTAAGATGCGTTTGTGAAAACGGAGAGTTTAACTTCCCTTTGGCCCCCTCAGCCTAGCTTTTTTCTCAAAAACCAATTAATGCAATGTGACATTATGAAGAAATTAAAAGATGAACATGCCGGAAAGAGAGAGAGTGAAAGAATGCTATTATCAAGACATTTCTGAGGATATTACATTTGCCCACAAAGAAGATATTTGGAATATCAGAGAGAATATAAAGCTTATATAAAGCACAGTGGATAGGTATGATGAGCACAAAAGGGCTCCTTCTATGTAAAGAGGAACAGAAAACAATAACCCCTGTCAATCACACATACCTTTGTCACATTTAAACAGTCCAATGCAACTAACATGGAGCAGACTTGGGATGCTGGCATGGAAAGGTAATATACGAAAAAGCCTTAGGATTGCTGACATGAGACATATAAATAAACAAGCCTTGTCCATAGCTATAAATATACTTATGTAATTTTTGTAAATAAGCAAAAATCAGCATTTGTGCTCCTAGAATACTATTGATTTTTGCAAGGAATGCCTGATTTGTCAATTTCTTCTAATATAGTTCAACACTTTTTCTAAACAGTCAAAGAAAACTCTGGATAGTTATAAGGCTATGCAAGCCTGTGCATGTCTGCTGAAAAGTAATTCCCATTGCATTCAAAAGTTCTTACTCCCAGGAAAGTGTGTACAGGATTGCAGCCTAACTACATGAAAGTACATGCAGCCTATGATGTATGAAAGTACATGAAAGGTGCATACTTTTAAATTGGCAATTTGGCAATTGATTTAATTTAATTTGGAGTATTATTATTATTATTATTATTATTATTATTATTAGTAGTAGTAGTAGTAGTAGTAGTAGTAGTAATAATAATAATAATAATAATAATAATAATAATAATAATAATAATAATTTGGAGTACTGATAGTCAAGAGTGTTTTCTGTCATATAACCAAAGGTAGTCTATGCTGCTATGTGTCTTGAATTATTGTGGTTTGTACTATGACCTCTGTAAGGCATATATTATCTACCTGCTCTTGTGCTAACATATAGTTTATGTTGCAACTAAATGTATGTTCTAGTGTAATTTGTTGGTCAGCTACTGTATGTATTCAGTCACTTTTGTATATCATATATATGGAAATGTTTCTTGCAAGAGAAAATAACAAAAATTAGGTATAAATAACTTTCAGTCAGAAAAAGGAATAACCATGATCTTGTGCATAGAAATTGAATTTTGTTATTTTATGTCAGAATTCTACATGGTCATTTTAAAAAATGTGGATGTTCCTAAGACCTACAAGGTTATTGTGCTCTATTCATGTTACAGGAAGAAAAATTAATTTTTTGCTGAAAATTTTGCTTTATAATGTAGAAATTATTCTTGTGACAAATTCCTCCCCCCCCCCGCAAGGGGGAGTGGGTGATTTATTTGTACAGGCAGCATAACTGAGCTTTCCAAATCGTCACCAATTATTTTCAATTTATATACAATTTTATCATGGTTGCTTATATAAGAATTAATACACTGTGGTAAAATGTTGAGGTATTTACCAGAGCTTGGAAACAGATGCATTGCAGGAGAGTTTAAAAATGCAAGTATAAATCATTGTTCAAAACATTCACCTGCATACATTGGAGCAAGATTTATTTCAAATTATATCTGTCCGAATTACTGAAAATTATGAAGTTTCTGGGTCTCAGATTTTAAGGTTCAGCGGTACTATCAAGGAAATCATCAAATCTTTCTCAGTTATCAGTTATGTCAAAAGTGTGTGGAGGGGGGCAACTGGAATCTGTACATATTTATTCAGAAGAAAACCCCACTTACTTTTAAGCCTATTAAAGTTGCAATTGCCTAATTATCTGGACTGTGCCTTTACATTTGCAAATAGAGCATCCATCTTCTTATTACTGTCATAAGAATTGTCCTTCCTTGACTTCCTACTAAGTGCCTGATGGATCAAAACTTTGATGTGACAGCTTCCAAACCTTCCTCTCCCATGCTGACTTCAGACACACCTAAAGCTCCCATGAACCTACATTTAAAGCAAAACCTGTCATTGCTAACAACAAGCAATGTTATTTTCACAAGTAGGCCAAAAGCATGTGAATCACCTGTGTATGTGCATACATGTCAATTACGTCCCTCTGTGCAAACATGTTGCATTGTGTCAGAATTGCGTTGTGTGAGAGGAATACCAACCGGATTCACTTCTTGGGTATTTGCACTTCAAGCTAAACCATTGGCCTACAGTTAGCTTCTTTAGGTAGATATAACTGCTTTACAGCTCAAAGTGACATTTATAGGCAACAAGGGAATAAGCAGTGATAAAACGAGAAATTCTCTTGTAACCTAAGATTAAACCCTTGAGGATTCTATGGCGCAAACAAACCAACAAACCCAGATTTGAAGCGGTGTCAGATTTGTCCATGCAATGCCCACAAGAGTTCATAGCAACTTGCAAAGCCTTCGCTATACAAAATATGCAAAACTACAGGCAGGACCTTGACCAGCAGCTCAGATCAACTCAATCTAGTCGGAGGTCTCTGACTCAAGATGGGTGCAGCAGCTCGCAATGCCACAAATATACTGCCACGAATTAACAAGGCCTGCCCTTTTTCCTTCTTCTAAACAACACCATCATTTTTCTTCATCTATCTGTAATTATTTGCTGAGCTGTAGCCGGTTGCTACGTCAACAAATTAGGCACAGCATGCAAAACAGAAAAGGTGACCACGGATCTTACAAAATGCACAAGCCGGCTGTTATATAACTGTGTGTGCAAAGACATCGACACCACTGAGAGACAGAAAGAGGCACAAACAGGCATTCGGAACTAACCTTACAGGCACACTCCATCATGACGGACCCATTGCTTGTCTGCTTTACCTGGTGAAAGTACCATTCCCTGTACTGCGGTGCACTTCATTCTAAAACCTGTAGGCTGTTCCTAGTGGGCAGATTTCAAAAAGGGCATGTTTGGGGGTATGGTTCTGCCATTCACATTGCAAGAAGACGCTCCGCATTGTTTTCTTAAAGTAAAAAAAAAAAGTACAGGCCATCCCTGCCTCTTTCGGATTAGATTTGCTCCTCTCCAAGCGGTGGGGGCCAGATGAGAGTCTGATTCATCCCCAAGCAAGTCCAGAGAAGCATTTTAGAGGAGAAAAAGAAGGGAGGGGGATGAGAGGGGTGGGAGGGAATCAACCATACAGTGGGGGGAAAAAATCTGCTCACCAGGTACCCACCCTGAAAGTGAAGACTCAGGCCAGCCTAACTAGAGAGGACTTGCACAGGAAGGATGCAGTTGGTGCCGGGTGATGGACTGGATGCTTTCCTCCTGGGAGAATGAGCTCATTGCGAGCATCCGAGAGCCTCCCCTCAGCCATTGCAGTGACACTGCAGCGAGCAGCCGAGTGCAGGCGCGTCATCAGAGGAGCTCGCTGGGGGAGCCGAGGCCCTCCCTCTCAGGAGGAGCAGCAGCAGCAGCAGCAGCAGGAATCCGGAGCACTCGGGACAGAGCCTCCCAAACAAGCCCAGAAGCAACAAGCCCCGGTTGGAGCAAGTGCTTCTCCAGCAGCAGCCGAGGCAGGCTCCTGGGTCTTCGGCTCGCTCTGTGTGCGTTGCCAAGGTTACATGGATTTTTTTTTTCCTCCCCTCCCTGCTGCCGTAGGTAGGGCTGAAATGAAACTGACATTTAAAAATCTGCAGTTGCTGTGGCACGCGCTCGGTATTTTCAAATGCAGTTTGCAAAAAAAAAAAGCCTCTTTTTTGATCCACATCGGGCCAGTTATTCACAGATTAGCTTAAAAAAAAATGCCACGATGGACTATGCCTATACCCTGCAATTATGCAAACAGGAAAATCTGCTGCTTGCCCAAGAGAGCCTTGGCGAGCTTCTTTAAGGTCTTGCTGCGTGGCAGGTCGTAAACCTGATCATTAACCCCTTGTAAAATGCCTAACAGTTTTTATGGAAAGTGACTTCTCACTCCAGTAATAGTTCATATACTAAATGATAAGGGTAGCACCTGGGTCCTGTAGCAGCAGGTGTAGAGTAGTGCAATGCTCTTCTACACACTTTCCTGGAAGTAAACCCCACTGAACTTCCAAGGGGACATGCCTAGGATTGCACTCAAAGTGACAGAGCTGTGAGTTAGATTTCCGTGGCTATTGCCAAGAACTAATTAGGTGGCCTTTGGTAAGCCACTCCCGCTCAGCTTCAGCTACAAGATGGGGTTAATAATACGTGTCCTACAGCAGTGTATTCCTAAACGTTATGGCACGGGGACCCACCTGGGACCCACCACTATATTGGGACCCACCTGGGTTTATATTTTTCTTAAAGATCTAGAAATTATTTATTTTTTACAAGTAATAATATGTTTATTTATTTACAAAAAGGAAATTAATTTACAAAAAATTGCTCCATTTGATGATTTACAAAAAATTTGATCCATTTGATGACTTACAAAAAAGTGATCCTTAATGTGATAGCCCTAATGAATGCTGTCCTTCCTTTCCCATTTCTCTCAAGAAAAATAAAACAAAAAACAACATCTTCTGAATTTTAGCAGCTATCTTGCAAACTCCAGGACCAGGGACTGAGTTTATTTGCAGGGTAATTAGCCGCTATCTGATGTTTGAATAGCCACAGGGCCTGAGGCAATTAGTTATCTGATCTTGCTGTCCCCTGGGTTTAAATTGAAGGCTCTGCTCAGCACTTCCTGACCCACCAGAAATCAGGCCATGACCCACCAGTGGATCCTGACCTACAGTTCGGAAAACACTGCCCTGCAGAGTTGTTGTAAGGATTACATCGAGCTAAAGTGTGTGAAGCCATTTGTGCCCTCCAAAATAGCTATATATGTTCTCTGTGTTGGGAGGGCTATATCAAATTACATGCTGGCTAGAAGCAGCTCCAAACAGAGGGGAATTTCACAAGATTGCTTTCAAATGATATAGGGCTTATATATCAACTTTGGGGTCAGGACCCCAATGGGGTCATGAAACCTCAGTTGTGGGGTCGCAGCAACTTACAGGAAAAAGGGTTGAAGACCACTGAACTAGAGCACCACCAGGTAAAGCACCATCTGAATTACCCCTTCAGGTAGCAGGAGATGGAGGGTCTTTGGAGAGTCCATGTGGACCCTTCTCCGTGAGTTTGAAAGCTGCAGATTCTGAAATCCACTCATATAAGAGCTTTCAGGGGCTGCATCTGGCCCCCAGGTATTATGTTTAACACCCCTGACCTAGTCGATATATGCAGCAAGTGTGTGTACATGTTGGCCTCCACCAGTAGAGGGAGTTGATCCCTAGTGGGTTGTTATCTGTTTAGCATCCCCTTTAGGGGTCTTTCCATTTCTCAGGGTGCAATCCTAACCTGGAGTTAGGCCAGCACAGTTAGGCCAGCACAGTTTGGCTGTCACAAGGGACACTGTAAAATACATTTGGACCCCTCTCGGAGTCAGAGAGATACACAGATATGCGACATCCTCCCTGACTCCGAGAATGTTTGAAACATGCCTCTCTTGTGCCAGCCAAACTTTGCTGGCCTAACTGTGCCGGCCTAACTCCAAGTTAGGATTGCACCCTCAGTATAGCCGGGGTGGGTGGCACACTAAATTTTGCAGGCACCTCTATGAGCCCTATAAATGGCCTTTCCTCCTTACTTAGGTCTTCTAATAGGTTAGGAATTGGTTGGGGATCAGGAACCAGAGAGTGGGGGTCAATGGATAATTTTCACAGTGGCGAGAGGTGAAAAATGGAGTGCCCCAAGGATCTGTCTTGGGACCAGTGCCATTCTAGGCAGAGACAACAACATGCAGGAGATGCCTTGGCATTGCTGTTGCCACCTGGTATAACTCAAATGGCAAGGGGAAAGGGTGGCTTACGTGGCACATTGAAGCGCCTGCAAAGCATAGTGTGCAGCCCTCTGGCTACGCTATTGCTCTCTCTTTTTCTGCTTGCCTGTAACAATGGCTGCAGACTGCAGTCCTTTCATTGTTGCCATGAAATGTTGCTATGAAGTTAGGCGCCATCCTAACCTGGAATTAGGCAACCTGGCACAAGGGACACTGTGAAGTATGTCAGACACTCTTGGAGTCAGAGAGGCAGCACACAGACATGCACCATACTCCCCGACTCCAAGAGTGGTCCAAATGGCTTTACGGTTTAAAGCCAAAGGGCTTTACGGTGGCCCTTCTGCCGGCCAAACTTTGCTGGCCTGTGCCAACCTAACTCCAGGTTAGGATTGTGCCCTGATTTATTCCTTCTGTCTCCTAATTGAACTTGTCTTTGCAAAGCCCAGCTGAAGATGCTAGCAAAGAATCCAGCATTTCAGGATGTATGTGCTTTGTTCTTTAATGGGAAGATAATGATTGTTTGATGTGTAGCAAAGCATTCAGCAAGGTTTAGAGCAACAAAAGAAAAAGTCAGGGCTACCTGTTTTGATCTACTTTGAAGGACACCAAGTTCACAGATGTTAGGAACTAAAAGGAATGTTGGGACCATCTGCTGGGACTTCCCAAATACCACCATATACACAGTGCCTTTGTTGTAATATGAAGCCTCTGCACGCCATGTGGCAGAGTGATCTTTGGAAAAGGCATTTGGTCTTAATTTAATTGTAGGTAATGAGGAATTCATACCCACCCTCCTTGGCCATCTGCTAAACTGGCATTGTTACACCCACCTGGTTCCAAATACTCTCCTAAAGTGACTGACCAGCAAACATAAATCTGCCCATACTTAGGAACCACCTAATGGTCCTTCTGTCTAAGAAGTCCTTTTTTGTTAAAGGAACACTTGGTTGGCTGTTCATTTTGGAAGCCTTGTCTGGAGAAATGTCAAGTGAAGGCTTTGAAAGCCTCTTGCTTTAGGTCATGATTCAGGGCGCAATCCTAACCTGGAGTTAGGCTAGCACAGTTAGGCCAACAAAGTTCGGCTGGCACAAGGGCCACTGTAAAGTAAGTATGGACCAGTCTTGGAGTCAAAGAGGCCAGCACACAGATGTGCGCCATCCTCCCTTTGCTGGCCTAACTGTGCTGGCCTAACTCCAGGTTAGGATTGCGCTCTCAAGCACAGTGTCATAGTTAAGCCACGGCATGGCGGGTACGTTGACGTCTTCTGCGGCACAATGGCAGTTTTCTGGAGCACTTACTGGAGGCGCAAGGCAAATACTGTGAAATTGTCCCCTCTGCCGACCCTCCAAATGGTCACACATGCATGGTGGAGGGATGACAGTACAGGTGTGTGTGCGTGTGTGTGTTGTATGTGTACAAGATGCAATGACATTGTACATATGTTGGTTTGTGCCCAATGATGAAGTCTGTCCGAACGTTTTTGAATCTTGATTGGATCTTCCAGTGTGTCTTCCAGTCAAGGTTCTGGTGTCATTCTCTAGACTGGCTCCTCTGAGTTTGAGACCCAGCTGTCACTCACATTTTCCAGCGTTTGGCTTGGAATTGCTGTGGCAGGCAATCCTGAACTGCCTGGCTCCCATAGGAACAATGGGAGCAAAATGGCTACCACTGCATCCTGCAGGATCTACAGCAGCCATGGGAGTCTCCTAGGGGGAAAGGGACATGTATTCCCTTTCCCGGGGGAAAGCCCAGGCCTTAGCAGTAGGACTTTTTGAGTCTCCACCGGCTGTTTTGCCAACGGAGACAAGAGCAACCCCATGTTGGGCGTCCTGGCCCAAGGCAGGGCATAGGATCCAGCAGTGGAAGCCACGGCCAGGTCCCACCTCTCATACCGACCCAATTCCCCCCTCCTTCCACCCAGTTCCTCCCCCTCCCTGCTTCTCTCCCTTCCTGAATGCACTTACTGATTGATCATCTGTGCTGCTGGAGCGCCCTTGGCCCTTTTCCTTGGCACTGACGCCAGGCGCTAATTTGCACCGGCCTAGTGCCAGAGCTCCTTCCTCCCATGGCATTGCAAATGTGCTTTACAGCATGTTAATGACAGTTTTAGCCAGCGGTGCACACATACTGCAGGTGATATGGGCCTTAGGATCAGGTGCTTAGTTTGGATGCTGCAATGGTATGTGACTGCATTTGGGGAAATGTTACATATCTGTACTTTTAACATGCTGCTATGTATATGTGTTTAACAATGATAGTCAATAGGGGCTTACTCCCAAGTAAGTGTGGATAGGATTGCAGCTTTTGGGATTTTTTTTTATTTCAAAAAAAACAGATTGGCAACAGCTTGGGTGGGTTTAATTTTTAAACTTATACTTACTGTAAATTTTTAATTGATTTGTTTTAGTTTTGTAATATGAGGGGTTTAAATTTTTTTTAAAATTCCTACTTGATAATGTCACTTTCAGTTATGACATCACTTCCAGGTTAATGACATCACTTCCGGGGGCCCCCAACAGATTGTCATTCTAAAAAGTGGGTCTCGGTGCTAAAAGGTTTGAGAACCACTGTGTCACACAGAATAAGGTTGAAAACTGGTGTCGTCCAATTCTGGGCCACGTCAAATGCAGGTGAGTGGGCAGGGATCTCAGGTTTCCATTCCTGCTTATGAAAAATCCTTTCATGCAAAAAATCAGCATATATGAGACCAAAGTTAATAGTGGATGTTGAGTCTGACAGGAAGATGCAGAGCATAAACCAATCACAGCCATGTGGGAAATATTTCTGCCTCTGACAGCTTACCCATACTTCGAGCAGGGCAGAAGTTTAACCCTTAGGCTACTGCCGCTTAGCACAGACCTTTCCCTGATGTGTACAATATGAAAATAATTTCATACAGGGGGGGGAGAATTCAAGACTATGACATGCAACACACACACTGCAGTCTCAATTGGCACAACACAACATTTTTTACTTCATTTTGCATCCTATAACTCTGAAAGTTAGGAACATCTTACAAATGTAAATACGCTGAGTACTATGAAGATTTCATCTCCGTTTTAAGACAACAACAGTAGACAACTTACAGCCTTCCATGCCCCCTTTTGCAAAGGCATCCTTTGCCAAAGTCCTCAGTTCATGTGGATCTCCCGAATATGAGCATTGAAGTCTAGTAGAGGCCCACAATTTGCTAACCACAAACTGTTCAGTTGCTGCTTTGTTCTTCCAGAACTCATCTCTTTTTAATAGAATGTTTCAAAGTTGAGCTGTGCAATCGTTCTCTTTTTCTTATTGTCACACCTTATCCGGTGTGACACAGCATGGCTCCAATGATGACGGGGTATGTCAAACGTTTGTTATCCTTCCAACGTACGGCCTCCCTGGAATTGTTCCTCCATCATTGCAAGTATAAAGAAATGAGTGTTGCCTACTCCCAATGAGCTGGCTTGGCACACGTTCTTGACTGCCGCTCCCACTGCACATATCAGATCCGTGTTTCATCTCAGATTTGCACCCAAAGCATTTGTTTTTATGGCACTTTCTTCCAATGTCCTCGCATTCTGCTACGTTGCCTTGTGTACACTGCGTGCCTGGAGCGATGACGGATAATCTTTCTGGCACTGAAAATGTAGGGGGAAATTCCTGTTTTCCAGGGTTATGTTGTTGTTTTTAAAGTAATTTTTCAAACCTCACTCAGGACAAAAAATGTTGCAATATGGCTTTGAATTTTTTCAGAGAGGAATAAAAAGGATGGGCTGTTCAGATGGACTGAGAAAAACAATTCAGGAGATTTTTACAAGCGTGAGGGCACCCATTCATGATTTGGGCTCAGAGCTTATCTGAAGAAATCAACACTATTGAGGGCGCAAGCCTAACCTGCGCTGGGACAGGCAGGCCAGCTGGCCTGCACTGTATCCAGCACAGGTTTGGAGGCCGCTGGAGTCTCCGTGGGGCAAGGGGATATTCCTCCCCTTGCCCTGGGGTAGGTGTCAGCCACCCCATGGGGCTGCTCAGATTGAATAGGTGCAAATGGGGTTGCGCAGTCCAAGGGTTTGGATGTAGCATAACAGCTGCCTCCAGACTCCTCCCTGGGCTGCCCTGCCCACAAGACTGCCCTCCCTCTGCCCTCCCCCACCCTGCCCTTCTGCCCCCTCCTGCCTTCCCCCCTACCCAGAAAAGGCCCTGCACTGGCTGAACTCAGCGCAGGGGTGACTTACCCGGGCCCGTCTTCGAGGCAGCAAGGCTTACACAGCTGCATGGGTTGGTCCTGCGCCAGTAGCACTGGTGTGAACATGCTTTATGGCATGTTTGCGACAGCCACAATTTCAATTTTGGGGGTGCCCGGAGCACCTTGGGACCCACGGAGTAGGTGCCACTGCTTCCTCATGAGGAGGCTGCAAAAAGCTTCCACTAAGAAGGCCGCGCCATACCTCTGAAATGATTGGGCGAAGGTGAATATACCAAATACACCTAGGAGTAGGTTTTAGCACAAACCCTGCCGGCCTCGCGGAGCTCTCGCAGAATCTCCAAGAAGGCCCAGAAGGGGTAGAGGCACCACAAGCTGCAGCTGGGGTCAGCCAAGGGGAAAGGGGAAAGGGGACTCCTCTCCTGGAGGCTGCAGCACGACGAGGGCACCCAACTGAGGCGGAGGCCTCATGCCTCGTCAGCCTGGCCCTGGCCCTAACCCTAACCCTTTCCCTAACCCTGACCCCGGGAACTGGGAACTGACTCAGGGAGCTGCCCTGGCCAGGACCCACTCCCGAACCTCCTTTGGGGGAGAGAGAGAGGTCGTTCCAGGGGGTTGGCCTGGTGGCAGCTGGGACAACCGGGGGTGCTCTGAGTCCCAGATGGGCCTCCCAAAGCAGGACCACAGCAGCAGCAGCAGCAGCAGCACCTGGGGGAAGGATCCCAGGAAGCGGCACCCTGGAGCCAACAGGGAGTCCCTGGGATGGCTGAACGAACTGGGGCCGTAGAGCGAGGGGCAGTCGGTGGAACTCTCTGTAGGAAACGGACCTGTGAATGGAACACAGTCCCATGAATGTAAAGCAGCTGACAAGAATAAACCCTCTACTTCGACCCACCACGTCCCCTTGTCTTTTTGGTCAATGCACTATAGCTGAACACCCACGTGTAAGCCAGCCGAAAGAGGCACCCCAAGGGAAAGTGGGACCCCCCTCAATGGACCTGACGCATGGGTGAATCCTGCAGGATTCCTTGTCTGTGTAGTTTCCCCACTAGTGTTTATTATAGCTTTCGATAAATGTTTATGTTGTTCTTGCTGTTGTATGTTTATCTGTCGTTAATTGTCAGTTTTTCTATGCCAACAAAGTTTAACATAACATTTTATAACTAGGAGTGTTTTTTTGTGATTTTTTTTTCAAAATTTCTTGATTAAAATAGCAAATTGCGGTATGATGTGTTTTTATTCTATATTCTCAATCCAAGTTCTCATTTTTATTCATTTTAAATGCTTTCAAGGTGTACTAGGTAGATGATGCAGGTGGTGCAGATGCAGCCGCAGTATTATTTCTAATTGGAAAAGTAATCTATTTTAATTTCTGGAAAAGACATTAAAACACCAAAATGCAGTGTTTTGTTTTGTTTTCCTGATATTTTAACCCCAAAAAGGTGGTTGTTAATGCCCACATGACTCTCAGAGTCAGGGAGATCAGCACACAGATGTGTGGTCCAAACATGCTTTAGGGTGGCCCTTGTGCTGGCCAAACTTTGCTAGCCTAACTGCGCCGGCTGAACTCCAGGTTAGGATTTTGCTCTCTGAGCTTGTGTACCTCTGGATGAAGCCAAGCTGAAACCAGGAGCACAGGAAGCAGGGGTGAAGGGGCAGTTTTGGCAAAAGCAGAGATTGCTGCTTTTGGTGGCAACCATGCATTTGTTATAACTTTTAGTTCTGGTCCTGCTTTCTTTTCTTGAAGCTTTGGAAATTATAGAGTATACTTTAAATGAGCCAGTAAATGTTGCATTTTGTTATTATGCAGAAGATTTAGCCGAGAGGGTTAATGCCTCCGTTTGCCCGAAGAACAGCTGAAGATCTCAAGGTTGTGAGCTCGGGACTGCCGGAAGTCTCCGTGAGCGGCATCTCTGGTGGCAGCAGGGAAGCATCAGCCAGCAGAAGACAGACGGTGGCTAAAGAAAGTGGGCTAAATCCAGAAAGAAAGATCTGTATGTGTGTAGTTCTTGAAAGATAGAACATGTCTGTAAATTGTAAAAACCTTCGTGTTTATGAATAAAAGTCTGCCCATGTAAACCGCCTTGAGTTTCAGTCACTAGAGAAATCTAGTGATCTTAAGAAAGGCGGTATATAAATACATGTATTATTATTATTATTATTATTATTATTATTATTATTATTATTATTATTATTATTATTATTATTATTATTA
>JAJKFI010011012.1:34697-62602 GCA_029204185.1 Lerista edwardsae
TCATTCATTCATTCATTCATTCATTCATTCATTCATTCATTCATTCAACTAAGGAATTAAATCAGATAATGGTCAATAGATAAGATGTTTTTGATCACATTGATAAATTACATATAAATAAGTCACCAGGCCCAGATGGTATACACCCAAGAGTTATTAAGGAAATAAAGAACGAAGTTGCTGACCTCTTAACTAGAGTATGCAACGTGTCCCTTCAAACGGCCACCGTGCCAGAGGATTGGAGGATAGCCAATGTCATGCCAATCGTTAAGAAAGGGAGAAGGGGGGACCCTGGAAACTACAGGCTGATCAGCCTAACATCTGTTCTGGGTAAGATGGTGGAAAGCCTCATCAAAGATAAAATCCTAAAACACGTAGAGGAAAAAGTATTGCTAAAGGAAAGTCAGCATGGCTTCTGTAACGGTAGGTCTTGCCTCACGAACCTTTTGGAATTCTTTGAAAAGGTCAACAGGCACGTGGATGTGGGTGAAACTGTGGATATCATATACCTGGATTTTCAGAAGGCGTTTGACACAGTCCCCCACCAAAGGCTGCTAAAGAAACTTCACAGTCAGGGAATAAGAGGGCAGGTCCTCTTATGGATTGAGAATTGGTTGAGGGCCAGGAAACAGAGAGTGGGGGTCAATGGGCAATTTTCACAATGGGGAGAGGTGAAAAGTGGAGTACCCCAGGGATCTGTCTTGGGGCCCGTGCTTTTCAACTTATTCATAAATGACCTGGAGACAGGGATAAGCAGCGAGGTGGCCAAGTTTGCAGATGACACAAAACTTTTCCGGGAGGTGAAGACCAGAGTGGATTGTGAAGAGCTCCAGAAGAATCTCTCCATGTTGGGGGAATGGGCAGCCAAATGGCAGATGCGTTTCAACGTAGACAATTGTAAAGTGATGCACATTGGGGCAAAAAACCAAAACTTCACCTATAGGCTCATGGGTTCTGAGCTGTTTGTGACAGCTCAAGAGAGAGACCTTGGGGTGCTGGGAGAAGGCCAATTCCATCCTTGGGGAATTAAAAAAGGGGTTGAGAATAAAAACAGCCAATATTATCATATTATGATATTATCATATTATATTACCAATATTATCATGCCATTGTACAAATCAATGGTAAGGCATCGCCTGGAATATTGTGTCCAGTTCTGGTCGCCGCACCTCAAAAAGGACAAAGTGGAGTTGGAAAAGTTGCAGAAGAGAGCAACGAAAATGATTACAGGGCTGGGGCACCTCCCTTATGAAGAAAGACTGCAGTGTTTGGGGCTCTTCAGCCTAGAAAAAAGGCGCTGGAGAGTGGACATGATTGAGACATACAAAATAATGCCCGGAAGGGATAGAGTTGATAGAGGGATGTTCTTTTCCCTCTCTCAAAACACCAGAACCAGGGGGCATCCGCTAAAACTGAGGGTTGGGAGAGTTCAAACAGAAAAAAATAAGTATTTTTTTTACCCAGCAGGTAGTTAATCTGTGGAACTCTTTGCCACAGGAGGTGGTGATGGCATCTGCTCTAGATGCCTTTAAGAGAGGATTGGATGGATTTCTGGAAGAAAAGTCCATTGTGGGCTATAGGAAATGATGGGTTGTAAGCTCCTTACATTAGTAGTAGGCTACTTCAGAGTACTGGGTGCAAGGGCGTAGCAACAGGAACCAAGCATCTTGTTGTCTCATGCCTCCCTGGGGCACATGGTGGGGCCACTGTGAGATAGACGATGCTGGACTAGATAGACCTTTGGCCTGATCCAGCAAGGCTCTTCTTATGTTCTTATGTTCTTATGTGCAGTCTAAGAGTTCAGAAGGGCAGAACAAAGGTGAAGAGGGGATGTAACTGGTCAAGGGAGTGGAAAAGAGGAGGTGGGAAATATCCAGGAGGGGTGGGCTGGTTGGTGGATGCTTCCTCCATATCCTAACCCCCTTTCCAGGCCTGGCAGTTTTACATGGGGCTGCTTGGATTTCCACCAGTGATTTCGCTGGCGCAGTGAGCATTGCACAGGGAAAAGCCAAAAATATCCCACTCGTCAGAGAAAAACTGCACCCTGCTAACTGACGCTGGTTAGGATTGGGCTGGTAAAGACTTACCTCTATGGACCTTATGGTCTCTTCCTACAACTCTAGCTGCCCCGTTGATGGATTGAGGGACGGACACATTCTTTCAGCACAACCGTCTATTTATTCAGAAGGACATTCTGTTCAGTTCAATAGAATGGACTTGTGATGACATACATTCAATAGACTTGTGATGACATACAATCTCCGACGTATTCAAGGTGCAATCCAAGCCCTGGGGTCCCAGTCGTATCACAAATACACTGTAAAGCGCATTTGTGCCAACATTACGGAAGAAAGGCCAGTGCTGGGATCCAGGTCCAGTAGCTCAAAGGTAAGGCCGGCCGAGCTTGGCCAGTGCAGGGGGGTTGGGGTTGCACAACGGGATGGGGGAAGGCCTGGGGAATCCAGGGTGGAGGGAATGTGGGGGATGGGCAATCCTGTGGGCAGACCCGGTGGGAGAGGGGCTAGATCCGAACCCTGGTCCCTGTCCTGGGGTCCTGCATCCAGGTTCCTCAGACATGTGCCAGCTATTTCACTGACACAAGAAGGTTCAATGTAGCCATCATACGCAATGTTACACGAGACAGTTGCATTTCTCTCTCTGTCTCTGTCTCTGTCTCTGTCTCTGTCTCTGTCTCTCTCTCTCTCTCTCTCTCTCTCTCTCTCTCTCTCTCTCTCTCTCTGTGTGTGTGTGTGTGTGTGTGTGTGTGTATTACCATGATGTTTGATGGATTGATGATATTACACTCTGGTTTGTTTCACTGAATTCCTCATGAAATTCTGCATTGAATGATATAAAATGTGATGGTATTATTCCTTAAAACTGCATTTTTTTCCAATTTTGTTGCTAGTGGTGAGACCCCCATGAGGGTGGCCCCTGGGGCCCCCTGCCCCATAGCTGGCTACACCACTGTATGCATGAGAAATGTCCAACTCATATGCTCACAGGAGCCCAACCCAACTTCACTTTTCCATAACTGCTTCTCTAAGGAGCAGAGAGTAGAGGTCACAAAGCCTCTCCCGCATGTTTTCCAGTCACATCCAGACAGAAAAACTGTGCCATGAGCCAGAACATTACTAATGCACAATTATCCAAATGACAATAATTACATCTTAACTGGCTGCATTCGGAATGGACTTTCCTGATGAAGTCACAATGCACTAGTCTTAACTGAGATGCGCTCCGGAGAGGAAAGCAGTTAAATCAGCCTTTTTCCATCTCCAGGCCATCAGACAAGGAGACACCATAGACTAGCACCTCTGTGGCACAACACATTCTCGCTGTCAGTGATCCTTTGCAGAGATGTGTGACCTTCTAGTAAAGTGTCTGTTTATTTGCCTTTTAGAATACTTATTAGCTCTTCTCCAGCTAAACCTGGCAGAGCAACTTACATAAGAATAAAAAAAGAATGTGTTATCTAAATAGATCCATTGACTCAATGCATCGGCAATAAAACAGAGCAGTCATAACGTTCTAAAGGGTGGAGGAACAGCCTAAAATCCTGAAGGTGACAGTGGGCGGTACTGAGAACGCAGGTCAGAAGGATGGCTTGCATCTGTCTATTTGCACCTAGGTGGTTATTTCTACTGTTCATGCTGCTGCAGTTCAATTGGCTTGTATGTGAATACATTAATCACGAGTGTAGTTTTGACAGAGGCAGCCAAGAGAACTTCTTCAGGCCAGGAGACGCTCTAATTGGTGGGATGCTCTCGCTAATAAATCATGATCCATATACGCCGGGTTTTAGGCATCATCCTCAAAGGAAACGTTCAGTGTATATGTAAGTTCTTCTTTGCAGTTGATATTAGTAGCAGTGATAACAGGACTGATAATGCAAATTTCTAAGGGTTGATCATGGTTATTAGGAGTTGCTTCATTAGTGGAGTGACAATAGCAGAAGGTTTTCACATTGTGGCTCTGAAGTCTGTTATGTGTGGACATAGGTTCATACTGTTGTCTTTCAAAGTTTAAAGAGATGGAGCAGAAAAGAACCGGTACTGGCAAACATACTGGAGCTTGAGCTCTTGCAAATTTTTAGGGTTAGGGCGGCACAGTTACCCAGCCATGTTTGGCCCACACAAGGGACACAGTTAGGATTGACTGGGCCAGTCTTAGGGCGGAATCCTAACCTGGAGTTAGGCTGGCACAGTTAAGCCAGCAAGGTTTGTCCGGCATGAGGGACACCATAAAGTATGTTTGTACGACTTTTGGAGTTAGAGAGGCCAACACACAGAGGTGCACCATGTTCCCTGACTCCAACCATGGTCCAAACGTACTTTATGGTGTCCCTTGTGCCGGACAAATGTTGCTGGACTATGTCGTCTTAACTCCAGGTTAGGAGTGTACCCTTAGTCTACAAACTAACATTGATTCATTGAATCTTTGTGTACAGACAGTTAGCTTTGGGGGGAAATGCAGATTTTACTTTTAGACCATATGAGCCTGTGTTGCAACAGAGAAAATATTGGAGGAGGGGTTTCCTTTAAGGGGCAATGCCTTCTCTGAGACCATGCTTGATACCTGTGGTTCTTAGAAACCTCAAAATAATTCCTTTTTGTAGAGTCAAAAAATTGCTCATTGAGAGGGACGTCATATATTTAGGAAAGGAGTAATACAATCACCTGATGGTGTCTGTCCCAAATACTTTAAAAAAAGAATTTAATACATTTTTGGAAGAAAGATCCATCAAGTTGCATGCTGTGATGCTACCTTTATAATTAATCTTTGTCTCAATCTTCATATTGCCATCCTTAATGGCACATTGGGCAAAGACATCCCTGGGGAGTTACCCATCTTTCCACCAGGGGACCAAGCGTAATAGACTACGCTCTTGCTTCCCCAGCCCTCCTTCCCCTTCTTGTTGACCTTTCTGTTGGAGCCCGTACTGACAGCGATCACTTGCCTCTTCTACCGTCTTTTTCTTTTTTTACTCCTCTCCCCTCCTCCCCAACCCCCCCCCTTTACAATCTTTCTTTCTTTCATCTCAAATGGTCTCCCCAAACAGAAACAGACTTTTTTTCCTGGACTCAATTGACAGACATTTCCAACCTTAACCGTACCATTGCTACAACTGATTCTATTCCCACTGCTATTACCTCCCACAATGCTCTTATGGACTCCTTAGTTCTTCCCCTTAGCAGTCTAACCCACCCTCCCTCCCACAATCGAGTCACCTCATGGTTTGACTCTGATTGTTGGCTAGCCAAGAAACAAGTTAGGTCACTTTTTCATTCTATCCATCTTAACCCCTCTCCAGCTTCTCTACAACTCTATTTCAATGTCAGAAGGTCCTGCTCAGCTTTCTTAGATTAAAAAAAAAACACCTTTACGCGCAACGCAAGTGGTCCAACTTACTTCAAGCAATTCTATACCACAACTACAAGGCCTTCTGGTCTCTTGTATCTTGGTCCACTATTTCTTTCTTTTCCAGTTCCTCTCCCTCTATCGCCTCTGTCGAATGGATAGCCTATTTCTCTAAAATCTTCTTCTCCCCGAATCTTAATTCCTCTCCCGACTTTTAGCTGGAGGTTCTTCCTGACTGGCCTCCTGTTACCCCTGTGGAGGTAATGGATTTAATTAACACCCTGAAACCTGGTAAGGCCCCTGGCCCAGATCAAGTTCTTACTGAGATCCTGACCAGCAACCCTCACTGGTGGTCTCTGGCTAACCTCTTCACTCTGGTTAACCGCTCTGGTATCTTTCACGACTCCTGGCTAACTTCCATCCTGATTCCAATCCTCAAAAAAGGTGATCCCTCCCTCCCCAGCAACTATCGTCCGATCAGCCTTTTATCATATATTGGCAAACTTTACTCCAAATTTCTTCTTTCCAAACGTTCTGCATGGGCTTCCTCTATCAACCTACCAGGGTAAGAACAAATAGGCTTCCGCTCAGAGGCCTCCACCCTTGATCATGCTCTACTTCTGTCCCATCTAGTAGAAAAATATTCAATCCACCACAAAGCTAGGCTGTTTGCCGCTTTCGTAGATCTCTGTGGAGCCTTTGACTCTGTTAACAGAACACTTTTATGGGACAAACTATTCCAATGGGGCATCAATCCTCACCTACTCTTTCTGCTTAGGCGCCTCCACTCCTCCAATTCATGCCAGATCCGCTTCCCGAATTCCAATACACTATCTGACAGGTTTCAAATTAATAGGGGCGTCCATCAAGGATGTATATTAGCCCCCTTACTGTTTAATTTGCTTCTAGCTGATCTACCTACTTTCTTATCTAATGCTGCCCACTCCTCCCCCTCCTTAAATGGCTCCCCTCTCTCAATTCTTCTTTATGTGGACGATGCAGTCCTGCTTTCCCTTACTAAAGCCGGCCTGCACCTCCTTCTAGCCAAATTCCAATATTGTTCCACAAATGATCTATGTATTAATTCTACCAAAACCAAAATTGTTGTCTTTTCCAAATCTAGCCTATTGTCGACTTGGACAATTGGTACACAATCCTACCAGCAAGTCCCAACATTCAAATACCTTGGGCTCACATTCCATCACAGATTAAATTGGACGTCACATAAAAAATCGGTTATTTCTTCATCAACTTCCCAACTCAATGCAATCTCGAAATTCCATCATTCTCCTGGCAATCAATTCATTCCAGCAGCATTGCATATTTTTCAGTCTAAACTTCTATCCCACCTTCTCTATGGGGCACCCATCTGGATAGAGGCTGTCAATTATGCCCTCGATTCTATTGCAGCTGTCTTTTTTAGGAAGATTCTAGGTGTCCCCAATATGATCCGTCTTTCCACCTTGGTACTTGAATTGGGGACCCACCTTCCTTCCACCATTGCCTGGGCCATCACCTTCAAGTATTGGCTCTGTATTCATTTCCACCCCAATCCTAATTCTCTCCTTCTCGACCTTCTCAGCGATTCTTATTCATCGGACTGGCTCAAAGTGGCTGAATCTAAACTCCTTTCCCTAGTATTAAACCTAGAATCCCTCACTGATACTGGAATACAACAGGCCCACTCCTTGATTAAATCCAAACTCTGGCAACTCGAGTACAAGACCGTATCAGCTGACCTGAACCCCACCTGTTCTCCCCTCTTCTTTAGCCTTCCTCCCTCCTTAGGACACCCCTCCAACTATTTCTCTCTATTAATCAATGCTGGTCAGAGAAGAGCTTTTATGTTAGCCCGCCTGAATATTTTTCCTTCTGCGGTCCATGTAGGCCGTTTTTCCAATATCCCCCATGCCAATAGGTTTTGTTTTTTCTGTCACTTGGTGCCGGACACCTTGGATCAGATTTTATTTCATTGCCCAGCTCACTTCTCCCTTTGCCAGCTATTCCTTGAACCGTGGCTCTCTCTTTTTCCCAATTCCCTCTCCTTGTTCCTGAGTGATCTTTGTCCTTCTACTACATCTGCCGTTGCAGGATACCTATTGGAACTATCCATTCTAACCCATAACTTATGATTTTGCTTGTTGTTTCGAGCTAATTCTTCTATTTGCTCTATTTACCCTGATCATTGTTGTAATTGTTTTTCTGTTTGTTGAGGTTTATTTATATGCCAATAAAGGTTTTGAAACACACACACATTTTTGGAAGAAAGGTCCATCATGTTGCATGCTGTGATGAGTATGTCCAGTGTCCTGGTTTTGGAAATAGGCCACCTCAGGATGCCAGATACAAGGGGGTTACGACAGGATGCAGGTATCTTTTTGTCCTGTATGCTCCCTGAGGTATCTGGTGGCCACTGTGAGCCAGAGGACTAGATGGGCCTTTGCTCTGATCCAGAGGGGCACTTATTATAATTTAAATGATGAACAGTGAAATCTTAAACTGATTTACTCAGTAGTAAGTCCCACAGAGTTTTGTAAGATTTACTCCTGATTAGGAGTAGATGAGATTACATCCTGTCTACCATGAGACTTCTCTTCAAGTTAAGATTAAGAGAATTGTACAATTAAGATAGAATGATATGTTTACACTGGCCTGAACATAAGTTCCGTGTTTTCTTTTCTTTTCTTTTTTTTAAAAAAAGTGGGATTTAATTCTGATATGTAAGGAAAGACTGAAGGGAAGGAAGGGTTGAAAGGATGAAAGCAAGACATGTATCAAAAGCAAAGAGGCATAAATACTGTATCAGAAGACAAGTTGACAAATGGGTGGCAAGGAAATTTATGGCCCCAATCCTGCCCAGTGCTGACCCAGATGCTGCATCTGATGCCTACATTGATGCTGCCTCTACTGCATGCTGTGGACCAACTGGGACCGGGCAGCAGCAGAGGTTGTGAAACAATTGTCGACATGCATACTGTGCCACTTTCTGGTCCCCGACGGGCCTCTTCAGATCTATACAGGCTCTTTCGTTGATATGGGTCAGAGTAGGTTCAAGGGGACATATTGGGCCCAAGATAGGGACAGAGGATCTTGGTGCAACCGCCTGCTCTTCTCATGGCCCAGCCGAGTACCCCCCCCCTACACACACACACAGGTCTGGTGACTGCATATGTGCTAACTGAGTGGGTGTGTCTTTTGTTATTGAAAGAGTTGTTACAGGGGGGAGAATTTGGGCAGCACATCAGAAGAATTCTTGTGCATTGTCTTACAAAATGGAGAACCCAATCCTAACCAAATTTCCAGCACTGATGCAGCCAGGCCAACAGGGCATGTGCTGCATCCTGACATGGGGGGGGTGTTCAGTCAGGGCGGCTTCCAAAAGGTTAGGGACAGTTTGTTCCCTTACCTTGGGGCCAGAGGCAGATCTAAGGGAGGGCAAAGCTCTAAGTTTTGCAATAAGCCTTACCTTGCTGTGGAAATCACTCCTCTCCTGCACCGTTTTAGCCAATCCTCACAGGGAACAGCAAAATCTTGGCGTTGCTTATTGGCTACAGCAGCAAGGGAGAGGAGGGATTTACATGACAGGGAAGGCTTCTTTCAAAACGTAGAGCTTTGCCCTCCCTGTAGATCCGCCTCTGCTTGGGGCTGCATTGCATCTGCATCTGCGCTGGAGAGTTGCACAGGATCAGGTCCAGAGCACTGCTGGTGGCAGGGGTTCATCTGATGGGATGTGTTGCAACCTCCTGAGCACCTATATCTGACCTGGTAATGTGAGTGGTGTACAGGGACATGCGGCGGTACTGTGTGAGGCAATGCTTAGGACAGGTGGTTGCACTACAGGGACTGCTGCCTAAAATCCAGCCTTGCTCTGATGCTAATCTCACTTCCTCTTTCTAGTGATGGGATAGGGGTATCTGAAGCTTTTGTGACATGAATAACAGTTACCTCTGATCAGAAGCGCCTAACTCTCACATCAAACTCATTGCAGGGTAGTACTCAAAAATTATCAGCACGTCCTGTCTTTGATTTTTGCCATTCATGAGATCAATCAGAATCCCAGGCTCTTGCCAAACCTCACCTTGGGGTTCCGCATCTATGACAACATGTTTGACTCAGGCTTTACATACGAGACCCTCATGGATCTCCTGTTCAACCAGCCAAGGGCTGCATCTCAAGACATTTCATGGTTTATGTCCAAATACAAGTGTGGCAGCAGCAATTTGTGGCTTACACCTAATTACAAATGTGCTAGAAGCAATGATGTGATCTCTGTCATTGGGGGGCATACTGCAGAATATGCCATGCAGATGGCCAACATCTTGTCCCTCTACAGGATTCCACAGGTATGTCCACATGCTTTTGCATTTTCCTCCAATCCAATTTTCCATTTATGTAGCGAGTTCATTTTGTGCCTCCCACTGGCAGTCTCAAAAGGCATAAAACAGAGAAGGTGATTGGGTTCTCCAAGGCAGCATGGAGTACCATGTGGGTATGTGAAGAAAAACTATGTATTCCTTTGACTGACTTTCAGTGAAGGACTGAGTGTGGGTGTCTTTTTCTGTACCTTAATGCAGAGAATCTGGAATACGAATATTGCAGGCATTGGTTCACCATGGGAAGGATGAGGTTCTCCATTGGATGTCATTGCATGCTTCTTTAAATTGCTAGTTTTCAGTTTGTGGGTCCTCTTTGAGTCAGTTCTGGTTTTCTATGGTCTTGTGTGGCTGCAATGATAACATACCTTATTCATTGCTAATCAAAGTTTGCTTCTTTTCCATTCACTGTTTGCCACAATTTAGGGGTTTGTTTGTTGTTGTTGTTTGATTCAAAACCCTGAATGTCTTGAGATCCAGCTATATTGGCAAATCAATATTGTTTGGCTGACTCTTTGTTGGGTTGAATCATGCCTTTCCTGTTTTTGGTGGCATTAATGTTTTGAATGGGATCATATTGTCCTGATATCCTGCCCACTTTTCTAAACTCTGGATGTTTCCATGGGAAAGTTTTCTGCCATCTCTGGTGTCTGGTGTCAGAAGACTTAACAGAGACGCATGTCAAACACTGCAAAATTGGCCCACACCTGTACCTGTCCATCCCCAAATTGATCTGTTTCCAGGGCAGTAGCACACATGTGCAGATGGTGGTACTACTGCAGTGATGGGGGGTTGACATGGTGATGCAGTGGGTGTCACTGTGTCACTCCCCCCCCCAGCTACACTAATGGAATTATAATCAGAATTATAAGGGGCAAGATTCTCATAAAGCAAAGTGAGGAATTTTGAAAATGTGCCCCAATTCTTGTTAATTTAAGACTGAAACTTGGCCTCTGGACATGTATCCCCCCCCCCAAAAAAACCCTTTTCATTGACTATGAAGGAATGAAATGAGTCACCTTCTTTCAAGGCCTTCTTCCCCAAGGACTTCAGTTGACAATGCTGAAGCTTGAAGACTTGAAGACAGTCTAGAGCAGCAGTCTCCAAACCGGAGACAATTGTGCACTGCTAAAGCCCTCCACGTCCATAAGAGGCGCTGACCATTCGGCCGCACCACCACTTTTCTTCACCCATGATTGGTGCATAAGGATGCTTTGGGCAGTCGTGTCCATTGCCCGTCACCCTTGCAGGCTTGGCAGACATGTCCGGGCAGACAGGGTTCCCCCACTCCATCTCTCAACGCTGCCTGGGGGCAATGGCAGATCTAGGGGATGCAAAGGATGGCACGAGCCATGGGCGCCATCTTGGGTGTGGGTGCCATTAACATGGCTCCCATTACGCCCCTGCAACTCTCCAGGCCCTACACTGTGTTCTCCTAAGCTCCTGCTGGCCCTAAAGAGCCGGCAGGAGTGAGGCGCCCCCTCCCGCTTCTTAGTCCGGGGGATGGGGCACCGCCCAACTTGCTGGATCACCCCCAGAACTGCATCGACCTTCCCCAACCCATTCATAAGATCTTTAAAGTGCCAAGGCATCTTTAAAGTAGCCTGAAAGCCAGCTCTATAAGCTTCATGGATATATAATCTTCATAACTTTTAAGATTATGGTGAGCTCAGCCTTAGTTCTTTTGTAGTTGGTTCTCTATGTTTGCTGAGTACAGTTTGAAATCCCTGTGTCTCCACTTTTAGCAATCTGTGTCAGTGTCTGAAAAAGGCACATGTGAGCAGAGACCATCATGCAATGAAGATTTTTTAATCAGATTTTTGAAAGTGGAGAAACAGGGATTTCAAACTGAAATCAACGAACGTAAAGAACCAACTAAAAAAAAACTAAGGCTGAGCTCACCATAACCTTAAAAGTTACGAAGATTATATATCCATGAAGCTTATATAGCTGGCTTTCAGGCTACTTTAAAGATGCCTTGATACTTTAAAGATGCTATGAATAGGTCAGGGAAGATCCAGGCTCCGGACACTTTCCCACTCTGTGGAGCGCTGGTCTACCCGCGGCTGCTTCCACGGCTGGTCCCAATGGGTAGACCAGGGCTCCGCAGAGCCCAGGTCTACCTGCCGTCATTTCTAATGGGGAGACATGGGCTCCATGTAGCCCAGGTCTACCGGCAGCTGGTTCCAATGGGTAGACCTGGGCTCCTATAGGGGGGGTTGGAGTTCTTGGGGTGGGGCACCACGTGGCACCATGTCACGATGTCACGTGCCCCCTGGGGGCGCACTTCCATTGGGCACCATGGGCTCCATTTCGACTAGGTCCGCTACTGCCTGGGGGAAACAAGCAGAGGAGTAACCGAATGGTCAGAATGACTCATGGCAGGGAGGGCATTCTGCAGACACTGAATCTGGCCTTGGGCAGGGTCTGGAGAAGGCTGCTCCACAGCTGCGCCTCCATACCAAGATTTGCAGAGGCAGGGCCAGGAGCGGAGGCAGGGGGTTCTGAACGCACCACAGTCAGCACAGTATTATCCGCTAGGCTGAGTGGGCTGAAGCCTAAGGGCCCTGCAGGGACAACGGCCCCAAAAGGGGGCATGTCAGAGCATCATCCAGGTCTCTAGACCTGGCCCCTGGGAACTCCGCATCCAGCCCGCAAGGTGGCAAGAGACTACAGCAAGCATGATTTGCAGAGCTCTCCCCACTGGATGTTGCCGTGCTGGACAAGGCAGGTGCATTGCTGGCAAGATTCCATGCAAGGCTGGGTCCCCGTGTGAGGCTTTGTGCTCCCTTATGGAAACAACCACATGTGCCTGGCTCTTCCTGTTTCTATGCCTCCGATTTCTCCCTGTGTTTCTACTGCTTTGGGAGTGGAATTGAGTGGGGAGCTTCCACGCAAGCCTGGGTCAAGTTGTGAGGAGAGGCCCACCTGCAGCTGGATTGCCTAAGGGGTGCGTGCGTGTGTGTGTTTGTGTGTGTGTGTGTGTGTGTGCGTGTGTCGTAACAAGACAATAGACAGATTAGGAAAAGTGATTGGATACCTCATTTGTAAAGAGGGGGAGGAGATCCTTGTTCACAGGCCCATCCACCAGGGACTTCCGTTTAGTGTGGCAGGATCTTTCCTGAAGCATTTCAGAGGGGGCCCAAAATACCTGAAAGCTGAGGGACCTGGCTACAGGTCAACATGGCTCTGACCACAGCGATTGCAGAGGCTGAGCACTGGTTAAGCATCAGTTTATAAGCAGGAAATACCTTCCCAATCTAATCGGTTCCTTTTCCTCCATTAGCTCACTCACAATGCACCCGAGGCCATGTTCAGGGACAAAAGAACCTTCTCTTCTTCCTACATCATGGCGCCGAGAGAGACCATTCAGCATGTGGGGATTGTCCAGCTGCTGCTGCATTTCAGGTGGACATGGGTTGCTCTCATAGTTGGAGATGATGATGATGGAGAGAGCTTCCTGCGGAGTCTGATCCCTCTGCTGGCGCAGAAGAGCATTTGTGTGGCGTTCTTGCAAAGAACGCAAGAAAGAAAAGCATCTGCATATGAAGTTTCCCCTGAAGAATTCCAGATCCTAAAATCAGAACTTTTGACAACGAAAGCCAATGTGGTTGTGGTTAATGGAAACTTTAAGTCAATTTTTTATTTACATTCTCTCATAGACCATCTCGAATTTATTTTGGGGATCAACCTAGGGAAAGTTTGGATCACAACATCCAAGTGGGATTTCACCCTTGAAATGAGTTATGCTGGCTTGTGTGCCACAAACTTCTACGGTGCTTTGTCTTTCTCCGTCCACACAAAGTCAGTTCCAGGATTCCAGGAATTTCTCCAGAATGTGAAGTCTGATGAAGCACTGATGCATTTTCTCTGTTGGTTTTGGTACTCGTCATTTAATTGTGTACCTCCCAGTTTAGAGTATATGAGACTGAGTAAGCAAAAGTGCACAGGAGAGGAGAAGATGGAAAGCCTTTCTGGCTCACTGTTTGAGATGAATCTGAGGGAAGAGAGTTACAGCATCTACAATGCTGCCTATGCCATAGCACATGCCCTGCACACCTTTTCTGTGTCCAGTGAAAGGAGACCAATGGCGAGAAGACCCTTCAAGCATATGAACCTTCAGCTCTGGCAGGTACAGAAAACAACTGAGTGCCACCTTCGTGAGAGTGAAATCAACCCCAAAGACACTGTGTGTGTGTGTGTGTGTGTGTGTGTGTGTGTGTGTGTGTGTGTGTACAGTGTTAGGGGATGCTCAGGAAGCTCTCTGGAGTTGGTTGAGTAGAGAATGAAATAAAAATGCTTCATCTATATGCAATCAATGGGGCACACTGGTGGGCTGATGGAGAGATCTCTTTCTGCTCTACAGTATTATGAATGTTACATGCCACTATATGAGCCTTGTAGATGGTTCAACAGTTGCGTGCACACACTGATTGAAAACATTTCCATTTAATTCTTTTGGCACGGAAAGGGGATTTGGATTGGGCTTTGTTTGCATGTAGTGCCTCCATACTAGCTCCTTGACTAGTCTCAAGTTGCATCCAAAGGAAAAGTAGTTATGATTAGCAGGACACTCTTACCTAAATTCCCATACAGCAACACAGTGGGACCAGCACAATTTCCGCAGCATCCTGCGGATGCTTTCCAGCTGCTCAAGTTCTCTTCAGGGTAAGGGGACATTTTATCCCCTTGCCCTGGGGTCATCCACTATGAGCAACTGTGACCTGTGCCAGCTCCATCACTGGTGCAATTCTGCATTGCTCCTGCAGGTGGATTAGGCCCGGGAAGGGACTAAGGATCTGGCATGTGCTATTGCCACCCATTCTGTCCTCTCCCCACCTAATCCAACCCCCTCTCTGTCCTGACACTTGCCTGTTCCACCCACTTAACCACCTCCCTGCAACCCCCTCCATGGGTTTACTGGCTCCAGTGGGTGTCTGTCAGCATGTGGGAGGGTGCTGTGGCCTTTCAGCCAACAGGCCTAATACACTTGTTGGCAGAAGCTGCTTTATAGCTCACTGCTGGTGCAACACTAATTATGCCTAAGGGTAGAAGGATAAATTTGGGCCATAAGTCCACTGAAATTAGTAGAATCTAAAGTGATTACAAATATATCCGTAACTTGGAGCTGCATTGCAGCTGCACCAGCGCTGGGACGTTCGGTAGGATCCGGTCATAATTCGGTTTCATGATTCCAAAAGTACTTGCAGCCCAATCCTGCCCTCCCGCTGCTGAAGCAGGGCTGCCAAAATGGCGACCACTACATCCTGCAATGGAGGGGCAGTTTTGACGGTCTTCCAGAAGGTAAGCCTATGCAGGATTGGAGGACTAAGTAGCTGGTACAGATCTGTGTGGACCCATGATGTAGAATCAGGACTAGGGAGGGGCAAGGATTTGGTGCAACAACTTGAGTGGCCATGATATACAAATCTGCCGACTGTAGGGTAATAGACATCTCCTACAACCTTTTATTTTGAGCATTGTGACTGTAAAATGTGCATGGGAAAACGGCCAATTGAATAAACTTGAATACGATGTTCGACTTCATTGACAGTTGGTTTGTATCTGTTCAAATTCAGCTGAACTATTTTCTTGAGAACATGCGCTTTAACAATGGGGCTGGCCACAAAGTCATCTTTGAGAAGGGGGAATTGCAGACCACGTATGATGTCTACAACTGGCTCACTTTTCCGAATCGGTCTTTCCTTAGAGTTCAGGTTGGAACCATGTCACCAAGTCAAGAGCTGATCATAAGTGAAGACGCCATTGTGTGGAACAGCAGATTCAAGCAGGTGGGAGAGGCGCCTATCTTCTATTCCCCATTTTCAGGTCTGTTCTCAGAAAATGTCACTGAAAGACGTGCAGAAAGACTCATTTCAGAAATTCAGAAAGTGAGAACAACAACAGCAACAGCCACGAGAAAGGCACTGTGCAGGGGTGAATAGGGGAAATTACTCTCCCCCTACTCAATATAAGAGGAACACCACCTGAAAAAGTGCCTCCTTCCAAAGAGCAGGGGTTAGCAGATACCATCAGTCCCATCTTGTATAGATGATATGATTTTAAACAAATGCAGGGTGCTTGGTGTTTTTGTTTTGTTTTGTTTTTAAAACACATTTGCATTCACTTTTGGTGGACTTGTGTTTACCACAAAAAGACAAAGTGAGTAGGAATACCTCCTCTCCAAACTTGACAATGTCCGGAAGGGGCCTTCAAAATCTGGTCCATGCAGCAGGACTTCAAGACTACAGTACAGACTACAAACTACAGTTCAGATAAATTCTGTGTTCATGTCTACACTATTGTTTCTTTTTAGATTCCCAATTCCACCTGTGTTGGGCATTGCCAGCCAGGACACAGCAGGATAATTCAGGAGGGGAACCCCATTTGTTGCTATGATTGTGTGCCCTGCTCAGAAAACATGATTTCCAACCAGACAGGTGATCACCATTACCCTCATTCTTCCTGTTTTCAAAGATATGCTTGCTATAAGAATTACAGATAACCATGCTAAAAAATTTTTTTCTTTTTATAAATTGTTTTTATTAATTTTAAGAAAAGAGATGGGATAGGGTTAAACAAAGGGATAGGGATAGGGATAGAAAACAAAGGAACGGGTTAAACAAAGGTAAACACATTAGGCAAGTACCTTGCAATGCATCATAATATCTTAAAAAATATCATCAATCTAATAAGAATATCATTTCTAAGGTACCTATTTCTTACTCAGTATATCACAAATCTTCTTTACTTATAAATTATGAAATATCTTAATATCCAATGTTGAACTATGTAATCAGTACTAATCTTTTATTACTTTGCAATTCAACATTGCATATCTATCCAATCATAAAACATTTTCCAATATTGTTTAATCTTATTGATCTTGCCCTCTCTTAATGTTTCTGTTAAAATGTCCATCTCTGCCACTTCATAAATTTTCCCTATTATTTGTTCCATATTCGGGGTTTCGTCATCTTTCCATTTCTGTGCAAATAGTAATCTAGCCGCCGTTGTTACATGAATAACAATATGTTTCATATTTATATCTTGAATTTCTGTTAAGATATTTAATAAAAATATTTCTGGTTTGAGTGGAATATTGAAATTTAATATTTCTTGCAGCATTTCTTGTATTCTCTGCCAAAATTTCTTAGCTTTCTGACAAGTCCACCACATGTGGTATTAGCTCCTTTCAACTGCTCCTCATTTCCAACATTTATTAGAAGTATTCTTATACATTTTTGAAATTTTTTGAGGAGTTATATGCCACCTATAAAACATCTTGTATATATTCTCTTTAAATGATGTTGCTTTAGTCATTTTAATATTCATTTTCCATACTTTTTCCCTGTCTTCCAACAAAATATCATGTCCAACATTTTTAGCCCATTTAATCGTTGCTTCTTTTATTACTTCATCTTCCATTCTCCTTTTTAGAAGAAATGTATATATTCCTTTTATATATTTTTCTTTTTCTTCTAGAAAATATCTATCAAATTCCGTAATGTCCTGGTATATTCCTATTTTTTTGATCTTCTTTCAGTCCTGATCATATTTGATTTTCTGACCACCAATCAAAAAAATATTTTTTCTTCTAATTGTTCCTTAGTTAGTAAATTATTATCTTTATCTAAAATCTCTGCATATTTTCTATTTTGATCTTCTCTAAACCATTCTGATTTTGAACCAATCTCTAAAGGTCTGATCCAGTTTGGGATTTTTGTAAATATTTTATATCTTACTACCTTTTGTTACCTGGCGTTGCCCGGGTAACAAAATGATCCTCCAGAGTTTAATGAGTTTTGCACCCCTTCTCGCCCCCCATGCTGATGGGGGCCGAATGCGGACTCCAACCGCGTCAAGAGCGTCGCCGCTCAGCTCAGTGGCCCCGGAAACTATGGTTCTAACGCTGATTTTGGCCGTTTTTGACTGTTTTCACATGGGGGCCCCTGCAAACCCCCACTCCTGGGGGCGCTCGGGACGGCCTGAGCCCCTCAGTGTTTGTCGCCAGGCTGCAAGGCATGCACGTGCCGAATCTGGCACCAATTGCTCCAGCTATCACAGCGGGGCATGGTGGACGTCTTGTCTTGCACCCCCTTCCCACCCCCCACGTTGAGGGGGGGGGCAAACCTGAACTCCCACAGCGTCGGGAGCATCGGCACTTGCCTCGGTGACCCCGGAAACTACAGATCTGATGCCGATTTTGTCCGTTTTGACCATTCTCACAAGGGGGCCCCCACGCACTCCTACCCCTGGGGACACTAGGGGGGCCTGACCCCCACAGTATTTGTCACCAGGCCGGAAGGCACGCGCGTGCCGAGTCTGGCTCCAATCTCTCCAGGCATTGCAGTGGGGCATGGCAGATATCTTTTTTTGCGCCCCCTACACCAAGGGGGGGCAAAACTGAACTCCAACTGTGTCAGGAGCATCACCACTTGTCTCAGCGACCCCGGAAACTATGGACTCGATGCTGATTTAAGCTGTTTTTGGCCATCTTCATGTGGGGCCCCCTGCACACCCCCACTCCCAGGGGCACTTGGGGGGCCTGACCCCCGCAGTGTTTGTCACCAGGCCGCAAGGCACGCACATGCCGGGTTTGGTGCGCGTTGCTCCAGGCATTCCAGCACGGCATGGCGGATGTTTTGTTTCGCACCCCTTCTGGCCCCCTGTGCCATGGGAGGCCCGAACTCAGACTCCACTGGCGTTGGGAGTGTCGCCGCTTGTCTCGGCGAACCCGGAAACTACGGACTCAACACCGATTTTGGTCGTTTTTGGCCGTCTTCACATGGGGACCCCCATGTACCCCTGCCCCCAGGGGCACTAGGGGGGGTCTGACCCCCGCAGTGTTTGTCGCCAGGCTGCAAGGTGTATGCATGCCAAGTTTCGTGCCAATCAGTCCAGGCGTTCCAGCAGGGCATGGTGGACGTTTTGTTTCACACCCCTTCTTGCCCCCCATGTCGAGGGGGGGCTGAACCCGGACTCCAACGGCATCAGGAGCATTGCCGCTCATCTCGGCGACCCCGGAAACTGTGGATTTGACGCTGATTTTGGCTGTTTTTGACCGTTTTCATGTGGGGACCCCTGCGTACCCCCCCGGGGGTGTTTGTTGCCTGGCCGCAAGGTGTATGTGTGCTGAGTTTCATGCCGATCGCTCCAGGCATTGCGGAACCTATGCGAAACATACATACATACACATACACACACACACACACACACACACACACACACACACACGCTCTTCTTTATATATATAGATTTGTTCCCATATCCATAAGAGAGCTCTTCTCAAACAATGTTGTTTAAAGTTGATATAAAATTTTGCTTTATCATATATTAAAAATGTGTGTAGGCCAATCTGTAAATCATATGTTTCTAATTTAATTGATCTGGTATCTGTTGGTTGAGCCCATTCTCTTATCCAATTTAATACTGCTGCTTGATAATACAAGAACCTATCTGGAAGTCCAAATCCTGCTCTTTCTCTTGCCTCTTGTAATAGTTTTAATCCTATTCTGGGCTTCTTTCCTTGCCAAATAAATTTTGATATTGTTTGATCTATCTCAATAAAAAAATTTTCTTTAAAATTATTGGAATCGTCTGAAATAAAAATAATAATTTTGGTAATATATTCATCTTTACTGCAGCAATTCTTCCCATTAATGAGAGTTGTAATTTCTTCCAATTTTCACAGTCTTTTTGTATTTCTTTTAATAACTTGTAATAATTTTCTCCCATTAACGTACTATTCTTACTGGTAGTTATAATACCCAAATATTTTACTTTATGTGTCACTTGCAGGTTCCATTTTCTTATTTCTTGCATGTCAGATTCTTTCACATTTTTCAATAATATCTTTGTTTTTTTATAATTAATCTTCATACCAGCTATGTCTCCATATAATGTCAGATCCTCCATTAAATATTCTAGAGATTCTTTTGGATCTTCTAAAATAAAAACTAGATCATCAACATATGCCTGTAGCTTAAATTCTTCTGTTTGAATTTTCAGTCCTTTTATTCTTATATCTTCTCTAATTTTCGTATTCAAAATTTCCAAAGATAATATAAACAATAAAGGTGATAAAGGGCAGCCTTGTCTTGTACCTTGTTGAATCTGTATCTCATGAGTTAAATCTCCATTTATTTTCACTCTAGCTGTTTGTTTGGAGTAGATTCCGCTAACTAGTGTTAAGAAGTGTTGTCCAAAGCCAATCACTTTTAATTGTTTGATCATAAAATTCCAGTCAACATTGTCAAATGCTTTCTGTGCATCCAGGAATACTAAACCCAGTTTTCTTGTAGAATGTTTTTCATAATATTCTGAAACATTAATAATTGTTCCTTAATTGTCTCCTTGGTAGAAAACCTGCTTGATCTTGATGTATTAAAGTATTTAGAATGTTTTTCATTCTGGCAGCTAGGATTGTTACAAAAATTTTATAATCTACATTAAGAAGGGATATTGGTCTATAATTTTTAATATCATTATTTTCTGTTTGAGGCTTGTGTATGAACGTTATTATTGCTTCACCCCAAGTGTCCGGTAAAACACCAGTAGACCAAATATCTTCAAACAAATTTCTCAATGGTTCAATTAATATTTCTTGTAAAGTTTTATAATAAATCGCTGATAAACCATCGGGACCTTGGGCTTTAGTTGAATTATGTTTGGCTATTGCTTCTTTAATCTCCAGCAATGAAATTTGTACTTCCATCATCTTTATCTGTTCTTCTGTCAATTTTAATTTATTAGTCTTAGAAATATATTCTTCTTGTTTTTTTTCAAACGATCTGTTTCCTCTTGTATAGTTGTTCGTAAAAATTTTCTGTTATCTTTTTCATATCTTCTATACCAGTTATTTCTTGACCAATTTCATTTTTTAAATTCATAATTATATTTTTCTGTCTTTCTTTTTTGATTTTGTAAGCTAACCATCTTCCTGTTTTATTTGCGTTTTCAAAAAAAATCCTGTTTGATTAAGATTTCTTTCTCTTTCCTCTGTCTGTATAACATTGCTCTCATGCTGTAATATGTTAATTCTTAGTCTAATTTTAGTATTCGTTGGCTTATCTTGAGAACTTTTTTCTTCATCTTTCAGTCTTTGGCAAAGTTCTGTCATTCTTTTCTGTTGAATTACTCTTTGTTTTCTTGCTTCTCTAATAGACAATCCTCTAAAAAATGCTTTGCTTGCATCCCAGACAATTTGTTTTTTTGTTTCTTGTTGGAGATAAATCTTAAAAAAACCATTCCATTTCCATTTTTGCCTGGTCAATAAAATTTTGATTATTAAATTGTGAGTAAATTAAAAATTCTTGTTTTTTTATTTATAACTAGCTTTTTGTTACCCGGCGTTGCCCGGGTAACAAAATGATCTTCCAGAGTTTGAGTTTTGCACCCCTTCTCACCCCCCATGCTGATGGGGGCCAAACCTGGACTTCAACCGCGTCAGGAGCATCGCCGCTCACCTCAGTGGCCCCGGAAACTACGGTTCCAACGCTGATTTTGGCCGTTTTTGACCGTTTTCACATGGGGCCCCCTGTGTACCCCAGCCCTGGGTGCACTGGGGGGCCCTGACCCCCGCAGTGTTTGTCGCCAGGCCGCAAGGCACATGCATGCCGAGTCTGGCACCAATCTCCCCAGGCATTCCAGCATGGCATGGCAGACATCTTGTTTCGCACCCCTTCTCACCCCCATGTTGGGGGGGGCTGAACCGAACTCCCACAGCATCGGGAGCATCACCACTCGCCTCGGCGACCCTGGAAATTACGGATCTGACGCTGATTTTCTCCGTTTTCGACCATTCTCACACAGGGGCCACCACGCACTCGCACCCCAGGGGCTCTAGGAGGGCCTGACCCCTGCAGTGCTTGTCACCAGGCCACAAGGCATGCACATGCCGAGTCTGCCTCCAATCGCTTCAGGCATCACAGTGGGACATGGCGGACATCTTGTTTCGCACCCCTTCTCACCCACTACGCCGAGGGGGGGCCCAAACCTGGACTCCAACCGTGTCGGGAGCATCACCATTTGTCTCAGCGACCCGAGAAACTTCATGTGGGGCCCCCTGCACACCCCCACTCCCAGGGGCAATGGAGGGCCTGACCCCTGCAGTGTTTGTCACCAGGCCACAAGGCACGTGCGTGCTGAGTTTGGCTCCAATCGCTCCAGGCATCACAGCGGGGCATGGCAAACATCTTGTTTCACACCCCTCCCGCCCCCCAATCTGAGGGGGGCTGAACCTGGACTCCCATGGCATCGGGAGCGTCGCCACTCAACTCGGCGACCCCGGAAACTACAGATTCAATGTCGATTATGGCTGTTTTCAACCGATTTATGCAGGGCCCCGTGCATACCCCCACCCCGGGATCGCTGGGGGGGGCTGACCCCCGCAGTGTTTGTCGCCAGGCCGCAAGGCATGCGCGTGCCAGGTTTCGTGCGCATCGCTCCAGGCGTTCCAGCACGGCATGGCGGACATTTCGTTTCGCACCTCTTCTTGCCCCCCATGCCGAGGGGGGCTGAACCCGGACTTCAACAGCATCGGGAACGTCGCTGCTCGTCCCGGTGACCCTGGAAACTACGGATTCGATGCCGATTTCGGCCACTTTTGGCCGTCTTCACGCAGGGACCCCTGCGTACCCCACCGCCGGGGGTGCTAGGGGCCCCCGCCCCCCGCAGTGTTTGTGGCCAGGCCGCTAGGCTTCCACATGCCGGGTTTGGTGCCAATCGGTCCAGGTGTCACAGCGGGGCATGGCGGATGTCTTGTCTCGCACCCCTTCTCGCCCCCACATCGAGGGGGGCTGAACCCGGACTCCGACGGCATCGTGGGTGTCGCTGTTCATCTCGGCGACCCCGGAAACTGTGGATTTGATGCCGATCTCGGCCGTTTTTGACCGTCTTCACGCAGGGACCCCCACGTACCCCCACCCCGGGGGCGCTAGGGGGCCCCAAACCCTGCAGTGCTTGTGGCCAGGCCGCTAGGCTTCCGCATGCCAAGTTTGGTGCCAATCGGTCCAGGCGTTCCAGTAGGCCATGGCGGACGTTTTGTTTCTCACCCCTTCTTGCCCCCCACATCGAGGGGGCGCTGAACCCGGACTCCGACGGCGTCGGGAGCGTTGCCGCTCATCTCGGCGACCCCGGAAACTGGATTTGATGCCGATTTTGGCCGTTTTTGGCCGTTGTCACACGGGGACCCCTGCACACCCCCACCCCCGGGGGCGCCAGGGGGCTCCGAACCCCGCAGTGTTTGTGGCCAGGCCGCTAGGCTTCTGCATGCCAAGTCTGGCGCCAATCGGTCCAGGCGTTCCAGCAGGGCATGGCGGACATTGTGTTTTGCACCCCTTCTGCCCCCCCACGTCGGGGGGGCAAACCCATACTCCCACAGCATCGGGAGCAGCACCGCTCATCTCGGCGACCCTGGAAACTGTGGATTTGATGCCGTTTTTGGCCGTTTTTGACCGTTTTCACGCGGGAATCCCTGTGTACCCCCACCTCCGGGGGCGCCAGGGGCCCCCGACCCCCTCAGTGTTTGTGGGCAGGCCGCTAGGCGTCCGCATGCCGGGTTTGGTGCCAATCGGTCCAGGAGTTCCAGCAGGGCATGGCGGACGTTTTGTTTCGCACCCCTTCTTGCCCCCCACATCGAGGGGGGTCTGATCCCGGACTCCAACGGCATCGGGAGCGGCACCGCTCATCTCGGCGACCCCGGAAACTGTGGATTTGACACCGATATTGGCCGTTTTTGACCGTTTTCACGCGGGGACCCCCGTGTACCCCCACCCCCGGGGGCACTAGGGGGCCCCGACCCCCGCAGTATTTGTCGCCGGGCCGCAAGGTGTATGCGTGCCGAGTTTTGTGCCGATCGCTCCAGGCGTTGCGGAGCCTATGCAAGACATACATACATACACACACACACACACACACACACACACACACACATACCCAGGCTCTTCTTTATATATATAGATTAACAAAACTGGATTGTGATCTGCAAATGTATTTGGTAGGATCTCTGATTCAAACTGTCTATCTGTCCATAAAGCTGAGATCCAACACATATCAATTCTCGACCAAGCTTTATGTCTTGCCGAATAAAAGGTAAATTCCCCTTTTCTTGGATATCGTGTCCTCCAAGAGTCTATGAGATTAAATTCTTCACTCATTTTTAGGAATGCTTTTGGTAATGTTCCTCCTCTCTTTGTTTTGGAAGTTGTTCTTCTATCTAAAGCTTTTTCAAAAACCACATTAAAATCCCCCAAAATGACCATCTCCAATTGATTAAAGACAATTAATTTTTGGTGAATAGCTTTGAAAAATTTATCTTGATTTTCATTAGGTGCATATATATTTAAAATTAAAAGTTTCCTTTCTTCAATTTGAATTTGGACAGCAACTGCTCTTCCATCTCCTAAACTCCATTTCAATTCTGGTTGAAGATTTGTTCTTATATATGAAGCCACTCCTTTCTTTTTTCTATTTGGATCCAAGTCTGTAAATAAAATACCCATTTTATTATTTTCCAAAAATTTCTTCTGATCTCTTTGAATATGGACTTCTTGTAAACAAATTATATCAAGATTCATTCTTTTTAATTGGTTGAAGGGTTTCTTTCTTTTGTTGGGGGAATTAAATCCATTAATTTTCAACGATAGTGCTTTAATTTGTTTTGCCATCTTTATTAACTTTGTTTTAATTTGTGTTCCTATTTCTTGCTTTCTCTTCTAATTGTCTAACTCTTTGTCTAGTTGAGACTCTTGCGTTTTTGGTTCTTTTGGGCCTGCTGCTCCTAACATATCTGTGTCAGACATATCTTCTTGTGTGACTATTTCTCCGCTTTCTGTTTCTTGTTCTTCCTTTTCTTCCTCACTTTCTTCTGTACTCTTTTTTTCTCTTCGTTACCCCTGTTCATCTTGTTCAGATACTCTTAGTTCTTGTCCTGTTCTTCTTTTGAATTCTGCTTCTCCCAGTTCTTCACCATACTTATCCAAATATTGCTCCATTTTATGTATCGAGTTAATTTTTTTTTTGTTTCCCTTTGTAATTAAACAGTAAACCTTCGGGTAAAATCCATTTGTATTTAACTTGCTTTTCTCTCAAGAGTGTTGCAAATTCTTTGTATGGCCATCTTCTCTTACGTACTTGAAATGGTATTTCTCTAAGAATCAACAATCTCTTTTCTGAGACATATCTTGTCTTCTGATCCAAAATGTGAAGAACTTCATCTCTTAATCCCCTTCTAAGAAACCTAATCATGATTTCTCTTGGTCTCTTGTTTATTCTCTCATAACTGGAGTCAATCCTATAAATCGTGTCTATCCCTTCTTTGAGTATTCCTTCACTCAATCCAGTTTCTTCCACTAACCAGCGCAATATCTCATCAAAAGTCAGACCTTGAGGAAATTACTGAAAATTTTGAATTCTAATTTTAAAGGCAGCACGTTCCATTTCCTGTCTCAAGTAATTAGTTGTTAACTCTTCATGATCCATTCTTAAATCTCTCAGGCCTCTCTCCACCTCCTGAATATCTTGTTTCATCTTCTTAGTCTCCTTCTTTGTCTGTTTAATCTCTTTATTGTTTTTATTAATTTGTTCTTGTAAATTGTCTATTTTTTGGTCAGTTTTATCCAATCTGGAGATTACTCTCTGTTCTGATTCTGAAATTGCCTGTTTAATCTGATCCAACAAGGACATAGATTCAGGTTGACTATCTGTTCTCTGTTCTTGTTGTCTATTGTCTTGTTTCAGCAAGGTTGACATTTGTCATGTTGTTGATGGTGATGTTTTGGATGTATATTTTGTTAATTCTTTTCTCTCTCTAGTCGACATATTTATCAAAATTTTTCTAATCAATTTTTAAACTAAAATCAGCTATATTTACTTGTATTAGCTTATATACAGAACTATTATTAGCTTAATCCAGCAAAATTTCCCCAACAATAAGCTCAATATGTCTCATCAATACTTATAAGCAATACCCTGTCCAAATTATCACCAAATCAATATTTTCAATAGTCGTTTTCAGCAATATTTAAATGTCTTATATTTTCTTAATTTCTACTCAGGTTCAATCATTTATAATAAAATCATCAGTCTCTTCAGATTCCCCCCCTTCAAATCACTAGCATATATATGTAACCAAAACTAGAAGTATTATTATATCCAATTAATATCTAATAATTCATATATTGCTTCAAAGCACAAAAGCACAAAAGCACAACCAGAAAAAATAAAAATAAAAATAAAAAGGGAAAATATAAAAAATATAAGAGTTCAATTTCAAAACTTATACTTTCCCTTTAAGCTGCACTATTTTTCTTTAAAGTATCCTTCCACCGTCAACTCTTCTATCTCTGATCATGTGTCCTTTTGTCTCTGCTCGTCGTCTTTCTTCTATCACCAGAAGGGGGGGATAGAGAAATGAAGTAGTCCTTCCCTCTGCCTCTTCACCCTTCTTATTTTCTTTCAACCAAGTAAAAATCAATTTTAATCACCCTCAGTTTGATCTTTATGTCCCCAATAAACAGCCAATTTTAACTCATAGATCCACAATCATATATCCTTTATAGCTTTAAAGTTTTCAGTCAAAGTTTCTTATTGGGGCTTAAATGGGAGTAGAAATGTAAAATCCTTCAGCTGTTTAATTGTTCTCTTCTACTTCCCAACTTCCCATGGCCACTTCTGCTTATCGTGCCCCTTTATTTTACCAAATATTTTCTTTCCTTGAGGTTTAATTAAGCCAGAACGTAAATATTTATTACTCACAGTCCTTAGAAAGTTTCTTGAAATTTTTTGTTAATCACTATACACTGCAAGGCAGTAGGCAGAGCCACAACTATGCTGACAGCAAGCTGGCAGCTTCCCTCCAGAGTTCATGCGTTGTTCTATCTCTCAAATTCCGCAGCAGCAGCTGCCACCAGCTTCTTTGAGAGAGTCCAAACATGCCTTGAAATTCTTCTTCTAGAATTCAAGGACTTTCCAGTCCTGGAAAGTCACGATTTAAGGAGGGTTAGACGCTGTTTCAGAAATCCAGCGTCCATGTTGTTGGGCTTCGTCCCGCCCACCCTATAACCATGCTAAAATTGATGGTTTCTTGAGTAAGGAAGTGAATCCTGATATGGCAATCAATGCAGAAAAGGAATTTGGAACTAATTTAAGTCCCATTCATTTCAGTTCAACAGAAACTCTGCTCAATAATTTCCCATGAATGTCAGGAGGAATGGTTGTGATCAGTGGTGTCATTCAAATGATTTAGGAACAGGAACTCACTTTTGATTGGCACTTGTCGGGAACGCGGAACCAGCCACTGAGCCCGTTCGGATCCAGAACACCTGTTCTTGTCCGTTCCCCCTGAATGACATCACTGGCTGTGATCCTTGCCATGACTTATTCTTCCAGAATGAATGCTGGCAGAACGAGGCACTTTCCAGCTATCACAAAATGCAACCAACTGGTGATCGAGGCCAGGCTTAAGGGGTCAGTCTGTCTGCCTTGTCCTTACGGTAGTTGATATAAGTGAAACTGGTTTTGGGAAAGAGCAATGTCTGGCATCAGGGCTGCCCACCCCAGGGTGCAATCCTAACCCGGAGTTATGCTGGCACAGTTAGGCCAGCAAAATTTGGCCCCCACAAGGGATGCCGTAAAGTGTGCTTGGACCACACTCGGAGTCTGAGAGGCCAGAACAAAGAGGTGTGCTGTCCTTCCTGACTTTGCAAGGGGTCCAAACCACTTTCCAATGGCCCTTGTGCTGGCCAAAGTTTGCTGGCCTAACTGTGTTTGGCCCTTCTGGACAGCTAGGCCTGTCTCAGGAGGAGAGGAAGGGGTGGAGCCTCAGGGGCAGGACATAGCCCTAAAAGCAGCCAGCAGCCAGTGATGACAGTGGTTGCCCTTCTGGACAGCTAGGCCTGTCTCAGGAGGAGAGGAAGGGGTGGAGCCTCAGGGGCAGGACATAGCCCTAAAAGCAGCCAGCAGCCAGTGATGACAGTGGTTGCATATGGGGAGGCAGAGCAGGAGGTTGTGGAGCAACAGCCTCTGCTCCCTGGGTAAAGGACCGAGGATGACGCGACCCCGTTTCCCTGCAGCTGGGCTGAGGCTGACTTTATCTGCTTGAACCTGGTGAACCATCCTGGCACTACCACTTCTACTCATCCACAGACAACAGGTACCGATGCACCTGGT